>WEIV01010574.1:79002-92822 GCA_013390005.1 Calyptomena viridis | reverse complement strand
GGGTCGGGGTGCTGGGGAAGGGGGTGGCCGTGGAGCACGGGCTGGAAACGGAGCCTATTTCCGCGGCTCCCCCCGACACCCCGCTCACGCCCGGGTTTAAAGTAGTTGTTTTTTAAACAGACAATGGACAAAAGGAAAGTAGCGATGGATGCCCGGGAGCTCCCTGTCCGCTGCGGGGCCGCGCGGCGCCGCGCAACTCTCCCGCACTTACCCACTTTCTGCCTTTGTTTTCGTTTGGGAAGGGGCTGAGCGTGCCTCCCCGCTACAGAAAAGGGCGATTTTTTTTTTTCATTTGCGAGAAGCTTTTTTCGTTCTTTTTTTTTTCCTCTTTTTTTTTTTCTCCTTTTTTTTTTATTTCCCCAGCCACTTGAGCTTCCGCGGGTGTTTCGCTCGGGGAATATCAGAATAACCTCGGTGCGATAAGTTTGTTTCTGTGTCGATGTTCGTCTCGATTTTTACTTTCATCAAAGCAGATCGCGGGCTGTGTTTATCCTGGAAGATGGCTTTCGAGAGAATGTGTTAGGCTTTTTTTTTTCCTCTTTTTTCCTTTTTTTCTTTTCTCGTGGTATACGGGACTAGCGGAGGTACAAACAAGCAAGTTGAACAAAAAATGTTTCTGTTCATTTCCTCACAGATCATCCATTCTAACGACGGCAAAAAAATCTTAATGACTATGACCTTAGCAGCATGGGTAGCTGATTTATCCCAATTATAAATCCCGTTAGTTTGCGGTAATGTGTGAGTATCAATATATAATTCATGTTAAAAAGCATGATCCATAATTATTATTTTTTTTTATAAAAGTTGAAATCCATCGTTTTCCAATGAGAGTGCTGCATCTGTCGCTTGGAGTGTTTTTGTCTTGCTGTTGCACAACAGAGGCTCTCTAGTCTTTAACCTAAAATGGCAGCTTTAATTTGACTGGGGCCCATTCATTGACAATGATAATAAAAAGGCTGAAAGCTAAATGTAGCTGGATGCTTGGGGCACGTTTGCAGAACACTCTTCTCTCCATTGCTGGGCGCTGCTAAGAGAGAACTTCGAAGCTCTCTAGTTTCTATCATGAAAGTTTCCAACACTTTTTTTTTTTCTCATTAAAAAAGAAAAAATCAAGTTGCTCAGCATAAACCACATTTCAGACATCTGGGTTACTGACAAACATAACGGTAAGGGCATAGTTAGAGCTCCTTCCAAGAGGGCTGCATTTATAACAGCAGCGGAAAAATTCTAGTAATGCCTTTTAAAATAAGATGCAGTCCCGGGGAATATTAACCATTTGTTTCTGAGGTTCGTAACAGGTGATTAGAACAATTACGTTCCATATATTTTCCTATCTCCAGCTGCTAAAAACAGGGAGTGTTGCTTGTTTCTTCTTGTTTGGTGTTGTAAATGTTCTTGGGGTTTCGCAGGGATCCTTTTGATAATGTGCTATTTTCCTCTAGGATAAAACCACAACTGCTTGGAAAAAGTAATTATTTCAGGTCTGAGACATCATCTGAAGTTTGAAACAGTTTTACAAAACAAAATTTCCCCCACTAAAGCATTGGAAAATGCCACAGATTCACGCATCCCCAGATCCTGCCTTTCTGTTAACCTGAACTGCTTATTTTCAGTCTCTTTTGGGCTTTTTTTTTTAGTGAGACATTTATAAGGATCATTGTTGAAGCTGTTGCACAGGCTCTTAGATGAGCATTAAATACTTGTGATTGCAAGTTTAACTGAATTAACGATTCACTGATACTAATTGGATAATCATATTTGACCAAATATCTTACTAAATATTTAACAATGTAATGATATTTCTGTTATTACTTGTAAATCCTGGTAAAATTATTTGAACAGTGGAAAAAAACTCATATTTGAAACCTCAAATGATTTTATTGCCTCTTCAGTAGTGAAGGAAAGTTTCGATTGTAGGCAAGGATCATGCAGTCCTTTTAGGAAAAGAACAATTTCTAAGGATGGAGCATTGTAACAGTATCAGTAAAAATAAGGGATAGCTACTACAATCAAAACTCTGTACAGCAATGGGAAATTTGAGTTGTGACCAATTTTTTTTTGATTTGGTCAATGGAGAAATCTGAAGAATTGGGTCAAAGGAACGCTGTAAAGGTTTCCTGGTCCATGTAGAGGGGTCAGTTAACCTGAGTGTATTTTTTTTTTTTCATGTGAGTTATTTGCTGTTTTGAACTGAAAAGCTTTCGATGAACGTTCAGGGTATTTCCCATTAATGCATAGAATATAAGGACTTTCACAAGATGTAAAACAAGTTATTTGCAAGTCAAGGCAAAACAGGCTGAGGGTGAAGCTGCAAACTACTGAGGAAGGGGATGCTCTCTCTGTCTGGGCTTGGCACAGGGGGATGGGTGTTGAGGTTGATGGGGCTGTCCTGTCCTGGCACGGAGGGAGGCTATGTGCTGGATCTGTGCCCCCAGATGGTGGCCGTGTGGGCAGGACATGGCCCAGGCCCTTCCCTGGAGAAGAACCTGCAGCATAAGGACACAGCAAAACCTTAACAAACAAACAAAGCCAACCCACGTGTGATTTTTCTGGGAAGGTGGAAGGCCTGAGTAACAGGGACTTCTCAGGTTTTCCTAGAGCTGCTAAGTGTGGCAGTGAGGCTCTGTGATTTGCCATGTCCATGGCATCCTATAGCAGCTGGCTGTTTGGGGTTTGGTTTTGTTTGTAGTGTATAGTGTGATAGGTAAAGGTTGTTACGGTCGGAAGAGGAGGAAAAAAGTAACCAGAAAGTAAGTGTGGAAATAAACACCTGTGTTTCCTTGAATCTTGCATCTTGCCTTTATCCTTTATTTCCCAATCCTTTTTACATTAATTTTCAGAGTGAAAGCCTTTAGAATCTGATGGTTGGTATTTGGTCTTGTGGATCTGGCATTATTCAAAGAAATTTTGTGGCTAGCAAGGGTACAGACAACTGTGTGACAAGTGGGGGGGGTGTGTGTCTGAAGGTCTTCCTTCCCCCCAGTTCCCTTAAATCCTGACTTCCAAACCCTTATGTATTTGTCTGCTGTGAACAAATCACTAACTGCTCAGATTTATGAGCTGTTTAACTGATGCCCAGAAGTAGCACAGGTAATACTTTTATGTTACTTTAATGTTCCCTGTATACATGAGAAAACTGCAAATTTTAGTAAATAATTAAACTGTCTTTCTGACAAATGAGTCTTTTGTGTGTAGGTGAGGCTTTAGATTTCACTTTTCCAACAGAAAAGTTATTGTATTAATTTACTGCATCAATTTAGCTTCATCATTAAGACAGACATTAACTTTGTAGTTTCTCATCATTTATATTTCCATGAATAGCTTGTTTGCACAAATACAAGCACTGGATTTTAATGCAAGAAAGTCTCATTGTTACATTGTAGCAGTGATAAAAAGGCAAAGGGAATCTCCAACTACAATTTATTTTTTAGAACTTTTTCAGAGGAAGGAGGGAAGTGCAGTATGCAGAAACATCTCTTGTTTTTATTAGAGTTCCGACAAGATACTGAAACCCAGTGGAAAAGTTTTCCTCCTGATTTCTTTCTGCCTGCAGAATCAAACTGTAATTTTCAGTGGTTTGTATGTTACCGGAGATCAGTGGTCATGGAAATGCCACATCATAGTTGCACACCAAAATTCTTCCTTGAAAAATGAGGTTGGAAGGCATGATGCAAAAAATAAAAAGGAGGCTATGACCTAAAGGACGCACTGCAAGACCCTGAATATGACAACAAAGCTCTTAAGGGTATTCTTAAGTATACAAAAGCTGATTAGCTCTTAGCTTCCAACATTGTGACTTTTCGGAGATGTAAACATGCACCTAGAAGAAGCCAAGCCAAAAACAAGGACCTTTGTGCTGCCAGTTGGGCTCAGTAGCAGTTTCTAAACATCCTGGTTATTTCGCTGCTGTTAGGCCGAGTGCATTCTCCTTAAAAAAACAAGAAAAAAAAATTGAAAAGAAGGATACAACTTAATTTAAGCATTTTCTTTTAAAAGTTGGAATTCAGTAAAAGAGTTGTAATTATCAAATAAGCTACTGTATTATTAGAGCATTGTAACACATGATTTTGAAAGCTTATTGGCATATGGGAACTAACCAGAAGCCCTTGCTGGCAGGATGTAGAGCTCACTTTGCTTTGTAGTGACCTATATAGCTATTTTGGGTGTGGTTTTGCTTGGCTTTCATGGGAGCTGAGTCCAACCTTCCTCTGACATAGACAATTGCTGTGACGAGAGGGCCTTGAGGGGAATGGTGGGGAATAAATAACTTCAAGAATCAATTGTCTGGAAAAAGTCATTGCAGCCAAAATGTCTGCCCTCTTCCCAATGGTTCTGAGGGGAAAATTAAATTCAACATATGTGGTCCTGGTCTTAGAGGTTATTCTGTTCAGGTCTCATTTAAATATGGGACTGTGATTGTGGTGAGCAGCACAGCAATTTACCTGCCTGGAAGTAGCTGGGATGGGGAGGATCCAGTGCTGGATAGTTTTGGAAGCACTTTATTTTAATATCCTTGAGCCACTTTTTAAGCTGTTCAGTTGAGCTTTCTGTTTACTGCTAGAACTTCAACAGGTAGCTGGCTTTAAAAATGTTTTTTGGTGGTTTTTGAAAGAAATTGACCTCCCCACTTATTGATTTCTATCTACAAAGTAAGCATCGCTTCTTAAAACATTTTGTGGAGGTTTAACTGCTCTGAAAACTAAACCTTTTTTTTTTCTTTCCCGCCCGCCCCCCCCCCCCCCCCAGCTTTCCCATAGATTTTTTTTCCTCTTAAGATTGTGCCTTTCCTGTTGGATTTTTAATCTTGTTCCCAATTCATACTGCTCTCAGTTTGCTTAGTAGAGTTGTGTTTTCTTGCCAGCCCTAGATAATTAGGAAATGTTACAAAATAAACACGCATTTCAACTCCTAATAATGCTGCTTTCTGCCCAAAGCATGGAGGATGCTTTTGTTGTTGTGGGAAGAGTTGGCTGGCTGCAGCAAAGCCTGATGAAGTCTCACATTAGCCTATGGATGCTGTCCTGGCAAGGGTATGGTCAGCAGTGGAGAACCAGAGCAGAGGGCCACTGCAGCCTGCAGGCAGCTTTCCAAAGGTTCTTCATGACCCTTTGAATAGGAAAGGCCTCTTGTTGTTTCAAGTTTTATTTTCATGAAAATGACATTACCCCATCTTTTAACAGTTAAGACACAGAGCTGTGCTGGTTTCTCCTTCTTTGTGCACTGAGTAGTTGTGAATACTCAACTCGAGTAGGGGAGAGTCTAGCCCTGTGACAGTTTTGAAATGGACATAGCCACTTTGGGCTGTCTACTGCCAAAGAGAGAAATTTAGGGTGTGGAGAGGGGCTCCTGGGGGGATTGTGATGTTTCTGAAAGGAATAGGGAAGCTTTGGAGACCAAGAACTATGTGAGCAGTGGTAAAGCAGATCAGAACATGGAGCAAGTCCAAGGAAGACTTTAATAAAGGCACTTCTGTCCTCAATCTTAAAAAAGGAAGCTTGTGGATTTATTTACAGGGTAAACAGGATTTGTTAAATGGGTTGTCTTTAGGTGCAAAGGAATGCTGGTCACTCTTTGGGAGAGAATTCACTGACCTGAAAGCTGGAATTTTAGAATTTTAGACATCAGTAATAGGACAAAACAAGGAGAAAGTCATCATAGAAAGCGTCGAGGTAGTGCTGTTCTGGGAGAAATGTGAAACAAGCTCTTACGTGACAGAAACTGAGAAATTCAGTTCAAGTCTTTAGTATTAACTTGGGTGAGATAGTAAGTAGGAAGTCCAAGTTGATGACAATTTATAAGAAAATATTCTTTGCTTCAAAGAGGATCTGTCAATGTAGCTGTTGAGATTGAAATCCAAAGCTGAAATGCAACTTGGTGTGAAGTGTCTTGCAGGAAAGTGTGTGGTAGACTGTTCTGTAAAGAATAGCAGTTTAGTATTTCTTCAGGTTGAAGGTCAGCAGCCAAAAAGGCGATACAACTGACTTAGTTTTTAATGCTTGATAAAAGGGGGATTGAGGAAAGGAGGTAATGATGAAGCTAACAGATGTTCAAAAATCATTCTGATAAGGCTGAGATAAAACTGCACGTAGGTGAGAGACTGGTAAATTTCAAGGATGCATCTTAATTAGTCGTTTAGGGTATAACAAATGTTTTCAAATGGTTTCAAAATCTTACCTGTTCCTGGACAGGAGAGCTTATCTGAAGTCCAGAAATCAGGCATCCCAGGTATCTTGCTGCTTGTAGTTCTGTATTTGAATGTGCGTTGTTTGCTCATGTGGGATAAGAAATACCTAAGTAATCATAACTTCACTTATTGGCTTGACATAAGATCTAAGTACATGATTTTATTACTTTTTTGGTCTCAATTGTCTGGCATGTATCTAGGCAAGTCCTGTGGCTTTCTGAGAACATGCTCTGGTTTGCGCAGCTTTTGGACTGGAGTAGCTGCTTGTTGGATTTGGTTTATTGCAAAGCATAAAGCAGGCAGGTCATCATCTTCAGTTCCTGGTTTGAGAGGCACTGGGACTATGCTGCTAGTTCCTGGGAAGATCAGGCATGCTTCACAGGGTGGTGTAGTCGTGTGAGGATGGCTTAAAGGAAGGCCCTCTGACATACTATTGCCTGTGTGAGTTCAGAGATTCCTTTAAACTCTGATGAGGGGACTCTTAAGTATAATTCTTGCCTCGAGTTGCTTTAACTGTGAAGAATTAAACGGAGACTTTATAGTGAGCAATTTAATCTCTCTCTTGATTTAGGAAGGAATCATTCAGAAAGTGAGTTAAATAGGGGTTTCTAGACTGCCTCAGGATGTAGGTCTGGGAGAGACCTGTTAAGTAATTCAGTTTATTTATCGGTACTGTTGCAAGGTGTCTGCTGTGCTTTGCATTCACGCAGCTCTGTAAGTGGGGTACAGCCTCACTCGTCCTTACTTTAATCATCATTCTTTTACTAGTAGGGAAGTAAATAAACAAGCTTCAGCTTCACTTCTCTCCTCTGTCTTTATCTTTGAAAAGGTACATTTTCTTTTTTTTTCCTTTTTGTACAGAAGTGAAGGCAGTTATGTGGTTCTTTAATTCTATTGTAACCTTCACAGAGGTTACAGGCAAAAAAACCTGCCTCAGTTTCACCTGCATTTCTCCTTTCCTACGGTTCTGCAGTATTCCTCACCCCACGCCACCTTCCCTCACAGAAGTAACTCTTAGTGAACGTGGCAGCCACGCAGAAGGAAGAGGTTCTTTCACAGAAATGGCATGGCTGTTGGAAGAACCAGCTTGTTCCAGGCAGTGTTAAAACAGAAACATGTTTTACAGCTTGCATCCAATAACTGTTGTAAGTAGTAGTCTTAGGAGTTAGGCATGTTAGATGTTGCACTGAAACTATAAAACAAAAAAAAAAAAAAGAAAAGAAAAATGGAAGGGGGGTGTTTGTGTGGCTTCTCACTTACCATGGTTAGAATTAGAGAAATGCTGTAGTTAAGGTGACTGAATTCTTAAATGGTGGGTTCTCACGGAATTAAGTTCATGTCTCAAACTCCCCAGATACCCCCTGCCCAAACCACGACTACTTAATTTTGAGGGGTTAACAAGGAAAGCTTTGGCTACAGAAAGGATGGCAGATGAAAGGAATTGCTTCCATTGCTTTTCTCATAAGAAATGTCCCTAACACAGTTATGTAGAAGATTAATCTCCTTGATCTGTTTCTTTTCTTCCCCTTTCCCTGCCTCCTCTCCCAAAAGAAAGAAAACCATAATGCCTGACTTTCTGGTTGCCTGTCTGGGTGAAGGATGGACAACCCTTGGCTTGTCAGCAGTTTACATGTGATTTCCCTGCTGAGATTGTTGCATGACCAGTGGCACAGCTGGACTGTGCACTACGGGGCTGGTTAGGCAATGCGAATTTTTGCTGTGTGAGGAACTGGACTAGGAGGGACTCTTGAAGGTGGGTATTAGCATCAGCTGGGATGCAGTCTGTGTGCTTGATCATATACCCTGGTGAGGCTTCTGGGGTCTGCTGCTGTCTTCCTTTGTGTGCCTCTCTCTCTGTGCCACATGGAGATTCGTGGTGTGCTTTGTGGCTGCCCAACATTAGGATTTTTGGTAGGAAGCTGGTAGGGTCGGGAAGGCTGAAAATCCCTTCTCTAATTTGATAAGGTGTTTTGGGGCAGGGTGCTTTTTCTCTTCAGTGCATACTCAAAAGAGCTGTTTCTGTTTTGAGGAGCCTTCAGATAGGCAATGAACTTTGAATAGCAAGGCTGGGACTCCAGCAGCCAAGCTGCTGTCATTGATTCAGTGTGGCTGTGGAGCAAGATATTTGGTGCATGTTGACTTCTTGCTTCTGGAATATAGTGGCAAATCCACCGTAGGCAATCCATCACATAAGGAGGCAGATTGATCCATGGAGAGAAATCACTGGGCGGAAAACCTGGGGACTAGGCATCTACAGCACCTGCATCCAACACCTTGTTGGCTCAACTGCCTCTCTCCAGGTTCTTTCTCTTAGGCACATCAGCTATCCCCTGATAGGTTTGTTTTGGATACTGGTGACAGCTTCAGGAGAAAAGGCAGTATTGCTGTATTTTGCATACCAGAATTACTCGTTTCTCCATCATAATGCTTACTGAGATTGGTGGTCATGTTCCTGATGCTTTTTTTTTTTAAAAAAAACCCAAACCCAAAAAACAACTCAAGAAATAGGGTGAAATCTGCCAGGTTTTCTTTACCCTCCTCTTCTAATTGTTATGCTTATCTAGATATTATGCTTGTAAGAACTTTTTTTTCTTCTGATGGAGTGTTAGACTTAAATCTGTGTAAGAATACATACTACCAAATAGTTTTGTACAGTAAGTTTTATGTACATCCAGAGATAGTTGAAATATCATCTTACCGTCCATCTAATCACTTGTAAGTCAGGGTATGGTTTGAGAAATGCAGTGAGCTAATTTAACCAGAAGTACTACACATAGGAAGTTTCCTCTCTGCCTTTGTCCCCCTGCACCCTTCCACACAACTGTGTGGCTCTGCTACTTTCTTTCGGCAGCAGTGCTTGTCAGGTCCTTCTGTGAGCCACTTTAGTTCACCAAAATGGCAGAAAAATAACTCTGTAAAATGGAGAGCATTTTGCTGTTGTAATGAATCAAACTGGCTCATAAAAGGATCTGATGAACACCAGAGCTGGTACTAAGGATGAGGGGGGCCGCTGGCTTGGAGAGCAGCAAGCGCTTTTCATCTTTTCAGTTTGGTGGCAGTGAGCAAGTGGATTGGATCAGTTGCCTGGGAACCTTCATGGGAGAAAGAGAAATAGAGTAATCATCTGTGAAGCAAAGGACACCAAAAGAAAAATGTGCTAGCCTGAGCTGAAATTGATATTAAAATTTGTTTATTCTGGTGGTGCTATGGATTGGATGCTATAAACATTTTGTTAGAATTAATATTCCAGTGCGCAGAAATGCGTTTTCTTCTTGAGGCAGGAGAATAAAAAGTCTTAAAGATTTACTAATGTATAAGTAACTTGTCTGCTATTTCAGATGTGAATTATTTAATCTTTAAAACAATTTACTCAAAAGCAAGTGGGGTTTTTTGTTGTTTGGGGTTGAGTGTTTTTTTTTGTAATCTTGAAGTTCTCCATGTGGTTTATCATCCTTCTTAGTCAATTTGTATGTCTCAAATTTTATCAAGGTAGTGTTGTTTCAGTGTCATTAAGTTTCATCAGTAATTCAGCAGATTGCATTATTCAGAGTTTCATCCCAAGTATTTACATTATTCCTGCTGGTTTGAGATATAATGGGAGGTTGGTCATAGTAGGTGGCTGAAAGTGTTACTTCCTATCATAGTCTAAAGCTCTCTGATAGTGAAATGAATGCACTCCTACTTGTTAAAATTGGTGAAAAAAGTTCATTGCAAGGCAAATAACATGCTGCTTAGTCACTCCTGTAATATTGTCTCTTGCTGCTCTCCAGAGAGAGAAATGGGCAGTTTACACTATAGATCAACAAAGGAATGGATACCTTCCAAAAATTCAGGGATTCTGACTGCAGATTCTACTCAATCCACCTGCCAGCTTGAGGTGACTCTTCCAGCATAGCAGGAATGTGGCTTGAGATGCTGCTCACTTTCTGAAGAGCCTTGCCTACTTTTTGTGTGAACTGCCTGCAGTGTGACAGAAAGAGGATGCTTAGCAGGTGGAGTAATGCAAACTCATACTTTCCTTCCTGTTTTTCTCAGAATCTGGCCAATTGTGTGTGCCTTAATGGAAGGTAAACACTTGCCATAGTTACAAAAACAAGCTCCCATGCAGTACACCATCTAGATTCCTTTCTTTGAGTTTTACATCTAAAAAATTCCCTTTCAGGAGCTGCAGGGGATGGCAAGAGGAGTGGGGACTTAAAAATTTTTTCTTAAGGACATTGTAAGCTGCTTTTGGTGAAAACACTGAGAAGTGGTGGCTCTGACTAGCATTGTGTGTGTTCAGAGTGAATATTGTAGTTACTAAAAGCAGCTTGTTTACATTAGGAATTGTATGTGCTAGGTCTAATGGGCTTTAGGAAGCCCGAAGCACAGCTGTAAAACATCTGTCTCTGGGACCAGATCTTGTCTGTTTGATGAGTTGTTGTCCTGCATTTCATGTTCAGATTTAGAGAAGAAACAAAACTAACTTTTTTAAACTACAAAAGTTCTTCGCTGTCCTGCTTGAAGACTGGTTTGAACTTGAAAGGCTATCATGCTGTTGTCTTGAACACAGAACTTAAAATAGTGACTCAGTATAAACTTAACTCCACTTCCTCTTTAATCCGATCATCTTGCTTGCTATATGACCTTATAACACCTTAATTTAAAGGCTGCTTATTCCAGTGGATTAAATTTGGAGGTGTCTGGTGTGGTGGTCATTGCTACAGGAAGGGCTTAAGAGGAATTTAAGTGTTGCCTCAAAAAAAAAAAAAAAAAGGGCATTTGGAATAGGAGCAGCGAGGCTATTTTCCCACTTTGGGATGTGTACTGTTGCTGGCCTATGGACAAGGCTTGCTGTGAAAGGGCAGGAGGAGTTGTGATCACATAGATGTGCTGTACCACAAGAAAAAGTACATTCATTTACTTAGTGAGTGAATTTGATGCTACTTGTCTCAATCACACATGGAAATTATAGAAGGCAAAATATCTGTTTAGTTTAGGCAGCTCTTACTGTTTGGATGGTTTTTCTTCTCTTCAAGGCTAGTGACCTGAGCAGGTGGTTGGACACTAGGATTGTGCTACTCTGAACTGCTGTACCAGGTTCATAGTGATGTATTTTATAATCTGCCATATTGGGATGGGTAATAGTTGTTGATTACCTAGCAGTGCTCATCGGATGATCTTGGTTCTTTACCAAGAGTTAATTTTGCTTGCTACTGCTCTTGTGAAGTAGGTAAATGCTCTCCTTAAAAGGAGAGTTGGTCTGACATTTAGTGCTTGAAACAAAGGTCTGTTTTAGGTGTTTAGAGTCTGTGTCTTGTGATTTTTCAGAATTTGTTGTCTTTAAATATTTTTCTCAGTATTCTAAACAATTATTCTAAACAATTATATTTTGTGTATTGAATTTAGGGACTATAAGATGCCCCCTTGTCTCATACAGTTTCCTGAACAAACTCTGCCAAATAGTCTGCAATTATATGTTGATCTTAGGGTTAGTAGTAGAAAGTGTTCAGAGAATAGAGTTTGTATTGGGTGCTATCTTATTAGCCATTTTGACTCGTGTTTTCTGTCAGGTTATTTTTCCATCTCAAGTCAAGTATTTGACCTGACCGAACTAAACTACAACCATACAGTCTCTTTGAAGAACTGTATGTTTCCAAGCAAGGGGATGTAATTTCTTTGTTAGGTCTGATCTGGGGGTTATGGTGAGTTTTACTGTGCCTGTGAAAACTTTGATTGTTATGAATTCTTGAAAATAAACCACTGACTTGTGCTGCCTTGTCTCTGATAGAAGTTTTAGCAGAAGGCCTGTTCTGCACTGGTAATATGCTGCTGCCTTCAAGCTTGGGTTGTGCTCAGCATGCAGTGGCAACAACACCTTTGTTGGATTGGAAGAAGCAGGGGTAGTCTGGAAAGTGCAGAGACAGAATTATTCCATTGCTTACAGCAGCAATCACTGTGCCTTCCGTATTTGCTAAGGGAAAAATGTGTACCCCTAATTTAGGAAATATGGTCATGGTCCCCACTTTATGGGTAATAGAAAGGGGTTTTTTTCAGCAGCTAAGGTGTTGCACAATGACTAGTAGATTGGAGCCAAGGATTGCATTCAGTCTTCCAGTAATTCGTTTAAGTGCTTAACCTAAATATGTTGTAGTTATTTTAAGTACCTTTTTATAACAGTAGTAAAGCTTCAGGCCAGTGATTTGAGCTGATACTATCTTTTACATCTGCTGTTTAAATTGGGAAAAGTATGAATATTTTAATTTTTTCACCACTTAATAGTGTTTTTAAGTCTTTTTCCTTCAAACTTGAAAAATGTTTTTAGTACAAAATCAGTGTTCCTAAAATGTCAGTGTATAACACAATTTCATTTTGAGTTATTAAAAACCCACTTTTTGGAGTTATTTAAAATGAACTTAAAAGCCACTGCAGGTACTGAGTAGCATCCAAAGAAGTACTGCTTGTGCTGCAGAATTTGATATTATCAGTGTTTCTGTTACTTTTTTTACTCCTTTAAGGTGTTAAAACTAGATCATAAGCTTCTCTGAATTTTCTGTTGTTGGAATAGGGTAATCTTTAATACAGGATTGGTAGAATTTCAGCAGAGCCTGATACTGTTTTGGGTGTCCTTGTCTGTCTCATTCTGTGGTCCTCTGAAGTGTTGTAATCTCATTTGCATTCTTGAAGTACTGGTGGCATGAACTGAAATACAGTTTCTTCATGAAAGGACCATGAAGTGATATACGAGAAATGGTATATTGTTGAAGTAGCATAGTTATCAAGAGCTATTAAAACCATCTTGTGAACAGTGTCTTACTTTTTTAGTACCAGGGGTCTCTCATCCAGAGAAACAGTGACCAAGGTGGAGGCTGTCCAAGAACAGAGCAATAGTCTCAGAAAAAGTGATAGGTAATGCTTTATGAATTTTTCTTGTATTAATTCATCTGGTCTTCTCTCGGTCTGTGTAAATTCTTGGCTTCCATTGGGACTGTGGCAATGAGTTCTACAGCTTAAGTACACATTGTATGAAGAACTGCTTCCTTTTATTTGTTTTATTTTGAACCTGCCACCTGCTAGTTTTGTTTGATGTTCTCTAGTTTCCTTGTTAAAAAAGAAAGAGAACACTGGTTCACTACTTACCTGTTCCATGCCACCTCTGATTTTGGAGGCTTTTTTATTCTCTCCATTGTTGTCCCTTCTTGAGGCTGGAAATTCTGAAGTGTATTCAAAGTCCTGTAGCCCCTCTCTGGTCTGTCAGTAATTTTAATTTTGAAGTGGAAGTGAGCAGCCACTGCCACAAGATATAGGTACCTCACATACTTGTCTATCTCATCTTGTACAATTCTGTGGAATTTTTTCCTTCTCTTTTTTTCTTAAATATGCCTAGTATTCTGTTTACTCTTCTGACAAATCTTGTTTTCCTAGATCTATTTATTCTAGCTCCCAAATCTATTTATTGACAATGAGGTAATCATGTCAGAGCTCAGTAAAATGTATGTAAAACAGTCTGATTGTATTTTCTCAGGTGCATTGTCTTCTATTTGCCTACACCTAATCTTATCTGCACTTCATTACACCTTCCCTGCTTATGATGCTGCTTCCTGCATAGTTGATTTTGATTTTTTGTAAAATGAACTTGTTAATATTATCAGCAAAC
>WEIV01010574.1:25977-73362 GCA_013390005.1 Calyptomena viridis | reverse complement strand
GTATGAAAGGAAAATGCTTATCTGAATATTTAGGTAGGTGTAACTGTAGTACAAAGAAGCTGTATGTTTAGAGTAACTTCTGAAAAGTGAAGAAAAAACTTCTGTGTTTAAATGGGGGCATGTTTAGAATTGGTAACACTGTTGACACCAATGCTACAAACACTACAATTTTTATAGACTGAAGTCCTATCCATCATCTCTAGCTTTTTCCAAATATTGACAGATCTGAATTCTCTTTGCATCCAGCTATTCTTTTGGTCATGGACCATCTTTACCCTCTGTGATTACAAAGTTTCTGTGCATTAACTAATGGAATCCATAATATGTTTAAATACATGCACAACTGGTGTTTTCTGTGTTTAAAAACTCCAAACTTTATATTAGGTTCTTTTGTGTCTTGTAATTTCTCTTTAAAAGTCTTTGTTGTGCGTCTTAGTCCAAGTCAAGGTTTCTCTTAACATGAAATGTCATTCACTGGAATTAAATTGGTTTCATACTGAAGCTTCTGTTTTAAGATACAGGTATTTTCAACAGTAGAAGGTAAAAAATGATGTCTTGAAATATGTTTCTGTTATCTTAAAACATGTCTTGAGTCAGCAACTAAGTCAAGTTCTGGTTTTGAAACCTGATAGATCCCAGCCTCTGGTATTCCTTCAAATAAAACTGTCTTTGGCTTAGAGGTTGAACATTTGGAGTTAGTCTTAGATGTGAGCTTTGTGAAGTTGCAAAAATGAGGCTCAGGTTACAGAGCCAGAAGTCACTCTTTTAGAAGTTCAATTTGTTCGTTCAAGAGATTTGGCGTAGCTGAAGGTAGAAACCTGTTCTCCAGAATAGCATTCACTTTCCCTGTATCCATGAGAATATTTCATTTTTTGCTGGCTAGCTAGCTGACCACAGCAAAGTGATTATGTGAAGTAAAGAAAAAGGAACAATTACAACAGAAAAACTGCACTCTTGCACTAATTTTTGTATATTAATTACAGGTTATTCTTCATTTATGACCCTTAAAATCTATATTACGTACTAGAGAACTAATAGCTCTTCAGTGGATCAAACCTCTCTCTGGTCTGTAATAAACACAGCCTCTGATGTAGACATTTGCTGTAAGCTTTCGAATCAGATTTCTGTCAGTCTATAAATTATCATTTTCTTACACTATTTGTTGACTATAATTATGATTTAGTTGATGATCACTGCATAATTGCACTTGATAAACCGAGTGATTCCACCGTATGTAACTTTAGGTAAAAGATCATCTATGTAGTGATGCCAAATGATAAAGCTACTGATAATTTATTTTGCTTCAGGAATAGTATTGCAATTCAGTCATATCACAGTTGGTAGCCCTTTAAAACGGCTTCTAAATTGTTGGGAGAAGCATCCTGTGTGATAGCTCTTATATTCAATGAGTTCTTGGATGTTTCTGAAAGATTTATAGTGAAGTCCAAAGCATTTCAAGGCCAAGTATAGCAGTCTTGTCAGATGCAGCTTTACAGCCTAGTGACTTATAATGAGAGTAGAATGTAATTAGAAATTGTCCGTGTCTTTACTGAGTACTGATGAAAACTACGGCTCAAAGGTTAATTCAAATAATAATTAATATTGGTTTCTGTCAGAACAGGGTGGTAATGAAATCTTTGTTGTACAATGACGCTGATTTTAAGAAGTGGGTGCATAAGACATAGAGGCTACAGTTTACCTTTTCTGATTATATTCAGTTATCTTACAATCAGCATGATGGCTTGATAAAGCATAATTTGAGGGCAATTTAAACATACTCAGAAATATTACAACCTACAGTGAAAATCATCTAACATGTTGCATCTGTTTAAGGAGATAGATTTATAGCAAGATTGCTGAAGTAGGTGGATTTACTACAAATGATCCTTAAGGATTGCATATGATTTTTTTTTTGTTGATAATAACTGGTCAAAACCATGTGTTTGTGAAAAGTCTTCTTAATAAGATTTGCAAGCATGAGAAATGTGAGATGTTACATTGATGTTTGTTTAAATTGGACTAGTTTCAACAAAAGCGATAGACCAGGTTTTGCTGGCAACCAAAACAAATTCTGTTCAGTTTCTTTTCCCAAGATGAAATTTTCGATTGGAAAAAAATAAATGCTGTTAGTTTTGCTGAAGCCAAACCCATAATTTTTCAGTTGCCAGTAGTCAGTCAATTACTAGACCCGTTATTTTGAGAGGCATTTCATGAATACTGTGGTGTTTCCTGATTTTCCTGTATCTGCTCTGATTCTGTCCTTAAAATCTGCCTACCAAAAAGCTTCTCCAGAAAAGTTACAGCTGTAGCTTGGGTTTATGGGTCAACATAGTTCTGCATAATATGCCTTTCTCACACCTTCTATTCAGTCTGCTTGACTTAAATGCTACTGCATCGCCTACCACGATTTTAAGTTTACTGTAATTTTAAGGTTGTTTTCTCTATTGCCAAAAAGGAAAGCTAAATGCCTCTAAATTAGATTTGAAAAAGATCAGATATTTTCATTCTCACGTGTGTGAAAGTAATCACAAAACTGATTTTCTTTTTTTTCACTCATCTGGATAATGCTTTCCATATAAACTGCTTCAATTCTTGTGAAGCAGAGAGAGTCAGTAGTCGAGATGGGAGTGGTGACACGCAATGGGGAATGAGTTACATGGTTGCATGGGGGTAGCTGAGACACGGGGTGTGCATGTGTGCATTTGAGGGGTGTTTTAAAAGTGCTGAGATGAGAGATAACAAAGCATTATGTTGGTTTTTCAGAGCTATTTCCATTGTTCTTTCTTCATACATTTTCTCAAAAGCCAGAATAAGAGAGTTTTGTGCTATGCTGAAATATCTATTAGAGGAGTTGGAAAAAAACCTCCCAGATTTTAATGGTAGCACTGGGGAAAAGCTCAGTGTGCAAATTGGGTGCTTACATTTTCTCTCCCTTATTTTATTATAAGCTGGCTTAATGATGGCTTGGGAACTGAGCTGCACTTACAAGTCTTACTGAGATATCCGAACCTTTGAAAGCTCTAGTGAACAAACTTGACCAAGAAATAGAAACTTTTTATCTAAAGTAATCTCTATACAAGGTTTTGAAGACTAACAAAGGAAAATCTAAGGGATGGTTGAAACCTTTCTTAGTGAATTAAGGTTGCATGTTTATGCTTAATGATTTGGTTCTTTAAGAGAATCCTTGCCTGTAGAGTTGATCCAGCATCTGTAGAAGGTCTGATATAGTGGTAGCAGAAAAAAGATCTCTCTAAATTTGAAATACCATGAGATTTACTGAAATATAAACTCCTAATAAAAAGGTGCTCCACTTGTAGCAAGACCTAAGTGTGCTGGAATTTGTGCTAGTAGACAAAGGTGTTGAAGCACAAATGTGAACAGATAGAAATTTACAGGGAGTTGCTTTGTTGAACATTCTAAAAACATTTTTTTTTTGTTGGGAGGAATATATGGAAACATTCTGAACCACACATTAGGTCATTCTTCTAGTCTCTTTCCATGATAGATCTGCATGCTGATATGGAGGTATTGATTGAGACCACCCTTATTTAACTAGAGACGTGTGCACTGGTGTAAATATGCCATTCCCAAATAGCAGGAGACTACATTGGAGCAGGGGGGTGGGGGAGAGAAGGGAAAAGGAGGATGGTCATTTCAGTTCATCCTTTTTAATAGTGGAAGTAGCAAAGTTGCTGGGGTTTGGTCTGCTTGAAATATGCCATAGGCTGTCCTGTAGCTTGCTTTCTCCAACCACTCAAAATTCTTTGGGAAGGGAATCTTCCAGAGGATTGTATCTGTGCTACGGAATAAACAGTTGTCGTGTGAAACTGATGTGAGCCTTAGTTTTACTCTGCCTCCACTAAAATACACTTTTACGGTAGTTTGTGCAGGATCAGCACAGAGGAGTACAAAGAGGGAGCTTTTCAGTACAAAGGCTGCCTGTTTGGCCTGCCCAAACCACCGTGAATGTGTTTAAAGGGGACTTTTATTACCATGGAAACTCTCAGACAGGAAGGAATTTGTCCTGCCATATCTAGAAAATAGTCTGTAATGGTCAGCTCTTGGAACAAAAGTGTTTCAAATAGTGGGATATATTTAAAAATTCTTGTGATGAATATGTTTAAAAGAAAAAAAAGGGTATGCAAACCCCAATCTTATGCTAATGGACTTTTCATATGGGGATTTAGGGAAGACTGCAGACAAGTACAATGTGAGCAGAGGAAGTGTAATGAGAAATCTAAGAAAGTTTTACCTCTTTAGGTCCAGAAGGCTTCCTAGGTGTCGAATGGATGTTGATGAAATATTCTCCCTCTAAATACTGCGTTTATCCATCACAGCCATTCATTGAGGGACTGGTGCATGTGCTTGGCTTGAACTGCTGGAAGCAGTCTGCTCCTCTGAGCACCATGGATTGACTGCTTTTGGACTGTCTTAACTAAAACCTGTTCTTTGACTCTCTTGACAAATATCCAAGTATCCTTAGTATTAGGCCTTTATTTTCCTAAATCAGCCTGCGATAATATTTCTTGTCTGAAAGAAATTCTAATGCCAAATTCTGGAATATCCTTTACCAGAGTTGTACACTGGTATGAAATAGCTCTAGGTCAGCAATCTTCCAGCCAGCAGGAGTAGCTAGTGGGAACTGCAAGATTTTCCATGCTTTGTGTAACGTTCGGTGTTGGTTTGACTGTGTGTTTGATCAGTCAGTTGCAAAATATTTTTTCACATATTTGATCAAATTGGAATTCATAATTTCTTTTCTATGCAAGTCATACCAGCAAACTGTTTTCTCATATTCTTTCTGTACAGCAAATGCCTGGCTTGTTTTACTGCTGTGCTTTTCAGGTTAAGTTGTTGAACCACCTGGCCATGGCCTGAAGGCAGTTTGAATGAATGGTATAGTAATAAGCTGATCCAATGAATTGTGATGCTTGAAATCAGCCGTACCACTCTTGCTTCTTTCCTTGTGCTGTCATTGCTGTTCAGCTACCTCGTGGTGACTATCTTCTGATGGCAACTAATGGTTAGAGCAGCTTACCTCTGGTGTCAGACTGCACCTGGACATTTTCTTGAGATGTTTGGGGTAATAGTGGAACAAAAGCATCGTGTTTGGGGTTAGGAACAGGAATAACTAAGGAGGAAAAATTACCATGAAAACTTTCCAGTGTCCTGTCAATTTTGCACTCACAGCTGCTGAAAATCAATGTTCAAAGTTTAATTCTACATGGCAGGCCAAGTAAAGAACAGTTTTGTATGTATTTTTATATGTATGTATATATACACATACAATGGAGTATTTTTACAAGCCTTTTTACAAGCATTGACTGACCTTGTTTGCATTATCTGGGTTAACGCTGTAATCTGCTGCTCTCATATGAGGACTTCCGTCTTACACGTTGATCAGTTTAGTTTCTTGTCTCCTGACTTGAGGAGTCAAAAGGATTGGAGAAGGTAGTTCCAACCAGGATTAAAAGAAACAAACAAGATAAAAGCCCACCTTGCTGCTCTTGTTTATAATAAACTCCCTGCTTAATGTCTCTCTTTCCCTTGTAGGGCTTGGTCCGTTTCCCTCATCTGGGAACTGAGTGCAGGCTGCCATCCAGACTGTGTCAGGAGATGGGCATCTTCATTGTGGACAGTCACTTGTCTTTCCAAAAGTACAGAAACCCCTGTTAGATGTATTTCCCTAATAGTTAACTAAGTTGAGAAAGGAAATACTGGTGACATCATGTATGACTTAATATGGTTATTTACTGCACAGGTGGTGTAAAGCTGTGAATCTAAACTGTAGTGGAATAATTGTACCATATGGCAGGTTTTTTTTTCAATTCTTATTCTTCCTGATTTACCATGTTTGTTTTTTTCTTTAAAAATGTATCTCTGTGCCACTTGGGTTCTGTAATACCCCCTATTTAAAAAAAGAAGGAAGAAAAATCCCTCAAATCTTCACACATTTTGGTATTAATTCATTCACTGTTTCTTTATTCATTTCTCCAGTATGCATATGTAGTTTTCTTCCCTCCTCACCATTCCAGTTCTAGGCCTTCTCCAGCTGGCAATTCTTCATCTGCTGTGCTTTTCACAAAGAAGGCAAATGCCCAGCTTGCTCTTTTACACTATCTCCTGCTCCAGTGAGGGGCTCACACCCAGGGCTTGTGGGTCTCTGTTGCATGGTTCAGTGGTGCTCTCCTGATGGGAAGTCTGGGAAGCACTAAATCATCCAGCCACATACTGCTTCCTTCAACTTTCTCCCCAGCAGATCTGGGGGCTGAGTTTGCAGTACGGCGTGATGGCTGCACACAGCTTTAAAGCTCGGGAGTGGGGATGGGCTTTCTGCCCCCACCCCCTCACCCACACAGACATTTCCCTGCTCTCCAGCTGCTCTGGTTTCCATCTGTTACAGGGCCTTCTGGTGTGACTGTTTCCTCATCTGCTGAGCTGAGTAAAATGTTGAAGGACCAGACACTGTGCTGACCTGGGGAATTAAGGGTTGTGGTTTTGGAGAAAATGGCTTGCATGCTTATTTTCTTTTTCTCTCAGAAACTTGGCATGCAACACATGCACATCTAATATCTGGAGAAACTTCATTAGGTGCATTTTCATTTCTTTGTAGTGATGCTATAGGCCTGTTGTATATGGCAGCTGCCCCCTGCCCTGGGAGGAGCACTGTGCTTCGGTTTGTGGTGGGCTCATAAATATACAGCAATGTTAAATGTTAACATGCAGCAGACAGACAGAGAAATAGCTGAAGCCCTATTTGTGAAGACAAAAATATGCAACTGGTGAGAAGTAGCAGGGAGCCAAGGGAGGCGTTAAGAAACCTTGGAGTGGCCATCACTGTCTTGGCCCAGGAGCTGGGGAACTTTACCCTGTGAGGTGTTTTTGCTTTTGGCAGGCAGATGCCTGCTGCCCGTCTTCAGACTGCTATTTTAGGCTGCTCTTGTCTTTAGCACTTCTTCCATTCTGCAGTTGCTTAGATTATGCCTTTCACAGATCGCTGAGCTGTTGCTCTCTCTTGAGTGATACTGGTGAGTTACCGACAGCAGCAGAAACAGTGGCAGTGCAGGCCTGCAACTGAGAAGTATTTCTGTGCAAATTTCAAGGCAAAATAGGTGAACAACAAAATTTCCATTTAATAAATGAAGAGTTGTAACCACATCTGACTTGCTGGTACACAGAAACTCTGCAAAACTTCATTAATTATCCTTGCCAAAGTATATAAAATTGTCAGAGTGCAGTCCCTTTCTCATCAAGTTCTGGTGAGTGAGTGTAACTTCCCTTTTTTGACTACTGTGTCATCTTCTTTTTCGAAGTAGTCGTTCTTGGCTTTTAAAATCTGTTTAGACACCATCAGATTGGTTTGGATTTCAAAATTACATGTGTAAATGAGCAACGTACCTAGCACACACTTTAGTAATTGAACAAAGCTTTTATTTCTAGAACATGACTACTACTCAGTTTGTGGGAGAAGTGTACTCTGACAACTTGAGCTGTTTTTTGAGGACTTCTGTGATCTCACTGAAGGGTTTTAATATTAATTAATTTCTAGTGTTATAGTTATGTTTTGATGATAGTCACTTAGGAGATGGGTGTTAGGCAACCAGTTAGAAATTACTGTAAAGTGACTTTTTTTTAAGTGGTTCATACATTCAACTTGAAATCCCAGAGCACATTGAAAGTGCTAATTCTCATTTTCCTGAAAGCAAAGTTTCTATGTACTTCTCAAATTAGCCCTCCTCTGCCCCTCCATTCTGGCTGACATGGTATCTGTAACTTAACCACTGATTTCTAACTGGGGATCGTGCATTCATTACCTTGATGTTGGCAGAAACTAATAATGGAGAAATAAGATATAGAGTTGCTGATGGGAGCAATTGTTTGCTTTTTGGGATGATAGATGTATTGCATTATCAGAGGTGTAATAAACTTTTTCTATGCAAGTGCAGCTGCCACACCTCATTCTGTGCAGAGTGAGAAGAGAAGCTCCATGCCCATGAGATGTGTTGCCTTCTTGAAAAACATGGAGTGAATGAAACTGACCAAGGAGATGACTTGGTGAGGCAGGAGTGTTTTTATTGATGGATAACATTTGCATGACTCAGTCTCTCGTTTGTGTGCAGTCGTGAGCAACTACCGTGTTGTTAATAGTTTGGGAGTTTAGCTGAACAATTACAGTATGGAGAAGTCAGGGAAGAGACTGTACAATGTTTTGGTAGAAGTTTCTCCATTCTTTGTTCAGCACTTGGAGCATTACTAGGGAAGATGCAAGATCAGGATCAAGAGGAATGCTGCTTGCAATTTCTGAAGTTTGGGAGCAATGCACAGTAGAGTGAATGTCTACTGATGGTTTACAGAGTTATTAAGTATGCTAGTCTGTCTTGCTACAAGGCACTCAGATTAAGTAGCTACAGTATGGTGCAACAGAAATAGGAAATTAATTTAAATGGGTGAATTAGTAGTTTTCTGGGTTTGAATTCATTCAAAGCTGCAGATGCCTAGGTCAAAAAGAAGTAGAGGAAACTGGCTGGACGGCCTCTGGCTCCATAGAAATGTGAAACTTGTGGTTATCACTGAAATCTTTGATCTGGTTCTCAAAACTTTAAAAAGATTTCAGGTTGTGTTCTTTTGCACTGTTTAATTTATGAGTTACCCTAAAAGGTGCTGTTCTTCTGTGAAATAAGACGGACACTGCTTTTCTAGCAAAGTATAAATGATGGGACTATTTTGCCGTCATAGGCTTGAAATAGAGGCACTCCATAGATTTCTATCTTGTAGATGTTCCTTGCATCACTGCTTTGTTGATGTATACTTTCTCCTTGCCTCTCAAATGAAACTCTGTTTAAACTTGTTCCAGTTGGCTTCAGCTCTGGAGGTAAAGGCTTTTTTAGTACTGATCTGGACCTTAACTGTAAAGCCACTCTAATGCTGTTACCTCACTCAGTGTTTTAGAAGGTGTGAGAGGGAGCTCAGTTTTGTCCTTGTTGTGAAGAAAACATAGGGTATGGGTCTGAGATGTGAAAAATTAACTGTTGATCCTTAGGTAAAGTAGTATGTCATGGCCATAGCAATAATCTCAAATTCTCAGATTATCAACAAGGGCTGTTTGCAGACCATGTTGATATCATGGAGCTGACCCTCCTGGTTTAAATAAACTAAATTGAATTACATGTTTAGTGCAGACAGAAAAAGTGATTTAGCCTGTTGCTTTGTAGAGCATCGTGATGTTGTGAAAAATGTAATAATGCCTCCTGTATGCAATACTGTTTACAATCTTGAGATCCCTAAAGAATTAGGGGAATTTTTCCTTTTAAACACACAGATGTTGCAGTGGTTTTGTTTGGGTTTTCTTGGTGTCTTTTCTTTTTAGCTAATGCTTTAGTTACTATTTACTAAAGAGATTATAGACACATAGTAATTCTTGTTTCATAGTATGATACATTAATGCTAAAGAATCTGTTTTATGTGGAGGTGTCAAGAAGAGTTAAAAGAGTTAATTTATAAAGTAGCTACAAATCAAACACAAATGCAACTTTCCCCAGAGGAGGAGAAAAAAAAAAAGACACACAAAGATCTGAATTTTAAATAAATAGTTCCAGGTTTTGGTAGCAACATTTTTTGAATATGATCACATAGCCTGTGCTGTAACCCAAGGTTGCTGTGAGAGGCATGGCTGACTAGTGAGAAGTGCATTTGAAAAGGGAAGGTGGCAGCTGGCTTACCTGGATGCTCAGAAGCAGGCTGGAACTCTTGACAATCCCAATGAACAAATCCGATTGACAGCTGTTACTGTTGCTACTGCCTTGCAGACATCTCTCGATTAATCTGGTTCCAGTATCTTTTGCTTGACTCTTCACTTTAGGTTTTTAAGGAATTTGCAGAGCTGCACAGAATGTATAGGGTGCTGTGGAGATGTGATGGGTGCCGTTGCTGTTAACATCCATTGCACTGAGGAGCAAGACCTGGCTTCAAGGGGAATTCAGACAAAAGAGCTTCCTTAACAGTTTATATAAAGAGCAGGTGGTAGAAGATCAGTGTATTAAGTAAAGTCTATGTGTATTTTTGAGTGGGAAGCACTGAAATTTCTCAGATAGAATTTTTTTTTCTGAATAACTCATTCCCACCCAAGCTTGGCACACTGGTATACAATGTCCAGGGGGGCCTGGTTCTCATGACTGGCTGTTTCTGAGGTGTGATGTTTCCTTGCTTGCTCTGCTTTGAAGCTGTAAAAGTTGAGGACATAACATGTACTTCTCTGAGGTGATCTTCTCACTTGCTTCTATTTCAAGACTAAACTCAGGGATAACTGTTGCTTGAAAACCAGAGGTACGTGGATTTCAGGTGTTGAGCAGGGTAGGAAAGGAAGAATCATATTCTTGGGGGTTTCAGATTTTTGGATGATGCTGTGTGACCAGATACAGGAATTTAAAATGTACTGTGAAATCATTGGACAGGAAAGCTCATTGTAGAGGCATTGTAGTGACAGCAGGCTGTTCATCTCCCCTTTAAGATACTTCTATGTACTTTTACTTTTGTAACTAGTTTTATATAATACATGTAATTGGAGTGGAGAAAGGAGTTGGATTTTATTGCTTTGCAAGCATCATTAATTAAACAGTTACCTGAGTCTCAGCTGTAGGTCTAAATAATATTTGCTAATAGAGCATAAGTATTTAATCTGCCACTAACTCCTGTGACTTCTAAATCAATTGATCTCTTGCAGAGCCTCATCCAGGCTTTTTCCTCAGTTGTGCACTGTATTGTTGAGTTCAGGTGATCTAAGTCTATGCTATAAAAATGCTACTTACTATATGCTTAAGTAAAACATATTATAGTCGTTCAGTCTTTTGATGGCTATCTTATTCTGAATGAGGTTTTTTTGTAGAGATAAAATAAATTTTGAAATGTTGTTTAGCACTGGAAATTTAGAGTTCTTTGTAACTGTTCTAATTTTTCTCTCTACATAGTTGGTAAGCAAAGGAACACATTTTTAGCTGTTTGAGTTTATTCACCTTTGACTTGCAGGTTTTTGACCCTTGATAGAATAAAGATTTTGCTAGTAGTGTTTCTGCATTGCACTGCAGCGTAGATAATACACTAGTTGTTGAAGGTTGTGTTCTGAGAAATGGACTCTGAATAGTAAGAGAAGTGGCTCTAAACTTGGCTGGTCACACAAATCTGTATGGTAGCAGTCTTCATATAGGACTTCATTAAGAGTCCTCGGTTCTGTTGTTCTGGGATCTTCGCTACTGAAGTGGTTTTGCAGCCATTTTGTTGGTCAGACTTTCACTTTTTCAGGTATTTACAAACACAAAAGCAATTGCTTGTCCAACGAAATTTGAAATCAAACTCTTCCAAAATTATCAAAATACGCCTTCCTATTTCTTTTGCTCGTAAAATAGTGCTCTAACAGTGCTCATAATCTTTTCAGCAGCCCGCTCCTTTAATTTTCTTGCTTTTCCCACTTAAAAAAATACAAAAATGATGACAACAAAAACCACCACAACCCCCCCCCCCCCAGAAAACCCCATCCTTCCACCCTAAATTTTAACTTCACAGTTTTCTAGTGAGTAGAAATACATTTTTGGGCTCATTGAAGGGAGAGCAATGTGGAAATGGATCTTTTTGTTTGGTTTAAGTTTGGTTGGTTAGTTTTGAGGGGGGTTAGTTGTTTTTTAATTTATTTTAATTTAAAAGGGAATGGGAACTTCTAATTGTAGATGCTGCAGCAAGACTGCTAAGCTTGAAATGTAAGTTTAAACAGAATATGAATCATTAGGAACACTGAAGATAGTGCTTCCTATTAAGTTTAGCCCTGCTTTCTGAGTGAAGGTGGAGCTATCTACCAAGAAGTGGAACTGGTTTCCAAGTTCATTTTTAGATGAGTAAAAATTCCCTTTCACATCTAGTCTATGAATGCAGCACTGTTCTTGTATGTTCATTATCTACCTCTGCAAAGCTTGTGGAGAATTGAAGATAGCTCAAGAACTTTGCTGTTGGGTGTAAAAGGTTTTGCAGTAGACGAATGTCAGCTGCTCCTACTGCTTGCAGTAGTTTGAATGACTGTGGCTCTGAGTACTGGGTCAGTTGTTTGCAAGTCAAACATAATTACCTCCAAGTTCTCCAGAATCTTGATGAGGAGTGCAATTGCATAGTTCTAGAACTTTAGGTAACAAATTTTTTCCAGGAAGCCTCAGTTTGAACATAACTATGCTGGAGTAATTTTGGAAGTGCACATTGATTAGGCAACACATTTGAAAACACCCCAGTTAGTTTTCTTCTTTGTCTGAAGGCCTGTTAAAGTTTTGCACAAGGAAATTTGGTTTTCTTCCCTTCGAAGCTGCTCTGCTTTTATAGAGGAAAAACATTCAGCTCAGTCCTGCCTGGAAAGGAAGGCCATGCTGCATATGAAGACTGATAAGGGTTGCACTCATCTGAAAGTCCCCATTCCAATTTATAACTTCTGGCACTATTGTTTATGCTGTCTAGGCACCGGTTTTCCATGTCTAAGTGAACTTGAATGCAGCAGTTTGTTTATTCTTAAATATCTTAGTCTTACACGCTGGAAGCTGTTGAAAGCTCCACACTCTTTTCCCTTGGCATTCTCCATTGCAGATAACAGCCTGGTATAGTTGTTTATCTTGTGGTTTGAGTAAGTACTGATGATCACTATGTGCCAGGCATTATGTTAAAAAAAAAAAAATCACTTCTTTTTGACATTCAAGAGCCTTCCATTCTGCTGAGCAAGAGTAAACCATCTTTTTTTGTGTATCCTTCAAAAAAACCTCAATAGAATCTTCAAGGTGCCTATGTTAATTTTGTTCAAACAAACCTCTCAAATTCAAGTAGTCCAACAAGCAGTAGTTGTGGAGGGTCTCTTCAGTGTCTGTCCTGTCTCTCCGCTGTCCCCCATATCCTGTGGGGACATTACTGGACCCACTTAATGGTCCAGGCACTAAATGAAGGTTCCTGAAATCTATTTTACTCCATGTACTGCATTGTGTCCTGCAAAGTACTGTCTTTCTTCACACTCTCCCTCCCCAACTCTTTTTCTCTATGATTGATTTTGAGTGAAATAATTTAACATTTCTTTTAAATAGATAAAGTACTTAATTAGTTTGGTACTACAGGTCTTTCTTGTAATGAAGTTAAAATCTGTAAAATCCAACAGATCATGTTTGGGGCTTGGGATGATCTTTAAGGTCCCTTCCAACTCGAGCTATTCTGTAAGTGATTTCATTTTTAAATACTATCTAAAACACTGATGTTATTTTTTTCTAAAAAAGATAATTTGTAATCCTTTCTCAGTGTAATATGTAATAATTTTTTTCTTTGCTGAAAGGTTCAAGGTGGTATGCTTAAGTGTGTGGGGCAAAAACAATCATCAATATTGGAAGTTGAATGAGGGCCTAAGTTCATATGTAGGATGATTAATCTTGGCACATGTAAAGAGCGTAAGGGAGAACTACCATTTTGTTCTGCAGTCCTGAAGTGTTCTCTTTAGTCCCATGAAAACTCTGGCTTTTCACTTTGGATGCATAAGGTGTATTTATCTTCACAGAAATGAGTGTGGATATGTGGTTCCTGTAAAAGCACAGACTGTGATCTACCAGTATTTATGAAGAACACATGTACAGGAAAATGACTCTTAAGTACAAGTCATAAATTGAAATGATTATAGAATATATGTGGACAAATATACCATGTGTGGTATCAGTAGACTGTAATTTCATCAAGTGGTTTTTCAGACTTCATAAACTATGAATGAAGCATGATTGTATTGGCCTTGTAACAGGTAAAGTAAAATATAGGATCTGGCTACTTCAAAGCACTCATAATTCTATAGCTGGAAATAGCCTTTTGGGATACGATTAAGTCTTAAAACCTGCCCGTGATTAAAAAAATACATTTTGGTGAAAATCGCATGTTCAGAAACTCTGGGAAACGTTTGAGTCTCCACCTCATGAATTTTTACAGTTCCCAGCTTTCTGGGTGTAAACACCATGAGCTGCTTTCAGCGAAAGGAGAGGGAATGGCCTCGTTTTACTTAGAGCTTCGTCACCCCTCCGGTTATTTTGTTGTTTACAGCGGTTTTTTCCGGTTTTTGTGACTCGGGCTTTGTTTACTGGAGGGGCTGTGAGCGGCCGGGCAGGCCCGGGCCCGGAGCTGCCGTGTGGCGGCCATTCCGCCCTGCTCTGCCCTGCGCAAACCCTCCCGCTCGCCGCGGCGACCTCTGCCCTTTTGTATCCTGTGACACTCAGCCTGTCTTTGTGCTCAAGTTTATCCATGATGGATACGTTCCCCTCCCAATCGCATATGCCGGGAGCCCGGCTGAGCGAACAGATAAATTATTTTCAGCTGCAGACCCGGGCTGGGGGAGGAGGGCGGGAGGGTGGCGGGGGCCCCTCCGCGGCCCACCAGCCGGACGGGGCTCAGCCTCCCACTCCCCCGGGAATATGCAAGGGGATGACTCTCGGCCTCTCAGATCCTTTTTAAATGCAAAAGAATGTAGGAAATTGCCAGATCAGTTGGTTAATCAGTGACAACTGCAGTAGGTGCACAAAAAGCCCGGCCCTTAACAGGAGCCATCGGTTGTGCGGGGTGTTTTTTCAGCGCCCCAGCGGGGTCGCCACTGGCCCCACCTCTTGAATCCCCGGGCCGGTTTAGTGTCAGCTTGAGAAGAGAATGTAATTGCGAGATTTCTGGGTGACTGATGGCGACAATATAAGTCTTCTCCCTGACACCACCACCCTGCCGGCCCTGCCCGGGCTTTGTGCTCGCCTGGCCATCACACAGCCGCGGAGCAGCGAGCGCTCAGCTAAATGGCCCCAGCCCACCAAAACAAGGCAGCCGAGTAGCCGATATAATTTTTCATATCTTTTTTATATTTGCTACACGGCTGCCTTATCATGGTCAAACCTCATTTAAGGGTCACGTTAAGCATGTTAATGCTCCCCTATATGGAGTCGTTTGCAAGGTTAACACCTCTGTCAAATGTTTTGAAGAATATTCCTGAAATATTTCTGTGACCGCAATTGTTTCTCTTGCTTATCTAGAACTATTTTTAGATAAACCGCTTCACATCTGTGTTTTAAACTTATGTTGGGAGACAGGGTGGTCATACGACCAAAAAAGGGCTCTTAAAATTCCAGGTTACGTAACACTAAAACTGAAGTGTCTCTGGATTAGGCTTGTCCCTTCTCCTTCCACTCAGGTTTGTAATGTACTTAAATGTAAAAAACCATTTTATTTTTTTTTCCTTATTCCTCTGGTTACCTCAATAAAAGCCTCCAAATAAATGTGTTTGTAATAAATGGCTCTAGACTTCCCTCTTTTTCTGCTAATCTAGAAGGACAAGACATGCAGAGACTTCTTCCTTCAGGTTATAGGTGCTGACTTAAAATTTGCAGTGTTCATAAGTTAAGGAAGAGAGTTTGCAGCCCAACTGGTGTGGCAAAGGCCTTCGTGTGATGTAACAACGAGGCTTGGTGGGTTTGCATCCAGAGCGCTCTTACGTGACGCGGTTGTGGTCTTGTTTCAGAGCTCCTGTGAACTTGAGTGACGTAGGATATTGTTTCCAAATGTGTGGCACAGGCTGAACTCTAGGCCGGTCATTCCTGCATCAGCTGCTTGACAGCAACAAGCTGCCAAATATTTCAAGGCTGTTATGCCCTCAGTTGCCTCAGTAAAAGCCCGTTCTTTGCCAAAGTACATCATGCATTAAGGAAATAAAATGCAATCTGACTTCTGCTGAACGATTGCATGGGGAACTTCAGATTTCATGGATTTCTCGCCCAGAAGATGTTACTGAATAGCATTCCTGGCATTTAGCTAACTGCACATAGGCGGAACCTGTGACTTCTGAGGAAAGGCACCTGAGGTTTTCACTCCTGCTCCCCCACCCCAGTTCTTAGTTTAAGAAGCGACATTGACAGCCCCTGCAGACTTTTGTAAGGATGTGTATTTCTCTGAAGAACTAACTGAATTTTAGTAAGATAAATGTGAAACTCAGAAATGCTTATATGCTTTTCAGAAATGCTTAGATCATATTTACAGATGCTTCCCACTGAAGGCAGAATATTTCTGAAGTGCATCAGGACTTGCAAAGATGAAAAGAATGACCCATCTCCCCTTTCCGGGATGAGGGGGAACGAGATTCCTGCCATCCTTTGATGTCCAAACTATACAGACTTAATTTTTAACACAGCTGTGCTGTGTGAAGTGTATACTAGTAAAGCATCCTATGTCAATTAAAAAAAAAGATATGCCTTTAGGCATTCAAATGACCAGGTTTCTTTGGACTCTGCAGTCAGAAATGATGTTGCCATCACTTTACAGGTTCTGGCCTTATATTTTGGCTAATCGATACGCAGGAGGAGCGTACTGTGTGTGGTGTGTGACAGCCATGAGAGCTAAGTATTAAGCACACAGGAGACTAGGCGTGCTTCCCACGATCGCCTGATGCGATCAGGCACTTGCATAACTGTCCTGGCATCAGCAGTGCTGTTTGCTCAGTGGGTAAATGCGCTGAAATGTACAAGTCTGACCAGCCATCTTCCACAATTTGAATGTCTTGTCATGACTTTTGCTATGTTGTCATGGTGTTACATGTGTTTGTGAAGTTTTTGGTGAATGTTTTCCTTCAACTTTTTGAGTAAAATAAGAATGTGGCTTTTCATTGCTGTCACTTATGTCATCTCCTTCCATGCAACAAATGCTTAAATTACTACTCCTAACAGCCAGCAGGAGCTTAGCAGTTTTGAAAAGCAGTTTAAATACGCAATGTTTAAATGCAGATTTAGTAGCCTAATGTTTAATCCTACGTTTTGAGGATCTGGTCTCAAAATGACCTTTGGCATGGCGTTTTTTAGCATGAGAGGTCTTTTTAGCCTAGTTCTTCAAACCAGCATGGTATTTGTGGTGTTTATTGTGTTGTGTGTAGGTGTGTAGCTCTATTACATTAGTACCTGGTTTATGTCTGTCAAGTACTTCAGGGTTTTGTCTGAGATAGCAACTAATAGCTGTAAAAATATCAACTCTGCATGACATATCTTTCAAGGTCGAAGCAGTCAGGATTAGCTGCCTTCTCACCTTCTGTTTATTCAGTTTATTTGCTGCAAGGCCATCAAGAAATGCTGCTAAATTTCTTGTATAGAAGGGCTTGATAGCCAAATTAAGGAACATGTTGATTTACAAGAAGTTCTTCTTTATGGCAGAATGTGAGGGCAGTGGTGTGAGTAATATGAGGGAGGCCACATGCATCAGTGTGCTGCCCTTGTTGCTTCCTGGTCTTGACTGTCTAGTTTGCTCCTAAAGCAGCAGAAACAATGAAGTTCAGGTTTTTAGTGTCTGCAGCCCTAGACTGGGTTATGTGTGTGTAGCAGCCAGTTTAGTTTAACGCGTAAAAGTGGGAAGCTGCCCAAGGCTATTGAGTCCACTCAGGTCTGAAATATTAAGCTGGGCAATGGTTAACTACTACTTAAATTTGGGATCTAGATGTTTAGGACTGGAATGTTGTAGGCTGGAGTAAATGTAAGCTTTGTCTGTTGAGACAACGGGGTTGTTAAGCAATTGACTCTGGTAGCTGGGATCATACCATTGCTTTGAGCAGAAACATGCTGTATAGGCAGCCTTAAGCAAATATATTCATTGACTCTTTAGGTGGGTCTTAGTGCAGTCTTTCATGTTCAGGAACAGAACAGTCATAGAATTTTATAGCAGAATCTGTATAGTTTTGTGATGGTTTAAAAAAAATCACTGTCTTTCATACATTCATACTTGTTTTTAAGCAACCTTGCTAAGGGTTCAGATATTCCTTCTTTTGTACCTGAAAAATAGTCACTGCTTCTCTGTATGTGTATGTTTTAAGTTAACAGGAATGTAGAGAAGAAGAGGCACCATCTCTTATTTTTAAATATTTAATCAAATAAATAAAGATTGTAAGCTGAATTTATCATGGTTAGTCGTGCTGCTGGTATGTTGGTGTTCATGGGAAAGTGAGCAGTGGCGCTCAGTATTGTAGAATTATTGCTTGATTGCTTGATGATGTAGGTGCTACCTTTGTGTGTTTGGTTTCTTTTTTTTTTTAATCAGCTTTGAGGATTTAAGAAAAGAAAATATATTGCTTGTGGTGAAAGAAACAAAGACATGGTTGCAACTTAAAATAAGCCTCTGGCTCTTATGACTTAACTATCTAGGAGATGTCTGTCATGTTAGTGTAGAAGGTTGAGAGGTTATTAGGTAATTCCAGAAATGACTGTTTCCTTATCAAAACATTGGTTAATTTATTTTGATCAGTCTGTAGCTGCTACTGTCTTTCATGCTTCAACAGCTGCTGTTAGCCATATATCACATCAGAGGTGTGACTTTTATTGAGGGAGGTAGAAGGTTTAGCGACAGCACAACCGACTGTGAAGGGCTGTGGTTATTAATTTTAAGGTGTAACTTAAATCTTGAGAAATACTACTACAATTTGAGAGATTTTCTTAAACGTAGTCTTACACTGTTTCAAACCCAAGAGCTTTAGCATCAGCAGCTCAAACATGAAGGCGATTCACACTTCAGATAAAAATGCAGATCTAAAATCATATGTAGTGGCAAACTGTTTTTGCTCTTAATTTAGATAATGAATTTGTTTGTTTACAAACTGCATCATAAACTTAAAGGTTTCTTTTCTTTTGAAAGATTGTGTGTTCAGGAAGCCAAGTGAGTGCTAGGTTCCATAACACATCATCTTCATTGTAAGGGACAGTCTGTAGCCCAAATCTGCAAATTGTGATGGAATGAACTGGGCAGTGTGTTTAGTAAAAAAAGCCCTTACCCTCTTTTAATTTGGTTTTCTGAGAGTCATAGACTAGCTGATGTTGACTGTTACTTGTGGCCAACTGGCCTGAATTTTACTGTAAGCTTATCAGCTGAAAAGCTGTATGCTTTTTAGCATTTCCAACCAAAGAGACTGTTCTGTTAGGTGGATACTCTCAGTACACACGGATGTCCAGCTTTGACAGCTTTTGGTGCATCAGCAGTAGCAGTTCCAGAAGTCATTGAGTAATGAGGGATCTTCACCATGACTGCAGTCTGCTCTGGAGTAGTCTAATAGCAGAAGTTTGTTTTATGGTGAAGGAGGTCCTTCTCACCATGTTGGAACTTCATTGTGTGCTTTAGTAAACTGAGGTGGTAAGTTTTACAGATTTGCTTAATAATGAAAATAAAATAAAAAGAAATAAATATTAGAGAGATGAAGATGGCTTATAGGAGTTTACTTTCAAGTGATTTAGGAATATAAGTGTTAATATCCCAGCTGAGCACTAAAGAGATTTAAGAGTGCGGTTTTAAAGGTGACATTCAAATGCTATTTTAAGAGGAGTGATAAATGCTTGTGCTTTTCCTCTTGCCCTCTGCTTCATGCTGTAGAAGGTCCTCTTGACAGTGGCTACAAGAAGGGTAATAAATGTGCTGATATTTTCTCCGTAAAACTTGTCTGGGACAAATCACCTTCAGTCAAATAATGTGGCATGGCATTTTGCATCCAAAGTGACTGAAGGCATCCCTCCTCCACTACAAAATGCAAGATGTGAAAACACAAACTTGTAAATCTTCTTTACTTTCGTTGCTGATTAAAGGGCAAGTTGGAATCTGCAAATACAGTTGTTACTAAATTACAACAAAGACACAAAAATATTTGGTTTTATTTGCTGTGTGGATGGGCTCTTTTGATTATTGTCTTAAAGTTTACTTTAAAATGTAAGACATAGCATTTAAAATTCTGATTGTAAGAAGAAAAGACAGCCTATTCCATAGGAAATGGATTCAAACAAAATCTTACGAGTTCCTGTGGGGAGAAGATAGGGGGCACATTTCAGAACAGAGCAGTCTTCCCTGTGAAAAACCTAAATGGGAACTTTTCTGAATCTACTCTGTTACTGTGTGTTGCTTTTTTCTTGTTGTTCCCTCTCAGTCCAAGTGTATACATTATTAAAGAGCTAACTTAACAAAGTTATTTTGCTGTTGCTAATTCTCTTGAGTAAGTATTCAAGATTATAATTCTGGAGAAAACACAACTTCAATGTGCTCTTCTAAAGTGCTGTAGTTGCAGTAGGAGCATGATTGCCTGGAGATGAATAATGAACTCCAGTGATACGAGTTCCCTGTTACCATCAGGAGGGAAATTAGGATAAGGATTGAGAAATTTACCCTATCATGGAGTGAAGCTTTTGAATTTGATTTTCTTACACAAATGGAGCATGTAGTTTTCCTTAACTGGGAAGAAGTGTTGTGTCTTTCAGTTTAAAAGTTCATTAAATTAAGATAAACCGTGACTTTAAAAAAAACCCAACATTTCTTTTTCCTTCCTAAAGGCTAAGTCTTTGGGGTTTGGTACATTTTAGTGGGTGATGTCTGTGTGCACTCAAAGTCTGTTGTCTGTATAACTAACTTTAGTTCGTTGTAAGACTTGGTGCTTCTGCTTGCTCATCTGATTACGCAGCTCAAGGGAATAAGGTTAAGGACATGCTGTTGGTAACTAGAGCATTTTCAGGGCTTTAGTTCAGCAGATGGGCTGCCTGGCTATATTCATACATCTGCCTACCTGCTGTGGCAGCTGCTGCTGCTGCATGTTGTGTTCTTTTGTTCTGCTCCATCCAAGAAAGGAGCACTAGGAAGTGTAGTGAATGGATTAATTTAAGGTTAAGGCTAGTGTTTTGCTTGCTTCCTAACTCTCCATCATAATAAAGCTTCTGATAAAGCTAATGAATCCTTCGTGAAGTGAAATAGATTTTTAAGATGTATTTCAGGGGGCTGCAATGAGCTAGGGTTGTTTTAGAAAACAGTCAATTATGTTTTCTTTATATTGCCTGATGTTATTTGTTTCAATATCTTCCTCTCTTTCTCTTCCCTCCCCCACTTTTTCTAGGAGCAGTAACCAGACTTTGCCTGACACTGCGTGGTCCAAAAGAATTAAGGAAATATGGAATGACATGAAGGAGATTAGTTGAGGATTAAAGGCTTTGAGGACAAAACACCTCACCGAGGTGAAGCACAGACTAGCATTGTGGTTGTAGCTCCGAGGAGCTGTGTGCTGAAAAAAGATGGCAGATCCAGGAATGATGAGTCTTTTTGGAGAAGATGGGAATATTTTCAGTGAAGGGTTGGAAGGTCTTGGAGAATGTGGATATCCTGAAAATACAGTGAATCCTATGGGGCAGCAAATGCCCATGGATCAAGGATTTCCCGCTTTACAGTCATCGCTTCATCATCCCACTGCAAATCAAAATCAAGCCAAGTTGACCCATTTTGATCACTATAATCAATATGAACAGCAGAAAATGCACCTGATGGATCAGCCGAACAGGATGATAAGCAATGCTCCTGGGAATGGTATAGCATCTCCTCATTCACAGTATCACAACCCTCCAGTTCCTCAGGTTCCTCATGGCAGTGGTGCTGGTGGTCAGATGGGAGTCTATCCCAGCATGCAGAACGAAAGACATGGGCAACCCTTCGTAGACAGTGGCTCCATGTGGGGACCACGGGCAGTTCAAGTGCCAGACCAGATAAGAGCACCATACCAGCAGCAACAGCAGCAGCAGCAGCCGCAACCGACACAGCCACCACAGGCACCCTCTGGACCCCCTGGGCAGGGCCATCCTCAGCACATGCAGCAGATGGGAAACTACATGGCTCGTGGTGATTTTTCAATGCAGCAGCATAGTCAGCCGCAGCAGCAAAGGATGAACCAGTTTTCTCAAGGCCAAGAAGGCCTCAATCAGGGAAACCCTTTCATTGCCACCTCAGGACCTGGCCACTTGTCTCATGTGCCCCAGCAGAATCCCAGTATGGCACCTTCTTTGCGACACTCAGTCCAGCAATTTCACCACCATCCCCCCACTGCTCTCCATGGGGAATCAGTAGCCCATAGTCCCAGATTCTCCCCTAATCCTCCCCAGCAGGGTGCTGTTAGGCCGCAAACACTTAATTTTAGTTCTCGGAGCCAGACGGTACCCTCACCTACTATAAACAACTCAGGGCAGTATTCTCGATATCCTTACAGTAACCTTAATCAGGGATTAGTTAATAATACAGGGATGAATCAGAATTTAGGCCTTACAAATAACACTCCAATGAATCAATCTGTACCAAGATACCCAAATGCTGTCGGATTTCCATCAAACAGTGGTCAAGGACTAATGCACCAGCAGCCCATCCACCCTAGTGGCTCACTTAACCAAATGAACACGCAAACTATGCACCCTTCACAGGCTCAGGGAACTTATGCCTCTCCACCTCCCATGTCACCCATGAAAGCAATGAGTAATCCAGCAGGTACACCTCCTCCACAGGTTAGACCTGGTAGTGCTGGAATACCAATGGAAGTTGGCAGTTACCCAAATATACCCCATCCTCAACCGTCACACCAACCCCCTGGTGCCATGGGAATTGGACAAAGGAATATGGGCCCCCGAAACATGCAACAGAATCGTCCGTTTATGGGTATGTCTTCAACACCACGGGAGATGGGTGGGCACATGAGACCAAATGGTTGTCCAGGTGTTGGCCTTGCAGATCCACAAGCAATACAAGAGCGACTAATATCTGGCCAGCAGCTTCCTAGTCAACAGCAGTCTTTTCAACAGCAAATGCCAACCTGTCCTCCCATGCAGCCTCATCCAGGGATACATCATCAGTCGTCACCACCCCCACATCCTCATCATCAGCCTTGGGCACAGCTTCACCAGTCACCACAAAACACACCACAAAAAGTGCCTGTCCTTCAGGTAAGCTACTTCCAATTAGTAGAAAATGTTTTAAATGACTGTTAACGTGTTTAAGGACACACAAGAACTGTGGTTTCAAAATACTTCCTCCTGTTTGATTCCCTTGTTTGTTACTGGTTATGTGGCTCTTTTGGTGTACAGAGACTGAAGGTAAAATGAGGTTCAGGTAGCTTGCTCAAGTCCTTAAAGTAATTTTTGCAGGATAATATTATGGATAGGCTGGAATTTGATACAGCAACAGGACAAGCTGAATACCTACTCTTTTTCATGTTGGTTCTTTTGAGGGGAAAAAGGGAAAGCATGTGTGAGAATCGTCATTTAAACTTGGAAAAAGAAGTGTGTGATATAATGTGTTTGTTTTGGCCAAACCAATGAGTTTTTTTTAAATCCTAAGGAAATGTTTTGTGGTTTTGAATTAAAGCTGAAATTTTTGCATGTGAAAAGACTGCCAGCGTGAACTTCTTCGGCACTAAGTAATGCAACTGAGAAGTGATGGGGCAACAGTTAATGCAAGGAGAAGACAACAGATGTGAAACATAGTCCAAAATAAAATCTGAGGTTTAAATGTTCAATAGAAGTTTTATTTTAATGAGTCTCTGATCTACCAGATTTCAGTGGCGATGTATTGCTTCCATGTCATTATTCAATTAAAACCTAAACATGGTAAAACATCTTGATCCTCTGTAGCTTATCAGGTTGGACTACATGCTAATACGTTAAGCTTCAGCTGAAAAAGTGATTTTTGGGATCTTCACATTTGGCATTGTTTGCCTCTGGTTCTCTCAGATAGCATTCGAGAGGTTTCGTTACCAAATAAGTGGTGAAGATACCAGAGGTTTACTGTTAATTTTTTTTTTTTTTTTAAAACCGGTCAGTAATTAATGCCAAGTAGCTCTGCCCATAAATATTTGGAGACAATTGTTGGAATGCAGTCGTAAAGATACGAGGCTACAATATGCATAATAAATCATAAAAACAGTTGTCCTAGCCAGTGTCCGGGGCCTGTGCAGAAAGCAGCTGCTCAGCAGTCCCCTGCACTGCTGCCTGCCGGCTGCTTCTGTTGGCTGCTCCGCACAGCGTGAGGTGGGTCTGGGAATCAGATGTATGCGCTGCAGAGAGGCAGCTGCCAAGGAGTGGTAGATGGAGCAGCTCAGCAGCTGGGACAGGCTTCCACATTGCCTGTGGAAGAGAGGAGGGGGAGCACTGGAGGTACTGACTGTTGGGTGGGGAAGCCCGGGGAAGAAGATGAGGGACTAAGCGGGCAAGGGGAAAAGTACACTGTCTTTCTGAGAGGGAAGAGGAGGCTGTCTTGCAGGGGCAGAGTATGTCTTCAAGGCCATCTTTCTCTTCCCTGCCCTCCTCAAAATTGGTATGAAATTTTATGCTTATGTTGGCTCTTCCTCTCCATGCAGTGACTTATTTTGGAGAACTTAAATGACGCTTCTTGCATGCACGTGGAATTGTGTTCCTGTTTGAGAGAGCAACTCTTGCCAATGCGTAATGTTGTTGACCGTGTGGGTAAGCAGGGTGAAAAAGGAGAGAATTTAGGACTATACAAAGAAACAAAGAGAATGAGCAGATATTTGGAAAGAGGGTAATGACAGCACAGAGAAATCAGTACTGAAAGAGTAGGGATGACAAAAAGTACAAGATGGGTTTTTTATCCTGAAGATGAGAGCTGGCTGATGAATCTAGCAAAAAAACCTTTTTAAAGAAAATCGTAGAAATGGTAATGTAAGACTTGTAAGACAGTAAAGGAACAAAAACCAGTGTCACTGAGATCCTTCACAACTAGTGATGGTGGGGATGTGGGAGGAAAGACTTTAGATAGATTGTGCCCTAAAGCTGTAGTGTTCTTTACCAGCATTAATTCCTTGTTTTCATCTGACCATCCACCAAGTCTGTTTTTGGCATCAAGAGGTGGTTTGGGAGAAGAATGTTTACTTGTGGAATGGACAGGCTTGTTAAACGTTCTTGGGACATTTGTTTCCCTTTATCAGTGAAGAGGTGAAATGCAGACAGCTCAACCCTTAAATGAGCTATGCAACCTATTAAAAAGTGCTGAACTGCAGATGAATAGCTTGAAGAAAGGTAAGTGCTGAAACTAAATAATTAGAGAAAAACCACATGATAACTCAAGTTACTTGATTAAAATCAGTAATTCAAACAGTTGTAGCAAGCCAAGTAACTTCTCTGTTAGCCTACTTCTGTTGAGTTTTTATCTGGTGAAAGTTACTGTTAACATACCTTCCCATTAAGTAATTAGTTTGAGCTTTGACTGTAGTAATGAAACTCTTGACAGGCAGGCATCTTCCCCTTGAAAACTGTATGGATGAACCGAATATTGTTCAAGTCAGCGAAAACTCAACTCCTCCCCAACCCCTGGAGGAAAAATGCAGATGTGCAAAACCCCTGCTCTAAAGCCTGAATATGGAACCGGTAGCTTTCTTGTGTCATGTTTTTCCCTTCGTGTCAGTAGGCAGAAAACTGTTCACTGAAGAACAGTTATTTAAATGACTGGTTTGTTTTTATTTGTATAAAATGAAGCAATAAAATTAATATAGTCAGTGAAATGGAAATCACTATATACTTTAGAATCAACAGAAGCCATCTTAGTAATTATTTTTCAGTGATTTGAAGCCAGCTTTATCATGGGAAGGCTGTAATACTTGTGGTTAACCAAACTACTGTTTTGTTTTTAGATATGCTGGAAGGAAAGTGAAGTTCTGTTGCTTTTAAGTTGAAAGAAATTGCTGTGTCGATTCCAAGGCTTGTTGTTTCTTTTTTTGTGTGCAAAACTGCAAATTATTTTGGCTGGGAGATAAAGTTAGCAATTGACGATTCATCTGGTTTTGATTAATAGGTGAAAACTAGATGTGGTTATTAGGACTGTGTTAGCAGTGAGTTGCTGGCGTCAGTGGAGTTTGATAGATCCATAAAAACCACCACAGTGCTGGGATGTTCAGTTGTTGTCCTTGGTTTTTCAGGCCCTCCTTTCAAATGTTCTTCACTACCACAGGTTTTTGGAAGAGCTTCCGTGGCCATGGGGTGAGAAGGTGGGTTCTGCTATGGCAGGGTAATCCACCAAGGTTGCAAAGCAGAGCCTAGGAGTAGCTTTTTTGTTTTCTCAGTGGAGGCATCTGTGTTGGGCTTGTGACCTCGTGCTCTCCAAAATACCCATAAATGGTCTGGAGAAGGATGAAAAGTCAGATGGCAAAGTTTGCTGCCATTTTCAGTATACCCAAAGCAAAATGCCAAGTGTAGATGTGGTGAACAGCCTAAAAAGAATGAAACTAAATAATTAGAAATATAGTAGGAGTGTCAGTTGGTTGTCTGTAAGTTGTGTGAGTCACGGTGTGGCATGGGGAATTTTAAATTGGATATTAGGAAAGTTTTCTTCACTGAAAGGGTTGTCAAGCATTGGAAGAAGCTGCCCAAGGAAATGGTAGTCTCCATCCCTAGAGGTTTTTAAAAGACATATAGATGGTGGTGCTTAGAGACATGGTTTACTGATGGACCTGGGAGTGCTGGGTTTACAGTTCGACTTACGATCTTAAAGGTCTTTTCCAACATAAATGATTTTATGGTTCTGTGGTGCTTGGGCAGTGAAATGGCAGGCAGAAACCTCCCCTTAGGAATAGGGTCTTGTTAGATGACAGTCTGAAAATGTGCTATGACAGTTAAAGAAAGAAATTGGTAGGAATTGTTACAGAGGTATTAGAGAGCAAAACAAAGACTGTCGCCATGCTTGGTGTGCTGATGTGGCAAGTGCTGTGAAGCCCCAAGTCCCTTTCTCAGGCCTCAGAAAATACAGTAGCACTTGAAAAAGCAAAGAGGTGGTTAATTTGGGGGGAAGGGAAGGAGAGAGATGGTGAAAGCCTCTAAAATTGTGAGTGATAAGGGTGCATAAAGAGGGTGAATGTGAAATAAGGGTTGTTTGTCACCTGTTTTTGTCTCCTTTAGTTCTTTTAAGGTATTCAGCAGGTTATCAGGTGGTGAGCTCAGAACTGCACATTAAGATGCTGATCTCTGAGATGTTGCACAGAAAAATGCATCATCGTTTGATAAACTTGAAGGTGCCACATTAGGCTCAGCAGATTTGTGCCATATATAAATGGCTGAGAATTTGTTACTGAGAATCTGGTTTCTGTGCTTTTCCATACACTTTGTCAGAGCGGGGATATCAGGTTAGACGGGCCTCTGGAGGTCCAATACTATGCAGTTGCTCTTACATGTCACTATTTTCGGAGCATTTTATTAGCAATAGAGGAAGTGTAGGAGTTTTCTTTGCCAGGAATAGGGTGTCCTGGGTGTGTTGTTACATACAACTTCTTATTTACCCACAGCTACTGTGTGGGCTGAAGTTTTGAGTCCTGTTCATTAATCATGTTTCTCAAATGTGATCTACGTTATTTATAGTCAAACACAGGAATATTTAAATGCCAAACAGGTATGGTATAGCCTCCATACCTGACTAAATGCTAGAGCTCAGTGATGGGCGCCAACAGTGTTGAAGGATGCCGGTTTGCAGTGTCCAACTTCTGGTGCAGAAGGAATTCATTTTGTGTGTGTTACCGGTTCACTGCCAGGTTTGCTCTGCTGGCCTTATTATTTGTGGGCATGTGACTTTGTTTTAAATCACATTGTTTTAATTCATAGCTGTGTTTGGTATGAACACAATCTTTTGAAATTTCCTGCCCTCTCTTGCAGGGGAAGAGATAGGGAAAGTCCTGCTGAGTCACCAGTTGGGTCACCCCTCTCATGGGCCCTTCCTGCATATTCAAACCCTGAGTTGCTGCCTCAGTTTAATTTATGCTTGGATATACCTGAATGGAGAGGGATAGTAATGAAAACTTACTATCAGCTGGAGTGGTTTGATGCAATATTTTAACCCAGCAGAGAGTGGAGGTTAAGTCACTTACTTGCTGGCACACTAAAATGAAGTGGACTTTCTCCTGGGTGTTTGTTTTAATGTCTAAGAGAAGAAAGAAGAGATTGACTCCTTACTGTCTTTGCATAAGCAATTATCTTTCAGCATGTTTCCTATAATTTTACATAGTAAGAAATGGTATAATTTTGAATAGTTTTTTCCCATTAATTAATATTCATAAGCAATTTCCCACATCTCTAGGGAGAACTGCTTTTTAATCCCTCAAGAATCTAATGTTCTGTCTATTTTCCTGTTGATAAGTAGAACAAGTTCAATTTTTTTAAGAAAACCTTACAAATACTATTGACACAGAAGATATTTCACATGACTGCTAGCTGGCATTTTGGGGTACTGTATATGCTGCACATTCAGCAAAATCTTGTGGCTGCCCCTAGAAATTACAGTTTCCCTTTTTAAGAGGTCATAGACCACGAAACTAGTATATGTCGGCAAGATTTTTGAGGCTGCCAGACTAAATGAATTTAAAACCCCACTAATACTGATCTTTAATTAATTACAATTGTATATTACTTTTATATACAGATAAACATGAGTGTGTGTGTGTGTGTATTGTGGTAAAATATATGTGGAAAACCTAGGGAAAAATCAGAAGTTGTGGGGTGTGATGAAAGAAAGTATTTATTTAAAAGTAAAGGTTGAAAACTTTGTTTTTTTTTTTTAAAGTTTACACGCTTCTGCTGTATTTTGTTGAGGATCTGAAGAACTCTTGTATTTGAGCTATATATGCAAAGTAACTAACTATACTTTTCCAACCAAAGGAAATGTAGACTGTAGAGGTGTTTCAAGTGTTGAAGTTATTTCACCTCTGTGGAGTAGAATTGTCTGTTACGCTGATAACTTGATCCATCCATGCACTAGTTCCCATGCAGTTCTCTCAAAGGATGTAATAATTAATATGAAATACTTTGTTCAACAAAAGTTCATGTTCTAAAACTCCTCAATTATGTTCAAGTCTAACAGTTAATATTGACATATCCAAAGGCTCATTTCTTTCTCACCCTTGAAAAGCCTATGTGTGCTTTTGTAAATAAGGACTTGCAGTGATCCTTCAGGGAATAGGCCTTTGGGCCATAGACTATTTTTTGCTATAGATTTGTTTGTCTTTTTTTACTGCTGAGGAGGCACAAGCAACTTCAAGAATACTTCTTCCCACAGGTGCTGTGATTTGACTGTGATGAAAATAATTTGTGCCATTAAATTATCTGCTCTGAAGTTTTGTGTAAAGCCAGTTTGCAGCATTAACATAAAAACACAAGTCTGCATCATCATTCTGGTTTGTAGGCTTGAGTTACCAAACTTGTTCTTCAGCATGGCTATTTTGAAAGTTTCTGTGATATGTTGGTGACCTGAATGTATTGTTTCCTGAAATCATTAGCATTATCTGAGGAAATGCCCAACTAGAAATACTTTTGTATTTATGTTGCTATTCAGTACTTCAGTACAGTCTTCTTACCTCCTTCCAGTGGGATTTGGCAGTCATCTTATTTTCCTGTGGCCGAACACATTCTGTTACTTTATATATAGTTGAACAAATTTAAATCTTGTTTCACATAAGCCTTTTCTATGATTGAAAGCTGGTAGTCTAATACCAACTCTCATGTCTGTATCATCATCAACATACATAACTTACAAGGGTGGAAAATTTGGCAAATGAAAGGAGAAATGCTTGTTTTTTATTTTTTTTAACATGTATTTTTTATTTCTTTGAATACAGTGGAAATCCTAATAAGGAACAAGTTGCAGGCAAAGTAGTAATTTTCTACCTTTTTACTATGAATCCTCCTCCAAGTTTTCTGTCCTGCTCTTTCACATGGAATTCGAGGCATCCATTTATTTTGAACTAATTTCCTTATGGCTGTATCTGAAATGCAAGTGTCACAAACTTTCCTAAGTGTCCTCTCTTTTTTTTTCCCTATGGAGAGTAAATGTCTCAGTTCCTGCTATAATGTGACACCAACTCTTTGAAGTGCAATTTTTAACTTTTGCCTGTAGAAGTTGTTTCTCCCTCAGTTCAGTGAGCTCAGTGCTTGTCACTTTTGAATTTTCATATTTCAGTTCTTTTAATTGAATGATGATACATGTATTTTACTGGTGATAATGTCTGGATTTGGGAACAAAACATTTGTTTGTTTTTTTCTTTAGAGATGCCATCTATAAATACTTGTGGACTTCTTTTGACAACAGTTGTAAAGTTTGGTAGCTAAGAAGCAAGATTGACAGTCTTGAGTTTTCATGGTGGTTAAAGCATCTATTTATACAGATCTTTCTTTTGAAATATTCCCAAATTTTCAGGTGTGGTTTAAAAATGGTGAAGTTGCTTTGTGGGAGCTGGTAGGAGCAGAGTAGGAAGTTTGGGCAGGAAGCAGTGATTAGGGAAGGGGCAGTGAAAGGCTAAGCTGAGCTTGACAGAGCAGTGCTGAGCAGTAGGAAGAGAGAGGAAATGGCCAGTGTTGTGTTAAAATGGGGACAGAGAGTTTAGGGAGTCACCTCACCTCTCCTCCTGCTTGAGTCACCTGCCTCTTGAGCCCTTGCCAGAAGTAACCATTTGGTCCAGTGGTGCCTGTTATCACTCTGCTCACTGATTCAGGGTGTACTTTTGTGTTACTGTGTTGTGGGCAAATAGTCCACTGACAGCTTCCCAACATAGTTGTGCAAGTTCAGTAACTTTCAATATCTAATCTGCTTAATAAAGTTAATCCATGCAAATAAATGTGGCTAATATCCAGGATACAGAAGGTTTGCTCCTTCCTTGCATCAGCATGCCTGATGATTTGGTGAACAGGCTTATCTGGCCAGCTCACTTCTGGCCAGGTCATGTTCCTGGCTTCTCTTCACTGTGTGACTGACCACACGATCCCCCAAGCTGGAGTGGGAATGCTTGCTGGGGCAAAGTGGAGACTGCCTCTTCCTCTGGCAGTGAGCTTTCAGGCACTTTAACACCCTTACACAGCTCGTGTTTTGTAGCACTTGCCCTCATTAACCAGCCTTTGAGTTCTCCCTCAAATTTTGATAAATTAAAAGTTTTTAGAAGTCAAAGCTTTATCTTGTTTTATTGCATTAGTGGCAAACAGGTTACATTCCAACTTCTCCCAACTTTTTTTTTACTCCACGGAAATATAATTTACTGGTTTGATTTCAGGTATGTTTTCTTTTTTAGAAAGTTTTTTATGTTTTCCTCTTACAGCTGAAGTATTTGCAGCTATTTTGTTATTGAAGAGGTGAAAGAACATCCTCTTTCTACAAAGAGTTTGGTGCAATTTCATTAGGTGTGTGTCATTTACACTGAAATGAGGGAAGATGTTTCCAGTATTGGTCAATGAATTGTTTTCTTTGAGCAGTGAATGGGATTTTTTCTTTTTTTTTTCTTCAGCATAGAGAATTGTTTAAAAGCATGAAAAGTTAGAGATAAAACTCAGATCAATTTTTTCAGTCATCATAGGATGACTTAGTGATCTGAGTGTGGGTTTGGTTATAAACTCTGGAATCAGCATTCTTTTTGATTTTAGTGTCCTTCATACATCACGTATTTAGCTAGAATTTTCTCTGTTCCTGGGCAAGATTGGTGTAGCCAAAAATAGTGTTGCCCCAATTTATGAAGAGGAACATGTAGATGATGACCATAAACTTTGTTATTTATTCAAAATCCAAATCCATAAAACTCCCAATTCCAGTTCTTACTCAGGTATCTGTTACTGTAAAACGTGCCACCTCCTTGCTCTCCTTGCCATTCCTGCCAGTATTGCTCGCTCTTATGAGCGCAGCTTGAGAAGACTTATCTTAAGAGTTCAAAGCAGTAAATCCTACTACTTGTGTAGGAATTTGATAATTATAGAGGTTAACGTGAGAGTAGTGCAGTTCCCACAAGATGTGGAAGAAAACAAGTGGGTCTCTGGTTTTTTACTGTTGGGTTGGGAGGCATGCAGTACTGAGGGTCTGCATGCAACTCTTCCCTGTACTCCTCAGGGGTTTCACTGTTTTAGCCAAGCTTAGGAGACAACAGCTCTGGTATTACGCTGAACAAGCACAAAAATTAAGAGCTTCTGGGAAAGGGTTCGTTTTGCATGGGTTGCTGCTGTGGAAATTAGATGTTAAGAAATCACAGGCTGATAGACTGACTCGTGTTGGAAGGGACTGTAGAGATGATCCAACTGCCCCAACACAGGCAGGGATGCCACCCATTAGATCAGGTTGGTCAAAGCCCCATCCAAGCTTGCCTAGAACTCTTCTAGGGGTGGGGCATTCACAACTTCTCTATGCAGCCTGTTCAGTACCTCTCTACCTTCTGAGTAAATAATTTCTTCTTAACTTCTAATCTAAATCATCTTCTCTTTTAGTTTGAAACGATTCCCCCTTGCCCTATTGCTATTTGCCTGTGTAAAAAGTTGCTCTCCCTCTTTTTTAATAAGCCCCTTTTAAGTACTGAAAGTCCACAATATTAACTTCTAAAATCTTGACTTCTGGACCTTGACAGGTTTCTATGTCATATACCTTTTAATTTTGGAAAATTGCATGTATTTATCTTCAAGAATGCAACACTTATTCTTCAGTATACAAAAGCAAATGTATCTTTTAATTGTGCTAATCCACTTGTGTTTTATTATGTCTCTGTAACTCCCACAGCGAAAAGAACATGATGACCACAGTAACTGAGAAGTTAATAGTTCCACAGATTTTTGGATGTAATTTTTCTGTATGGAAAGAGAAGAGGGGACTCGTAACAAGCTTCATAACATACTTCTTAATCTAGTAGTCAATTCTGTTTTTTCCATTCTCCTTTTACATCTCCTTTCTCTCCAGATGGCCCTCCATCCACTTGCATTCTGTTACTTCATATCTTTTTTGGCCCTGCAAGACTCTGATAACTGTGATAATACTGTAATTTTCCTTACATGTGAGGGCTGAATGATATGAAGTCCTTTATTTTATTTTTGGAAAAAATCTTTCTGTACCAGCCAATTGTTGCTAAATATAGTGGGAGGTTTATAATACACAGTGCAGGTTTGAATTTAAAGTGACACCTTACCATAAAATGTTGACATCATGATTTAGTTGTACAACTGTGTATGAAATACGTAGTCATTAAAACCAATCTAAAACTTCGGGCTTTACAGTTGTTATTTGTATCTCACTCAGTTTGTTAAGGTGTTGCAGATGTTTACTGGGGCAAGCATTGTCAGATGTGGACATAGGGATAAACACTTATGCAGTTGGTCACTGAAAGAGCAAGACAACCTGCAGATCATACTTCAACTGCTTACAACCCAAGTTTTCTTGGATATATATTTTCTATACTGGAAGACTCCTTGGTTCTTAGTGTTTCTCTCTGCAGTCCTCTTTTGAAATACTTCAGGAAAACTTGTTGAAGACCAGGTAATTCCATACCAAATGCATTAGACTGGGATTTGGGGACTGTTTGCTGACACAGGTTGCTTGTTTGGGGTCTATTCCCAGTATTGCTGTTGGCTGTTCCTGGGAGCTGCTCTGCAGCAGTGGCGAGCAGGGGATGGCAGCCTGTTTCCTGCAGTTCCCTCTTGCACTGTACAGCAAGGCCAAAAAATGTAACTCAGAAACTTATGGGAATGAGGGGTAAGTTAAAGGATTGCTTTAGACACAGCTCTCCTGTTACAATATAATATAATATTATGATATAAAAATATAGAATTTATATTGCTGTAGTCACGTTCTGATTTAAGGCCTGTGTGTAGGGATTTTTACATTTTACTAGAGCTTATGTAAAGAATAGCTGGAGCTAGGACATGAAAGATATCTGCACTAAAGATAAGGTGTTTCATAGAACAGTGTTAATCAAACTGGTTGGAGAACAAAAGTATGATTAAACAGTATAATTAAGAGTTACTTCAGTTGGTGCTGCTAAATGAGGTATGTGTTTGCCCAGAGAAGATGGATGTGTGGGATTTTTGGTTGTTTTCTTTTCTTTCTTTTTCCAGCCCCCTCCTTCCACCCTCCCCTCCAGTTCTAATAACACTTTCTGATTTAATTGTTAGTTTAGTTCAGTTACTAGAGGAGCTGGGGAAAGGCCTACCTGTGACGTGCAATAGCTAACATATTCAAAGGCTATTTTCATTTGTTGCCAGGACTGTAGAACTAGAGTCTGAGAAGTATCTTGGGCACTTTGACGTAAATGGATCTTGGGCAGCAAATATAACATGAAAGGATTTTTAACAAGTCCGTGATTTCGAGTCCACTTTGTCATGAGGAAGTTAATAAAATAGCGCAATGAAAAGGCCATGTGGAGAACTGCTGTTTTCCCACCCCAAGAGAAAAATAGAGTTGATTACTAGTGATCGCTTTTAGTTTTGTATCTCAGGTATCTGTGAAGATTTCTTTAAGTTGGTGTTTTCAAACCACAGTACGTATAGCTCTGAAGTCCCCTGCAGACTACCTTGATATGGCCTGGGAAAGTTGCTAAGGAGAGCAGGTTTATATAATAAGCAACAATATGCATATGGGAAGTTGATAGAGTTACATCTACACTACGAGAGGCTTACAGATCTTAACAACAAAAAAAAGGGAGAGAGGGAATCTTGAAAGAACAGAGTTCTGTGGTGTAATGTAAACCTCAGTTCTGAAGGGATCTGCTCAGTCTGGTGTCTGGAGTGACAGTGGTTACACCTCAGTGTAAGCTATGTGCAGGGATCTCCTGTTCCAGAAAAGACTATTGTGACCACCAGCATTCCATGTCTTCACCAATGACTTGGACAGTGAGATCAAGTGCACCCTCAGCACACTTGCAGACCAGATCGGGCTGAGGGGTGTGGTTAACACACCTAAGGGATGAGATGCCATCCTGAGGGACCTGGAGAAGTGGGTCTGTGTAAACCTCATGAGGTTCAACAAGTCCAAGTGCAAGGTCCTGCGCCTGCATCAGAGCAACCCCTGGTATCAATACAGGCTGGTGGATAAAGCAATTGAGAGCAGCCCTGCCAAAGAAGGACTTGGGGACACTGGTGGGTTAAGACTGAACATGACTTGGCAAAATGGGCTTGCAGCCCAGAAAGCCAACTGATCCTGGGCTGCATCATAAGCTGTGTGATCAGCAGGTCAAGGGAGGTGGTTCTGTCCCTCTACTCTGTTCTCATGAGACCCCACCTGCAATGCTGCATCCACCTCTGGGGTTCTTGGCACAGGAAAGACATGGATCTGGTGGAGTGAGTTCAGAGGAGGACATAAAGATGATCAGAGGCGTGAACACCTCTCCTAGGAGGAAAGGCTTAGAGGGTTGGGGTTCTTCAGCCTGGAGAAGAGAAGGCTCTGGAGAGATGTTATTGCAGCCTTTTAGTACTTAAAGGGGACTTATAAGAAAGATGGGGACAGACCTTTTAACAGGTCATGTTGTGATAGGACAAGGTATAATGATTTCAAAATAAAAGACGATTGGGATAGATACGATATAAGGAGGAATTCTTTTACAGCAAGGCTGTTGAAGCAATGAACAGGTTCCCCAGAGAGGTGGTGGGTGCCCCATCCCTGGAACCATTCAAGGTCAGGTTGGATGGGCAATCTGACTGAGTTGAAGATGTCCCTGCTCATTGCAAGAGGGTTGAACTAGATTGCTTTTAAAGTCTCTTCTGCCCAAGTCATTCTATGATCTCTTCAAAAGGGAGTTCTGTGTTGGCTCCAGACAGTTTATCCTGACCTCACCTAGAAGTAATGGATTGTACAGTGCCACCTTTTTTGGAAAGGACACAGAAAGACTGAAGAGAACACATACTTAAAATGTTATACTTATTGTATGTTATATTTGCCTTTGGATTTGAAGGAAACTGGACATAACTGAGTACTTTCTGTGGAGCTGTCAATCTTGTAGTGGAAAGTGTCAGCATGAAACCACAGTTACCTGAGTTTGACAGGTGAGTATTAGTAAACCAGCTAGGAAAAGATAGCTTTAGCCTGTGATACATACCCTCCATGTCTGTTAACTTCTTCCATCAGATAACCTTTGTGCAATTTGAATCAGTGGGAATTTGCTGATGGGTCAGGCAAACTCGGTCACTGTTTCCATTTCAAGGGGTGGAACACGCCTGGGGTTATAGAGGCGACCACAAACCTCCCCCATCTTCCACCCCCACCACCCTGGACAAGCTCTTCCACGTCTGCTTGGTGCTCTGAGGGGTGTCTGCCTCTGAAACCTTGAGAATAGTTATCACTGCTTGTTCCACAGTTCCTGCACACTTTCTTGAGTGTCAGCTTGACTTGTGTGTATTTGCACTTGTGTGCATTTTTTTTCCTCAAAAAAGAAAAAAAGCCTTTGGGTGTAGTGTTTTGTTTTGCTGTCTTCCAGTATATCCAAAATATAATTTCTGCAGCTTCAGAAAATGACTTTGTGCATTTAAAAGGATTTTACTGACTATGTCTAATTAGATAATCAGAAATTATCTCATGTAAAACTGTGGGGACTGGTACATAAAAAGAATACCAGCAGTGCACGTGAAAATACCTATCTTCAGTGCTAGAAAGCCACCAGTTTATTTCTTGCAAGACACAAATCCAGAATTACTTAAATCTTGATTAGCATATTTTCCTTTTAACTCAGGAATATGTCCTGTGAGTTGTAGATGCTTGTATTCACAAGTGAAGCAAAGAAAATGTTGTGGAGGGGAATATATGTCCAAGAAAACTTGGGTGGTAAGTGGTTGAAGTATGATCTGCAGGTTGTCTTTTTCTTTCAATCATCAACTGCATAAATCTGACTTACTAGTAGGTGTAAAAGATAAAAACTCTTGATCCTTTCTGTCTCATCTTGTCTCGACATCAATTTGTATCAAACTTAGCCCAAAACAAAGCACTTCTGTCAACCACTCAATTGCTTCAATGGGTGGGGGTGGGAAAAGGGGTTTTAAATTTTAATTAACTGGTCAGGAGAGCCCTCAAAGCAGGCTATGGGCTTCTGGGGTGGGAACTCTTGGATGCTTTCTATGGAAAAGAATTTGGAGGGGGAGGGGGGNNGGGGGGGGGGGGGGGGGGGGGAAGAATTTGTTCTATCTTCATTTATCCTCATTGATTCTGGACTTTTGTATTAGGAATGTTGTGTATAGGAAGCTCTTGAGTAAGAACAAGTTTTCCAACACAACATTAGAAAGAGGTGAAATTCTCTCGGGAGCCTTTTTTAGTTGCAATATTCCTGTTGCAACTTAAGACATATGGCCCGCAATTGGATACCAGCACCCTTCTGCACTAACCCATTCCTTATATCACTTATACTTAAATAATGTTACTGTGTAAACCAAAAAATCATGGATGACCAGTAGTTCAATAAATTGCTTACTTCTACTTTTCTGAAGTCGCTGTTGTCTAGGATAGTTGAAAATAAAAATTACTTCTGCAATGTTTTGGGAAAGTTGTCCGAACTAGGGGATAGAAAAGCCATTGGAAAAGGACACTGGGATTGTGGCATCTTTAATAAGTAGCCCTTTCTGTTTTAAGCAGCACTCTTGCATTTTGTGTGACAGTCATGATACAAAGATAATTCCTAGTCAAAAAATGTTATAAATACAAATATTTCAAATCACAGAGGTTTTCTTTGGGGTATCTGAATCATCATGTTCATAGCTGTGATGATTTGAGGATATGTGTGAAGTAAGGCTTATAAAAGAGGTAATACTTCAAGTTTTTTTCTGACTATATTGGCCAGTGTAATTATAAAGGCTTTTTGGGTAACCAACCACTTTTTTCAGGTTTGAAGGTAAAATTTCTGTGGCCAGAAGCTTGTTCTACCAGCCCTATTAGTCTGCTTAATAGATATTAGATATTTTCTTCCCCTATAAAATTAAACCTAAATGGTTCTTTTAAGCATATTTAGCTCTTTCCTAAACTAGTATGTTCAGTGTTTGTCATATTCCAAATTGCATTTGTTAAATGCATTTATTTTTTAATGTAAACAAGATTTGGCTGTTGATTTTTACTGTCACTAGGAGCAAAGTACATGTAAAAGTTGTCTAGGCCATTGAGTCGAGCTTCCAGCTGTCACATGTACCATCTTATGAACTGCTTTTCATAACCTTCTCAAACTTCAATTTCAAGATCACTGGGCTTTTGCTCCCAATATTCCTTCTTTTGAAATTCTTACTCAGATCGGATTACTTTGTATGTTGGAAGAGGCATCTGACTTTCTATCCCAAATTTATTAAGTCACTGGTTTTATAACCAGTTTGCTCTGATGCCAAATTTATCTATCTTAATTATTTTTATTTCCTATATTAGGATCTGCCAGTGAGTTGGTAAATAGCAATCTATCTCAAGTAAGTTAAATTCCCTTTATACATCTCCTTCAAGACAATCCCTACCAATGTCTGAAGTGTAACTGTTGATGTGGATGATCAAAATTTTGTGCTACATTGTACTCTGGCACAAATACTTCCCTGGGAAACGATCTTGAGAGGCACTTCAACATTTAATTTTCTTTTCCTCATTGTACATCCCACCAGTTGTTTACAGTATGGTTAAGTACAAACTACTTTGGTCTTCAGCCACATATTTACCTAAACCAATGGTAAGACTATAGGGAAAAAATTTGGGGTAATAACATAGCACAAAAATTACAAGTACTGTAGTATTTCAAGTTTGGAAATGCTTATAAAATACTGATTAAATTTAAGAATGCTCTACACTGATGGGCTTAATTTCTGTGATAGTGTTTTGAAGTTGTGAGATGTCCATGAATTTCTGAGGCTCTCTCTTACAGCTAGGATGGTGAGTCAGCACAGGCTGCTCTCCTGCTACCAGAGACGCAGCTGTGTAATGCTTAAAGGACACCTTCCTTTGCTATAACATTTTAAAATACTAATGCCTCTTACTCATCTGCAATCCTCTTCCCACAACTCGAGTCCAGGTCTGTAATGGACCTTTAATAGGGAAAAGGTCTATGACTCAGCCATTGAGCCATGGAAACTCTTGGCTTCTTTAATCGGCACCTTTAAATCTTTAGTAGTTTTTCTCTCATAAAATAAGTGTCATTGGTATAAAATGCATCACTGCCAGAGATATATTGTACCTTTTGCCTTCTGATTTCCATGAGTTGGTCAATTATAGGTGTTTAAAGGCTGGTTAATCAGAGAGACTTTTCTAGGATTACTGCTTTTCCAGAACTATTTAGGAGTACATTGAAAACAAAATGTAAGAAAACCATTGCACACATTTCAGGTTATTTTCCTTTTCTCTTTGGACACAGAAGAGGGAAAAGGAAAAACCTGCCTTCCATTGTGTTTTGTTACATCTTCATAGAAGTTATTTGACCTGAGGACTGGTTATCTTCAACATGACAGGCTGGGAAAAGTTAATTCTTGAGTATGTAAACAGAGGAGAACAGCCATGATAGAGCTGATGTGTTTTTTGTTGGTTGTTTTTTTTTTGTTTGTTTGTTGTTTTTTTTTTTTCCCTGTTGCAGGTTGGTTTTGGAGTTGATTTGTTGTTTTGTTTGTTTGGGTTTTTTTCCCCAGATATTAGAAAGTGAACATGGGAACATCTGGAGTTTGGGAAGGGAGTCAGACATCAGTAGAAGCAAGTTAAACACTGAAAGTTAAATATTTGAATACATATATATATAATAGTAAATATATATGCATATAAGAAGAACAGTAGCTTTTAACTCTTCTTTTTTTGTTTCCCTACATCGTATGGGATACCTTGGAGTTCTTAAATATTTATATTGTTGTAGGCATCAGTGCCTCTGAAAGAGGTGTGTGATGAGGGCATCCAGAAAACTGTAATTGTTTGTTACCATATGCAGAGTCTGCCTTATTTTTACGTCAGTTCTCGATAAGCCTTTGGTTGTAATGTTTGCATATACATTTTGAAAGTAAGTATCAAGAAAAAACCAAGTAAGTTACAGAAAATGTTAACCCATGTAACTTATACACATATTTTGAGTGATTGTGTTTACAGAAGGCTAGCAAGATGTAAAGGTGGAGTTAAGAAAGCTCTGAAGTAGGACTGACAATACACGTTCCTTGTGCCTATGAAACAGGATGTAATCTGTGTTTGCAACTATGTTTTCTGTCCCCTTTCTTCTACCTGCAGAAGACCTTCTGTGATAGAAGTAGCTGTTTAATTAGTTTGTTTCTATTATTTGAGATATTATATTGAGGTATGACCTGATGATTTGCTTACTGTATATTTTCCAGTAAAACCAATAAGGAACATCACTGAGTCTTGTAAAACAGGCTGACTCTTCCTACACTCTCACTCTTTGTATCTTGGTGAAGAATATCTAAATGAGTTTTTTAAATGGTCATTTTAATCATAACACAGAAAAACTTCACCAACCACTAATTCATTCATCTGCTACATTCTCCTACAATGTGTATTTTCCATTTTACATATAAGTAAACCAAGACAAAGGGATAGAATGATAGTAATGGGCTTCAGAGCTGTATTGCCCTGATGCTGCAGCCAGTAGTTGTCCAAGTAGGTGCTCCCTTGCAGTCATGGTTGGCCACTTCTCAAGAAGAGGGTCCATGGCAAGTCCTTTGCTGGAGACCCACGTTACAAAGAAATGTATATGTAATTTATAAGGGGGAAAAAAACCCCAAAATGCACCACAAAACCCCATCTGGAAAAAAAAAAGACAAGTATGTTGAGACTGTTGGAAAAAAGGACAGTAAATTATCTTGTCTGACATTCACTACTTTCATCACTCCTTGCAGTCTTTTCTTTCTCTGTACCTAAGTTTTCAAGGTAACGAGTCTTGTCTGCAGGATAATATCTTAGTCATTTAGATCTGATTTAATCTAGGAGTCTCATCCATCCTGTAAACTGCATGAGGCAGCAATTCTGGAAGTAACTAGGGAAAAGTCACCCTGTGTATGTTAGAGATGATATTGTAAAAAGTTAAACAATAGTATGTAAAATCTGTTTAATAACAATAATTATTCTTTGTTTTCAAGTATTTGAAATACTTGGATAATTTAGACTACCATTTAAATAAAAATATGTTTACAATGTGTTTTCTTAGAGTTACAATGAACTTTAAATTTACTTTTTTCAAGGCAACATTTATATGTTTACTATTTCACTTGCAGAGTGACTCACTGGTTAGTGTCTGAAGAAAGCTTTTGAATTTCTGCTGGACAAGAAGAGTTTATTGTTGGATAAAAATGAGTTAGAAAAGTCACTTCAACCATTTGGGACATATAGTAGAAGTAAAAGTGATAGTGGCATTGGGACTTTTTGGAGTTTCTTTTTCTCTCATGATGGGGTACTTCTTTGTGACTATGGAAATGGCATTTAGAATGTCAAAACAAAAAGTTATAATTTTTAAATTACGAATCTGCTAGTGTGCTCACCTGTACTTTGAGATTGACACAGAAGCAATTTAACATGAGATTTGAAGTAGACATGAACAGCTGAGACACATTTATTGAGGTACCATGGATTATCATCTTATGATATCAGAAAACATTTACTAAATATGGTCTTCTGGGAGGAAATTCTGAGATGAGGCCCTTTTAATCAGAAGTAGTCAGCAAACTGGAGTAGAATCATTAAATGAGAAGAAAAAAAGTTGATTTAGGTTGATATAATTTTCATTCCTAGGTGGTGCCTTAGTAATTTCCAGTGTTAGAAGTCCATGTGATCAAAGAAGTCTGTGTGTTTTTTTAAAGTTTGTAACAGGAAAGCCTTGAGTACAAGTTGTAGTTTAAAAAAAAAAAAGGCACCAGCTCAACTGCGGAACCAAAAGGATTTAATCTTTTGATTGTGGATACAATACAACTTCACCTTGAAGAGGGGGAAGATGGCAAGGGAGGAAAAAGAGTATTTTATTGTTTGTCTAGTGGGGTCTGTTGCCAGTCATCCACATGAAATATTGATGAACTCGAAGTTTGTCAGCTTCACACTGAAACCAAAGTGTAATGTCTGTGCTGGTAGTGTTTCTTCTAATGCTTTCAGCTCATTTCTCTCAATCTAGTATACTCTTTATCTGCAGGATATCTTGATGAAATTGAAAAAAATCTTGTTGCAAACCATGGAAGAATTCAGAGTGTTCTGTGATTTAATAAAAATACTTACAAGTGGTAACGTGAAAGATTCATGGGACTTCAGTGAGACCCCTTTCTAGGGACAGGAGTAAAAACTCTGGGGTTATAGTACTTTCCACATCTGTTGAAATTGTAAATATCAAAGGCCGTTGCCCTTTCCTTGAACTATTAGAAAATTATACATATATTTATACCTTTGGGGAAAAGTTGTTCGTTTTTGATGAAGGTTTGCAGATAGGGGAAGTGATAAAGTTCTTGGTAAAAGCTTTCTATGAATTGCATCTTCTTTTCACCAACCTTGTCGTGTAATGCACGTTTGTCATTAAACTATGATTGATACATCTTTTTACATGTGCAGGCATCTTAAACATGGATGTTTAGCAAGTCTAGAAGCTGATGGGAGGAACTTCTAAAACAAAAATGCTAGGCTTTTGTTTTCCCAGGTATATAAAGAAGGGGTTAGGAAAGTGCTAGAGAAGTTTTATCTTACTTAAATTCTTCCTACTGTACTGGAACAAACACCATATGCTAATAAATGTAGTGGCCTAAAAATACATTTGAAAGCATTTTGCTGGTGGTTGCTGTATCCTGCTGTTTAACAGTTCACTCTTCAGTTGCTGCCCTCATTCATGTCTACGAGGGAGGGCAGCTGAGGTGCCCAGGCTGTCCCCTGAGAGATGGCTTCCTCAGAGACAGGCTAGACCCATTGAAGACACTTGCATTAGAGTGCCCTTAGAAGAGGGGTGAGAAGTTGCCCTGGGGGAGGTATGCATGGCAAAACAGAGCATGACTTACCATAAGAAAGTTGAAAGGACTGGCTGTGATCAGTGTCATAGAAGATAACCAAGGCCAGAAAAAAGGACATTATGGTGTGTGCACACAAACAGGGCACATGGTTGTAGATGTGCAGTGTATAAGGCTGAGTCTGAGGACTTTCTGGCACAGTCATATTGTAAAAAAGAAAAATACAGAAGCATGTAGTGGTGCCTAGTGATTAGATTGGGGCAATATGCAGTTGTAGCCACACGACACCTGTCTGCTCCGTGTGTATTTCCTTACAGTCTATTGCTCTTTGGTCCTTTTGCAGTCTACAACTTCCTCATGAAGGCAAGGGGAGAGGCAGGCACTAATCCTCTTTTCTCTGATGGCCAGTGGCAGGACCCAAGGCAATGGCACGAAGCTGTGTCAGGAGAGGTTTAGTTTGGCTATTAGGAAAAGGTTTCCTCCCAGAGATGGTTGAGCACTGGAACAGGCTCCCCAGGGAAGTGGTCACAGCACCAAGCCTGACAGAGTTCAGGAAGCATTTGGACAATGCTCTCAGGCACATGATGTGATTCTTGGGGCTGTCCTGTGCAGGGCCAGGAGCTGGACTTAGATGATCCTTGTGCATCCCTTCCAACTCAGGATATTCAATGATTCTGTGATTCGTTGTTACAAGCAAAAGATTGGGGCTCACAGGATGTCCATCAGACAGGTGATATTTCTGTAACTTGTATTTACTTGATTCTTAAGTGCTGCAGAGCAGGCAGGAGAAAAATGTTTCCTGGTCTGTAAGTCTTCAGCTTAATGTAATGAAAAAAAACCACCTCAAGCATGCTGCTCTTCTCTCTATTGTTGTTCTCCTTTCCTTATATTGAAGTAAACTTTATTTGTTGTGAATTATGAGAAGATGAAGTGTACCTTATATGAATTCAGATAAAGAATACTTTAATAGAGTCAAATACTTTATTATTTGGCAAATTGAAAAAGAGGTATCCCTTCTGAATTTACACATACACCTTGTACTTTTATCAGTTTTTAATAGTATGTATCTCTCAAGTAAACATATAAGATATATAATATATTATTACCTTGCACTTTTTATTTTTAACATTTATAGCCTGTTCAATAAGTTTTCATGTTAACTCTTTTGGGGGTTAGGATGGGTGGAGGAAAAAGTACCAGAATAGAAATTCTTTTGCTGTTGTGGTGTGTAATGCTTTTACTGTTACTGTTGCTTGCAGCAGTGAAAGTACAGATGGAACTTTTTCGGTTGTCTGTGGTCAGAAGAACCAGCGCTTGTACCATGTCTGCTGGTCTTTGATTTTCTCTTTAGTCATAAACCTGATGCCGTTTGCAGTGTGTCGCTGTGATTTAGATCTGATAACAGAGAAATGTATTGATAGAGTTAGATGTGATCTATTTAAGTTCCCTCTTAAAATGATTCTCTAAGTGACTTTGTCTTCCATAGAAAAACCCAAAACTTTACAGGACATTTATCACTTTAATTACTATAGGAAGGCTGTAAGTGATTAATATGCCAAGTCAGTCAGGATGGTTTTGTTGTGTTTTCTTTTTCTGAGAAGGGAACAGGATGTTTAGTGGAAATTATAGTTTGTACCAGAGCATCATAAACTATGATGATGGCAATACAAAGTGATGTAGGAATGGGTTACCCTTCAGAGAGGATGGATCCTCATGTATTTCACATTAAGTAACTGAACAGAGGGAATTCTGCTGGTGGAGGGAGGAGGCTGCAGGTGCAGGACACTACAGTTTCTTTTTCCCCCTCAGGATGTTGGATTTCAAAGGATGGCTGTGAAACACGCCCACGAGAGAGAATATGTTTGCATTTGACTGTTTTGGAGGAACTGCTTTGCTTTCACAATGAAGTTTAAGGGCTGTGGGGAGCATGGAGGCAAGCCCAAGAGCAACAACTCAGCCTGTATATATGCTAAAACGTTAAGTTAGTCTTTATAATGCTTATGTGTTTAATAATAGCAGTTTAATTATTACTGTTTTAGTTGAGTATGTGCAGATGTTTCCTCCCCTATTCCCCCTTTACTGGAGAAGTTGAAGTATTGTACTAGGTCCTCTGGAGACTATTTCCTCCTTACATGTTCTTTACTGTGTGACTTCCCTATCTTGTCTGGAGATAAGCAGTCACTGGCTTGTTTTAGAGGGGTTGGAAAAGACTGGTAAATCTCCTGGATATTCTCTAATCCAAGGAATTCTCTGGTGAGCAATAAGTATATTGATAGATGTGCTTGCGTATAACTTCACAGACATAACTTCACAAAGAAAATATATTTTTAAATACAGATGTTACATGGCAGAACCAAAGAATTGTTAAGGTTGGAAAAGACCTTTAAGATCATCAAATCCAACCATCAACCTGGCACCACAGTGTTCACCGTTAAACCTTGTCCTCAAGTGCCATATCCATGTTTTTTGAACACTTCCAGGGATATTGACTCCACCATTTCCTTGGGCAGTCTGACAACCATTTTGGTGAGAAATTTTCCTAGTATCCAATCTAAACCTCCCCTGGTGCAACTTAAGGCAATTCCCTTTCTTTCTGTGACTTGTTACCTGCAAGAAGAGACTGACCCCTTACCTCACTGCAGCCTCCTTCCTGGTAGTTGTAGAGAGAGACAAGGTCCCTCCTAACCCTCATTTTCTCCAGGCTAAACAGTCACAGCTCCCTCAGCCACTCCTCATAAGACTTGTACAACCCTTTACTTCTGAAGTAAAGTGTTAAGAAAAAGATGCTTATAGGCCATTTTACAGTAGAACTTGTGCTGGCCTGCTGGTTGTTTTCTCACCTGTGTTATAGACTGCATGGCGCAAACGCTGCAAAACTTCTGTAGTAAAACATGTGGGCATGTTTTGGTGCTTCTTCTGCTTGATAATGGAGTGCCCACAGAAGTGCAGATTACTTCAACTGTGGCTGTGCAGGGAAGGCAGGCTTGAGGTAGACAGGCTGTCAGCATGAGCAATACAGCTTTTGGCTGTAGAATTTGATACCTAATTGTCCCACCCTTTCAATGTGTCTCTGCAAGTAGAGCTAGTAAAAACTTGCCAAAATCATGAGTCTTCAACCAGTCTATACTGTGATGATGGAGAGTGGAGAGTCTGGCTGCTATTGTGTAGTATTTGGGACCTTCCCTCCTTTCATTAGGAGCAATCTTATATTGCTAAGTCAGTATATCTGCAGCAAAAGAAGTAATAATAAAATGTGTCTTTCGGATCATCGCATTAGCAGTTACATACAGTCCATGTAGTTGCTACTGCAATGTCTTGTGTAGAAAGCTAATTTGGAGCATGCACGATTCATTATTGTAGGAGTGACAGTTGTCTGGGATTGCCAGATCAACAGTGATGTCGATTCTGATTGATGGACAGCAACCTAGGAGCTTTCTTATGGGACAAGTTAGTTGGTTTTTGAACTGTGAACAGACCATCAGCACTGATTGCATCCACAGGCTCAGTAATGTCTCTCGCTTTCTTTGAACATGAAACACTGTTGCTGCATATGATTAGTGTAAAATATAATGGGATATTTGCTTTTTGGATGGCCACATTAGTATCATCCATATTTTGTAATCTCTTTTGCTGAGACTGAAGTAAGAAACTGTATTTTGTGTGGCATGCTTTTACTATTCCAAATACAGTAACTGATATTTTCAGCTCCCCCATATCAGCAGTGGTTGTACTTTTGCTGTGGTGGCAGCGGGCATTAAGATTAGTTTTAATCACATCCATTTTATTGTTGGGATACTGCTTGCATCAAAATTCTAGTTGTTTTGATTTGGAGTACTAAAAAAAACTTTGGATCAGCAAGTTAAAACTTGTTAGCAGTTGTACCTGTTCTTTAACAAGTTTCCAGTAGTAATAACAGAATAGGATGACTTAATCTTAGAATATTCTGTTCTTTCCTAAGATTTGCTGAGAAATAAAAGGGTATTGCAGCAACAGTTTGCTAAAACATTAACTTTTTTCATGTGCAGTGATTTTTAATTGTTGCGTCTTGCTAGGAAGGTATTCATAGAACTTCTGTTTTCTGTGCACTTTCATCTATGTTTTGTAGAGGTATGTCAAGAAATTTAGATTCCTGTCAAGCCTGTTTGCAAAATAGACTTGCTTCATTCTCATGTGGTGTGATGTCTTTCTCTTTGTTGCAGAGATCACTGACAGCACTTGTTGGTTTATAAATGTCAGTTGTCACTTTGGAACTACAATTTTCTTAGGGGGTTTTCTGAATTACTGAGATACAAGTTGTTTCTAAACAGCATCATATTCCCCAAAGTATTTTAAGTTTAGTACTAAATATTTTCATATGGTACAGTAGAAGAGCCATATGTATCTTTAAGGTAGTAGTTTCACATGAAAGGGAATGGATCACTATTCACAATGAAGGAGAAGAAACTGATTGGTAAAACAGATTTTGAAAGAATTACAGGTGTGAGCATAGTTTTGAGGATGTCTCTGGACTTTAGTTACTATAGGAAAAAATACTGTACAGTTATACTGTTGTTGAATGGAGGTACTAGCATTTAGTTGGGGTTTTGGAGGTGGTGTTGATACCTGTTTACTCTGGAGTTTTTACTGGTATGTAAGCTTTGAATATGGACAATATCTTAAGAGTATTTACAGAGCTCTAGAGAACATGAAGCATACTTTAGATTGAGGGAGCACCAAGAGAGGCCTAATGCTGAAAGTGTTGGTACGACAAGTTGGGAATTGCAGGGGTAAAGCGATGTATAGAGACATGACTCAGAAACTTTCCAAATTATTTGTTTGGAGGATAGTCAAGATGAGTAGTTCATTCTAAATAATCCAGAGGGATGATGAATCCTTTCATTAACCTTTGAAAGAAAGAATTGTGGAGTGATTTCAACATGTGATGACT
>WEIV01010572.1:14698-140499 GCA_013390005.1 Calyptomena viridis | reverse complement strand
TATATATAATCAAAACTATATATCTATATAGAATTTTTTCCTGATGGAAAACACTGATGGAGAGGTGAACAGGGGCCTGAATGGTCCTTATTGAGGCATAATAAGCCATTTATTGTTTCCATTTAGGGGAATTTTGATCTCTCCTTTGCTTTCTAACCATGAATGGTAGGTGAAGGAGACATTTTGTTTGAGGCGTTGATCTGTACTTCCCCAGCCACAGCCCTTGACATATGTTTGTGCTGGCTGGTTGTAGGCTGGCTCTGATCCATGAATTATGCCTATATTTTCCTTTTGTCATTCCCTTTGGTTGAAACAGTGTGCATAAATACTGTATCACCGAAACACTGAAATGGTGCAAAACATCTTAGGAATGTGGTATGCAGGCAAATCCCTCCTGTGTTCTCCCTGTCTCCCCAGATAAACAGCCCATTTCTGGTTATTCATCCTAAAGTCATCCATGCTTAAGTGAGTGGCTGGCAGGTACGAAATAATCAGAGGAGCAGGAAAGACCTTTGGGTATACCAAGTCCCTCCTGCAGGCTGAATAGTACTGTTGTGCTTTGTGATTGTCATGAGCATGTCTGAGGTTTTTCAAGCTCTGCAAAAGGCAATCTTCGTAGCTCACACAATACCCAAATGAAACAGACTATACTCAGGAAAGATTTATTTATTTTTAAAATTTCTAGCTGTGCCATCAGTGATGCTGACATTATGCCATTGACTTACACTTCACATTTTAGTATTGACTACATATGCATCCTCTGCGTAGCTGCTCAATCTAATCTACATTTGCTTCCAGCCCTTTTTCCCCCCCTCTATCCTGATCTAGCTGGCAAATCAGTGAGGCTGTTCTTTAGATTCAGAGTCTTTGGAGATTAGCATGACTGAAGAAAAGATTATATAAAAAGGGATGGGGGAATCATTTCACTTTTACAGTGAAGTACTGTCAAGGAACGAGCACAAATAATACTGGGTACGATATGTTTGGAAACCTTGGGATATACATACACTGAAACTGACAGTAACTGTGACTTTTGTGTTGGTTTAACCTGAGCTGGCTAACACCACTGAAGGTTTTACACCATGCACTTAACATGGGCTGCACAAGCTAAGCAAGGATTTTCATGCCGGCTGAGGTAACCATCAGCAAGGCTACTACTGCTTTTACAAAAACTAGCCAGTTCTAAAGTTACTTGGTGTGCACAGCCACAGTGAGGTCCTGTAGGCAGACAGGGGCACTGCCAGCACTGATCTCCTTAAGACAAACAGCACAAACCCTTCCACCAGCTTGTTGTAAGAGGATGGTTGATGTACAGTTCCACCTGGGGAAGGTTTGTGTGATCTGTAGCCAGACTCTCCAGAGCCAGAATTCAAATCCACCAGTGCTGTCTTGGGAAGGTGTTCCTTTCGATTCTGACAAAAACAAGATCTTCAGCTTTCCAAGTTATGAGCTCTTTAACCTTTGGCTATACAAGTGTGTACTCAGCATGCATGTGTTAACATAAAATTCACTCAGGGCCTTAATCAAAGGCCACTGTAATCAATGTAAAGAATAGGAGAAAAGTAAGCAGATCATGATCTAGAGATTTTTCAGTCAAAGTTGGGTTTCTATTTATTTAAGCTTGACTTGAACTATGTTTCACTCAAGTTGAACCAACTTTTCTAGCTAGGCAACAAATTTCTCATCAAAACTAGTCACTTTTGACTCACCACCTAAAATGGTTAGGTGTCCACCTAGAACTGTGTCAACTAGACAAAGCTGCCTTTTTATGAGGCTGCAGATGATGTTAAAAAGATGTCCACTCTCTGGACACAGAAGTCTTAACTAGATATCTACCTTTTTGTGACACATGGAGAGTCCTGCCACACACTCAGCATCTGTGTAGGAAAGGTTTCCTTATGTATCTGGAGAATGTGTAGCATGAGAGTCACTGATGCTGGCTGAGGCCTCACCACTGAGTTATGGATGAGTTAATAATTTGTCACTTGATGGCAGTGGATGTATTTCCTGGTGAGGATCTGCAGCACAGTGAATGGGAGCTAATACGTAGAAATATAAGCCCTGCATCCTCAGGAGATATGACTACCTGACAGTCAGGGTTGTTGATCTTGGGAGCACTATCAATCTGGCTTCACTGGGCATCCAGATGTGGTGACATATGCATCATGGCTTTCCAGCTGTCTGCAGACTGAAGCATTCCTGCACAGGAAACCAGAAGTTATGAAATGTATGACACATACTAAATCTGACACCCACACATTTGTAGACAGGATATGTCCAAGATGCATGGTATAGGTAGCAAGTGAGGAGATCTTCATGTCTCTTGGCTTTGACACACCCACTAAGCCAGGCTTGGACCATCAAGCCCCAAAAGGTAGGGAAATCTGTTTCTGATACTTTATACAATTTTGTTAATTCCAAACTTTGATTGTGGGTAAAGATCTTTTTATTTTCCCAGCTCATTCTACAGCTCTTCATTTATGCTACATAGTTGGATAGAGTTTGGTGGTATGAGTTACAAAGAGTTTCAATGGCAAAGGGAAGAAAATGGTTATCTCATTTACTATGGCACAACAGCTCAGAAGTAAGGATGCTTTTTTGTGTTGCACTGGCAAGAACTGCTTTTATAGAACTGTCCAGATGATTTTGCTTTCAAAAGATGTGCCTTGAACATGTATGGACTAAAAAGAAAGTGAAAAGGGTCTGGAATTAGTTAATGCAAGCTTTGAGAAAAAGATGTAGAGGATAATTAACTGTAGAGGGTATTATCCCTCATAATTTAAACAAGAAGAAAATGCCTGTCAGAGATTTTTGGATTCATAGGCTGGATACAATCCACTATCATCTAGTACCCTTACCCTAGTACCCAAGACACTGTCACCTAATATCCTTATCCAAGGATATCATAAATCCAAGGGGCTGGATTTATGAAAGCATGGTAAAATGGTTCTTATCTAACTGAGAGCAAAACACCAGTTCTGTTCCTTCTGATATACAACATTATTCTTGAGGTTGTACTTATTAGATTGAAGTCTTCAAGTTTTTCGGTCTTAGCTACATGGTACCCTGCCTACAGCACCACAACTGCCCATCCTATTCTTCTTTTGTTGTAGAGTGGAGCAGACAGAATCTAGAAGAACTGAAGCTGGGGATGCCTAGTTTTGGTGTTCTCAGCTCAACATTTAGTGCACCTCTGGAGCACCCATATTTCCCTATATTTCCCTAAACAAAATATATACACCCAAAAACACAGATTAGATTTCCCTAAAGGGTAACCCTTTTTTCACCAGAACATCATGCACTGGTACTTGTTAACACAAGCTCTACTAGCTTCCCAGTCCAACACCAGTAAGTCATGCCCATTTCCCACTGCACAGGACCCTAGTCCCACACTTTTTCCCTTCTCCAACCGTCTCACATCCCTCCTGTACAGTAAAACTAAGATGTCTCAACACTCAGCATTGACTCGTGTTTTAGTTGATGCATCATCTCTCCCTGTTACTCCATCATGAACCAGAAGTGCAGCCACTTAGTCATCCAGTGTAATTTTCAGCATTCCTGAATTCAAGAAAAGGTAGGTGACTTCGTTCATTCCATTTCAAGAGTCTCAAATAAATGCAATAATCATCCTCAGAACTGTTCACATTTTTGCATTAATAAGAGCAGGCTATCTGCCATGTTTCTGGATTCCTGAAGCTCAAGGAAGTAGATCTCACCCTTTGATATTATGATTTGAAGATAAAATATAAGGGCACTGACTATTGTTAATCTGTAAAAATGTCCAAGAAACATGCAGTTTGTTCTTAAGATACCTTTTTCCATTTGAAAGCTCAATGTTATTCTGTTCTTTTATACACAATTATGCATAAATGAATGTAATTTGTGCCTAAGCACATAACTTTTCCCTAGTAGACTAAAATGGGTTTCTTTTAATCATTTCAAAATACTTAATTTAATGGGTACTTCATTTGCAGTGATAACTATCTGATCTATCCTATAAGTCATGCAAACAAGTTCTTTTGTTATACAGGTTGGGGTTTTTTTCTTTGTTGTTGATTTTTAATAAGAATCATGTGAATTTTGATTTGTGCCCCATCTGCCTCTGGTAACAATCCACATACAGACACTCATATTTGGAAGATAGCTTGAGCTGTCTAGTAAATATTTCATGGCACCCACGAGATGACTGCTTCTGAAAGTCATTGGCATTGGTAGACACCAAATGTATGAATCTTCTTTTTCATGAGACACGGATGAGTAAATGGTTCTTAAGGAAGCTGAGAGAAATTTAAAGCCCAAACTTGGAAAAAAATAGTTAGCTTCTAGAAGGAACAATCTGCGCCAGTATTAAGGGATATATCATCTTTTCCAGAATCTTTTGCATCATATATTCCAGCTATGGACCCTCTAATATTTTTGAAATAACTTGTTTGTTTGTTTCTGGTGGTTTTTTTCTAAGAGTGTCATACTTCAGAGGCTTGGGCAAATGAAACAGCTGAGGGTGTGTCTTTCAAAAAGTACTTGCAGACCAGGACATGCTGACAATGCATGAAATGTATTGCTGGACATCAACCAATTAAAGGGACGACTCTTTCCTACATCTCTAGAAATGAAGTGCAAACTAAATAGACCTTGTTCAGACAAATGATACTGATACTGCTCTTCTAGGCAGCATTCAAATAAATTAATACTGAACAAGAATCTCATTGAGTTTCTTCCAGTTGACACCCATCTTCCACTGGGATCACTGTTCCATGTAATATCCACATTAAGTATGACTGATATTTGCCTTTACAGCAGCAAAGAATAAATATTTTTATATAGGCATTTGTTAGTCCTTGCAGCCATGCAGATAGGAGCATACAAAATACCAAATGATTCCACAAAGGTCAGAAGCTCCTTTTTTTGGCTTTATCTTATAATAGAAGAACTAGGAGGAAATAAAAAAGGTAATAACTGTCAGACTGATAAAAGGGAAAATTCCTATATTTGCTGACTTTAGCAAAACTGAGGCAAAAAAAAAGAATTAGTGATATCTAAGAATAATAAAAATATCCACTGTTGTATTACTCGTGAGATGACTTTCTAAAGAAAATCCTTGTCTTGTTTGAGGTCCTAAGCAACTTTCTGCCTGCCTGGGTTACAGAAAAACTTCCCTTAAAGTCAAGAGATTATTTATTTATTTTTTTAAGTGTTATAACTTTCATGGGACACTCCAATGCTGGCTGCTACTGGACACCCCAAAAGGATACTGATTTCTTTGAAACAAATATGAAAGTATTTGGGGTGGAGTCCTTGCAGTGCTTACTCTATAGACCTTGATGTCTGAGAGAGATCTGTAATCACCCTTGACAAAATTTTCACTGGGAAAAAAAAGTGCCTGATTTGCTGCATGTTTATTGAACACATTTACACATGACCAGGCTCTCATTCTGGATTCTGCAGTAGATGGGTCATTGGTAGGTTTTAATGGTAGGTGTTAAAATGCCAACATGCAAGAAATGTTTTCTCCAGCTCTTTGAATCCAGAATCACAATTGCCCCTGCTGGCAGAAATAGTACGAGAGGGCCTTGATGGGCCAAGAAGATTCTCAGTTCCATGTCTATTTATTTTTTTACAGTTGGTAAAGACAGCCCGAAGGAAAAATCTGTGGGAGGTTTATTTTGTCACTGACTGTGTTGTGTCTGCTTCTTCAGAAAAGCGGAAAACTTCAGTTTGCAGCATCTTGCACTAGAAGTAACTTAATGTGAGAGTTTAAACAACATGGAAACACTCTACTGTGATCCTTATTCATATTCTTATCTATAACTCTTGACTTGCAGTTTCTAGTTATGTGAACACTTACATTTTTCATGTATTACTCAGACTTCATACCTTATGAATGTGAACAAGAAATTGGCAAAGCCTCACAACTCCTAAGACAAAATTCAAATATTCTCTTAAAGAAAAAACCTGTATTCCAACTTTTAAGTCTAAAATTTCATTGTGTGCTTCCAATGGACTATTTATTTTTACTGTCATGTGGATAGCAAGTGAAGCAGAAAAGATCCTCCAGCTAGGAAATGATGGCAAACTTTTGAAGGTATTAAAGCACACTGAAATACATGTTATTGCAGGATGACTGAAAAACTAGTCTTCAATCCCAGAGACTTGTGCAGATTAATACTAGACACAAGGGTATATAGTATTAATGTGACAATGAACATTTTGTGTTGAGAAACTTGGAAAAGAAGCACCCATGTTATTAATCCCCTCCAATCACCTCAAGAACCTATGCTGGTCCAAACTAGGGACCTTCTGTGTGCACAGGGAGAATTCTACACCTCAGAATAGGATCTGAGATGAGCAGAAGATCAAGCAGGAAATCTTGTAAGACAAAAAGGGTGGAACTTAAATCTTGGTGCTTCCTAAGATTTATGTGTGATTTCATTAATGATTCACAGCTCTTGAACTCTTAGTCGTGAAGATCATAATTTTTCTTTCCCATACTCAAGGAGAATAGACCTTTGTGGCCTGTAGTGAAGGACTTATCATGCTGGAGTATATAGAACGGTTCCCACATTACAGACTGGCAGGATGGTTAAACAGAAGAACAGCTCACATATTAATCTACCAGGGAAAAACTGTAGGGTAGGTGGCAAACTTGGCAGCACTGTCAAAAGACTTGTACTTTTACCTGTGGCCAGAGGCAAAACTCCAGCACCATGTTAATGTCAGGTAGTTTTGAGGTTTTGTTGTAGAGAAAGCCCTTAGTCTCTCAGCTGATCCCACCCTTCACACAACTGATCCTGGCAGAGAGGCTCTTGACGTGCAAGAAGACTTAAAATTATCAACTGAGATAAATATCCTACAGCCTTGCTGAAAATTCAGAGATCTGGCTGTTGCTAATGGTTATTCGAAGTTTAGGGAACAGAGAGCTACAAGATCAAGGGGAAAAAAAGGTCACTTAGAAATCAGAGAGTGACAGCGCTGAGCAAGGACTCTGCTCTGCAGTGTACTGATCCCCATGCACAGATCCATGCAGGCACACAATCACAGCTGAGGACATTCCAATTCTGGACTTCTCAGGTAGGCCAGGTGAAGTGTACAAATAAAGCTGGAGGCAGAAAATGTCTTATGTCTATTAAAATCTTTCACATGGAAGAATCATAATTGTGTTTTACACACATGAGCAGGGGCTTGGGGATAAGGGTGTTTTCTCTCAAGGCTTTCAGTTTAACAAAGGATATGTCTGGAGAATAGTCAGTGAATGAAAAAACTGAGAAAGAAGAAACATTCACTCCTCAACTGGGAAGTTACCAAACTTGTAGAGCCTAGGGGCTCTCTTCAGATGGATGAGTGGCACCTATTGAAGACAAGGGAAATGGTGTGTCTATGCCTGTGAACAGAGGTTGATCCTGGCCCCAGGTACTTTAGAAGGAAGTATCTTATTGCCTCTCTCTAAAAAGAGAAGGTACTTGATTCCTCTTTCAAAAGCAAAAAGTAAACATTATCAAACATGTTATTACAGACAGCCTTGGTGCGGTGTCCCCACCCTCTAGCTTTCCTCTCCCTATCTCCTTGTTACTTAAATAGAAAGTTAGATGTAGTACACAACTTTGAAGTAACCTTATATGGCAATTTTGTTGCAACAGTAAAAAATGATCAGTTTCTTTGTCAGACAGCCAAACAACACTTCTACAGTACTTTGTGCACTGACTTCCAATCTTATGAACATTTGGTCGAAAAGCATGTTTGTGTCACAGTTCTCATTTCAGTTATGATGTCTGAAGTTTACAACGCTCTTTCTGAGTGAAAAACAGACAAGAGCCATCCCTGATAAAAAAAGGAACAATGAGAAAATCCCAGTGAAGGAATTCAAGCCAATCTTTGCAGCATGTCAAGGCTAATATAGGTGCTGTCGATTTGAAGTAGGTGATGTGTGCTTTGTACTCTTAGTACAGAAGCAAGGTGAATGAAAATAAACTCGCTAGTCATGAAATGCTCACAAAGGCCTGTCTGACACCGTCATGTGCTCAGGGATGGAAATGTGGCCTTTCTCCATTGCCTTGGCTCTGCTGACATGATGGGAAGAAGAGGGCATTCCTATTACTGTGTGGTAGGAAAGCAACCCAGATAAAGCCAAAGCAATACAGCAGGGTACCAGTCCATTGAGGGGTGCTTGCATAAAGGTGAAAGTTAATGTTTTAAACACAGATACTTATCAGCTTCGTGAAAAGAACACCTTAGTCATAAGGCCTTTCTGCTGAATGGTCACAGGCATTCCCTCTTTGCATGTAGCAGGGAAATTAGAGATAAAGGGTATACCACAAACCTTGGTGTGCAGCCCTACACAGCCAGCTTTTATTCAAGGACTTCATTTTAAGCCTAAAGAAAGGTTACATGACAATTACTGTATACAGTGCACTTCATTGAGAGATTACTGAATACTATCAATAAGCTGTAATAGAAGCCTGTACTGCATCAGGAAAATCCAGCAGTTTGACTTAGCTGATAGATGCATCAGCCATTTCCAATATCCTGACTGCTATTAGAAATTAAAATGTCTCTTCCTTTAACTGCTTTGGACATCTCATCTGTTCTTCTGCGTGAATGTACCATTAAATGCCATTCTATACATGTATCATTTAGAAGGGGGTGAGATAAATTGTTCTTATCTGAGTGAGACACAAAAATCCGAGCAGAGGCACATCAATAAATGGCTCAACAGTCATAAAGACCAAGCAGCTGTAATACCTCTTGATATTGTAGGGAGTGGCACTTCCAAAATCTCTGAGAGGGGTTAACTGTTTAAGGATGGAACACACCTTGGTATGGGATGATTGGCAGAAAGGTTGAAAATGGCCCTGATTTTCTGAAGTAAGTGTTGGCAAAAGCAGGTTGCTATATTGTGTTTCAAAATATAGCCCACCTTGACGCTTATACTTCAGATCCTTGTTTACTGTAGATGGTTTGGGGAGTTTTTCTGGCAGAGGATACTGTCAGGACAGGAAAAAGAAATGAGTTAATGGCACAGAGACTTCATGTTTGACTGTTCTGCACAAGGTGGCTGGTGTGGGAAGACCTGAACTATTTTTCTTCTTAAACTTGTATTGCAAATGTGAGGAGGGTACATCAGGACTCCTGGGGCATTTTTAATGACATCAGAAGAGATTATTTAACCTCAAGAGGTTAACATTTAATAACTAGGTTAGAACCTGCTGTTATCAAACTTGTCAGTCTTCTACCATTAAGAAACATTAAACATATGTGGAGACCACAAACTGGGGGGAAAAAAAAGTCATGCCTCAAACACTAGGTTAAAAAATGTGTAAGAAAAACATTTTCAAAAGTATCCTGGAATAATTTAAAACTGAAAGAGTTATAAATGAATGTTGATACCTAGTGGGATTCAAAATGTCTACTGGGAATTTTGTAGGTTATGCAAGGTATGGGTTTAAAAGACTTTTTTTCAGTCTATTTTAAAGTTATTTACACATCTTGAAGGTTTTTTGCCTTAAGCAGCTAACTCCTTTTTCTCACCTAAATTTGCTCAAGTCCCTGGGTATCTAAGGGAGGTCTAGTCTTCTGTGTTACTAAAGTGCCTTTGAAAATTTGCAGGAATTGCTTTTGCTCTGACACATCATTTTGAAAGTAAAGGTTGTAGACTGACTATATATTGGCATTAAACTAGCATAAAGGAAAACAGCAGCATGCAGGAAAAAGGTGTGGTAAGAGCGTTTGCACTTGTCTTCAGTGTATGTTCAGAATAGTCACCAGTAGAATAAGGGTTAAAATGGAAACTGGTGTCTAAAAATCACAGAGGCAGATGAGAAAGCACTTGAAAAATAGACACAATAGACTTGCACCACAGCTCAGACCAAATTAAACCAGATCTGCAAAACATCTGGTCTGGAGATGGTATGCTAGCAGCTGAGTGGCAGCGTGTCTCACAGCCTGACAGGTAGTCAAGAGAAGGTATATCTCAGGCTCTCCTGCTCAGCTAGCTATCTGCTCTGCTTCTCAGCCTGCAGCTGAGGTGTGCTGCACACCCATGATCCCACACAAGGCAGCCCATGAAGAGGAGGTGGGAGAGGCTGTGAGGAAGGCTGCAAGGAGATAGGGAGACAGATGTGTGGCAGCAGAGGACACAAAGATGTAGGGTAGGGGGCACAAGGGTGAGTTGCAGCAGACAAAGAAATGGGCAGGTCACACATCTGTAGGTCACACCCTTGTGCAATTATAGATGGAAGTACAGGAGACAGTGCAGGTGTGTAGAGAAGCAGAAAAGTGAGATCCAAAGCTGGTACACAAAGTCTCACCTGCCACTGAGCTGAGCAGACAGGAGGTAAACCAGGGAATTGTGCTAAGTTGCTTAGACACCCCCAGGTCAAAAGAGGATGTGATGTCCAACCAGAAGAGGAAGATGTGTGCACCCTTCACACAATGCCCAGGCGAAGCAGCACTACATCCCAAGAGAGGACAGCAGCTTTTTGTGGAAAACAGTCAATTGCATGATCAACGAACATCAGCACAGCCAGAAACCATGGCAAGGTTGAAGGGGTGGCAAACTGCACGATGTGTGTGCCAGGGAACATTAGATTCCTTAAAACAATGGAGTCACAGTCAGCCAAGCAGACCTGATGCTTCAGTGCCGAATGCAGCAGTAACTTCCCCAATGAGACCTCAGAGACAGGGACAGTCCAGGTATCCAGCTCCACTTTCCCCAAGCCCACAGACCTGAGACAACTACCCTTTCTCAAACTCTCCTCAGATCAACAGGAAGCAAATTATCACCATTTACTTGTTCTCCTATTTTTTACTACCAAGTCTGCTGAAAAGATTGCCATTTTGAATGTCACAAATGTGTAAGAAAGAAAAATTCATTTAATTTACTTATTCTTTTTCTCTATTTCAGAGATCAGACTGTTATGAATGTCTGTTTCCAAATCCTCAGTGGCTTAGGAGAAATTGAATTTGCTATCAGTTTTATAGTAAACTTCTTCCATGTGGCCTTGCATTATCTCTCTTTCTTCTCACCTTGCAAAGGTTTCAGTCCTGCACATATGTCTGTAAAACATCCAGCAGTTGCTTTGGTCTGTCAATGTGATTTAAGTTGTAGTCTTATGTTGGCGCTCTGCTGTTGCTAACACACCCATGCTTAACTACCTCACATAGCAGAGTTTAGCACACGTGCAAGAGTTGGCAAGACTAGCTATTTGCTTGAGACACTTTATATGAGAGCCATAAACATTTGAAAAGTGGCCAAGAACAAGTTTTGAAACTATAAAAGTAACATTGGGGGTGAAATGACAACTTTCATTGTCAAAAGAGCAGTACTTTATTACAATTTACTCGATTTTTTATTTCCTCCCTAGAAATTAATGAAATATTTGGCGAAAAATATTGCAAGAAGCTTTCTTTAATATAGTTTTTGCATTTTCCTGGAAGCAATCATTGCCTTCTTTGTTTCAGACACTGAAAGCATCAAGGTATACCAGAACACTAAAAGAGTCTTAGCTATACTTGAGCATAATCTGGAAGTATTATGGTTGTGGCTTAAAAGATCACTTTTTTTAAATGCTTCTGTTTCAACCAGTGTATAAAAATATCAGGAAAATCAGAATGATCCTGGCAAATCAGCTTTGTGATGCCTTCTCCATTAAGGTTACTTATTCAAAAACATGCACAAATTGATTCAATACAGAATGTGCTGCAAGTCATACAATGTGTCTGCGTGTCTAGATGCAGCAAATCACAGTTTCTGACAAAGAGTAAATAAAGGAACTCACAAAAGAGATTGTAGGAAGGAAGGAATCACAGAAAACAGCATATGTAAATGACAGGAGAAGGGCAAACAAAGTGTCTATCATTATAAAAAGGGAAGGAAGGAAAACTACTGAAGGAAAGAAGCCTACAACCTAGCTGTAAACATGTAAGCAAACAAGAAGATGACCCAACGGCCAGAGAGGATTTGTTAGAAAGAAACCATACCAAACAACTTATTCATTTCAGGAAGATGATAACATACTTTTCCTTTGTGGTTAGGGAAAAGCATCCATATCACATAATTGAGTTTTAACACATTTTTTTGTGAGGTATCACAGGAGGACAAAATGAAAAATCTAAGGGAGTGCAGAAAGGAAGAAAATATCACAAGGGAGTTATAAAACAGGTAGGAAAGCTTTATTTGTAAAGAAAACATGAGTGTTTTGTGGCAAAGTTACATGGTAATTCTGGAGTTTTACAAGTGTTTGTGCATGATCCAGTGATACGTAATATTTTCACTAATGATTTCTAGGATGGAAAATAAAGAGGACAATTATTAAAATCTAGAGATAAAGACCAGACTAAATGGACATGCAAGTGTGTCAGAGACAGGATAAATCTGGGATGCTTTAGATGTGCGATAGAACTGGGGTTATAAAAAGAGACTGTAATTCAGCAGGGACAAGTAGAAAGTACGTGGATAGGAATCATCACCATGAATAAACTCAGGCTCAAAAATATAAGATAGCATTTCTACAGAACAGATCTGGGGATCTTAATGGATTACAAGCTCAACAAAATTCAGCAATTTCATGCTGTTTTGGAAACTGTAAATGCTGTATCAGAAGGTGTAAGTAGGAATAAGTAAAATAGACTTTGACATCTATTCAGAATTCCACAAAGCTTCAGCAGAATATTCAAACATCTCTCCAGTTTTGGGCAGAACACCTTTAGAAATAAAGAGATCAATAAAAAGGAATATAGCAGAGTTCATGAAAAAATATGGAAAAGCACAATCTCTGGCAGCATATTGAATGGGTTCTGATTGCAGCAGAGAGCAAAGGCATGGCTGACCCTTCAAAGTCCACAGTAAGCAGCAACAGGTTACATTATGACCAGAAATATTCAGGTTAGCTGTAATTCAGAAAACTTGTTAAAACTAAGATTGCTGAAGTGACAGAATAGATTTCCTGGTGATGAATTTTGTTGGAGGTCTTTAGGGACACATTAAACAATACCTGTGGTGAAGGAGAAAAATACAACTGATCTTTCAATCAGGACAAGAAGCAGAATTCTTGAGGGATACAGAGGCAATGATATTAATTTCTTCTCTGAAGTATTTTATAAAGCTTATACAGAGTTTGTTACTGATGGTTTACTCCTGGAAGAGTGCTCAAAATATCCATTCAGGAATTGGAACCTCATTTTAAACGAGATGCTGAAGTGAAATATTCCCTCATGTACCAAGAGCTCCAGACAAAGTCATAGGGTCTGAATGAGCTTGCAAGATCAAGTCACAACTGGCTTTGCTAATACTTACCAGAAACTGCTGTCTTTGTAAGAACTTTTGCTGGAATTGCACATAAACAGATCTGTTACCTTGCTCAGTCCAAAATTATGACCTTGGCTGAAAAGATGTTTGCTTGAATCCATTACTGGAAAAGTATATTACAAGAAAAATTGCATGCAGCAATGGCTTGAAAGCAGAGAAGGAGCCAACATCAGGATCACTTCCCTACTCTGCAAATTCTGCCTCAAAAAGGAGAGCTTTGAATCGTGCAGGTAAAATACTGAAACCCAAGGAAGACTGAGACAAAATCAGCAGGCTTGTATCAGGAAGAACTTATAATGGAATAAATTCGGTACCAGATGATATATTATGATTTAATGGCATGCCCCTCTATACTGAAGTATGGCTAGAAGTGCCAGTCCTGAAGGATGTTGCACACCCAAACAAAGCACATTTGGCATTTGGTGTGAGTCTGGAAGCTGAGCTAACTTCAACTAGTCAAACTTGCAGAGGAAAGCTTGAATAGGGAGAGGGGGACCTGACTCCATGCACTCCCCCAAAGGACTTGGCACAACTCTTCCTGGTCAAGAGACTATAGTTATCTGCTATGACAGATAACTGGCACGCAGATAAGCCATTTATATGTAGGAGCTGTGAAGCCATTTGCTGAATAGTATATGAAATCATGGTAACTATTAGCTGAGAGGCAAGTGCTAATAATAAAAAAATTTTTAAAAAGACTTTTTTGTTGTTGTAGATGACTCCAGATGCTGGATCTTTTTTTAGAAAAAGCAGAAGAAAAGAAGGATAGTTGCAACAGCAGAAAGGGTGATGAATCACTGAAATTAGAAAGCTAAAATATTATTAAATCTCTGTCCCTGATTATGCAGGACTTTTCCCTTAAGGTACAGCCCTCAGTGTATTGCCAAAGCTTGTTTAAAATAATTCAGTGGCTTCTCATGGGATGAATTCTGCTAACTAATAATTTGTATTTCCTTTTTTCCTGATTCTTCTACCCACAATTTTGCATCCTACTATCCTAGCCCTTGGATGACCTGCATACAAATTCCTTTTCATAAATGAAACTTGCACCTTTCAAAAAACCCATACATTGTTGTCACATCAGCTTTCCATTTCATTCTGGGTTGGTCAAAGCTTCAACATAATGTTCATTTTTATTTCTGGCAATTTCCTTTCATAAATCAGTCCCTCTAGTGCTTTAAACATATGTTGCTTTCCTCTGAACGTCTTCCAACCTATCAATATCTTTGTGGAATTGAAGGACCTAGGATTATATCCAGTGTTTTAGGTGAATCATTACTTCAGAAGGATTGTGCATTATTAAGTCCTGTAAGTAATTGCAAAAAAAATAAAAAAAGCTACATTCCAGTAACCCTGGGCCATAAGATGTTGGTGGTCTGCTCTGTGTGGTGTGAATAAGAACATTCTGCACCTTTTGTGGGACATTGCTGGGGGAAAAAAATCCTTGTGTTCAAAGCAAACTGGACCTGCTTCATGGTCCTCTGCAGCCTTTTTGACCTGTGAAGATAAAAAAATGCTTGATTGATATTTTGTAGTCCACTCTATCCAATTTTTAAATCGGGTAGTGAATAGATATGGTGGTGATATTCACCTCTGTGCAGATAATCTGCATGATGCCTGTTTTGAGGTCTGAGATGTTCTGAGGATGGATTGCAGGCTTTACACTGACCGTATGTTTACCCCTAATTGTCACAGAAGTTTGTCAGTTCTGTGTAAGTGGACCAACACATATATTAAAGCTGAATTTTTAATTCAAGTTTATGCTTTTCCTTTTCTTCTCTCTTTTTCAGCATGTTTTCTGTGAGGTATGGTTTACATCAGGCACCAGGAAGGAGGAAGACAGCATATTCTAACAGGAAGAGTGCAACACAAGCACTGTTCCAGGCTCCTCCTTTCCAATTTCGTCTTGAGCTCGTCCTGACCTGGCTCTGGGACCTGTGCTTGGCAGAGCACATCTGTTTATATACTTCCCTTGGTTATTCTGTCTCCCCAGCATTTATGTTGCTGCCTGTTTCATCTACTAGCGATTCTGCCCAAGTTTCTTACTAAACATAGTTAGATACAGAACATCAGCATAAAACTGTTCTAACTTTGGGTGCACACACCATGCCAAGACTACAGCTAACACTGTTCCCATCTTCTTCAACTTGAGCAAGGATGAAGCAGTGCCCTGCTTTGTACCCAACTCTAAAAGCAAGTGGCTGATACTTCAGGAACATTACGAGGCTATCTCCTTGTAGAGTTTTATTGACAAGGAAGCTGTGATTGAACTACATTTATACAGCTCCTTTGCATGTTGCTATTCCTTTGTGACAGTCAAATTTTGAATTCCTAGAAAGAGGGAACTCCACACACTACCACGTGAACACACACCATCAAGTGGTTATTTGGAATGTGTCTATTCCACTCTCTTGATGCTCTTTATTCCTAGCATACTGCTTGTGATTTTGCCCTTTCTTCCTAGGAACAAGAGTTAGTGTAAGGCACACACCTGCTAACTCTTATATGAAAAAATACCCCGGTCAGAGCCAAAGATACTACCTGGGGGAGCTGGAGGACTTTTGTATAGAACTGTAAGCACAGGCCTTTGGCTGCCTAAGAATCTGTAAAGCGGATTTAGTTGCTGTAAAAAGACAGCTGGACTCTCATCACCTGCTGTGCTCGTGTTCTTCCCATCACTGTTGATATAACTTGGATTGGAATCTGAGTCTCTAATAAAACATTTGAGTGTTTTATTTTGCATTTTATTTTGTTGTGTTTTTTTAATGCACATCAAAGTCATTCATAATTCCCAGAATTTTCTACACTGAATTGTTTGCTTAAGCAAAGACTCTAGTGATGATGTGAATTATTTATTTATACAGTCTACTTTTAAGTTGGGGCCAATATTAATTTGACTGGGTCACTAGCATTGTGGATTTAATTGCCATGTAAATAGCTATGGAGCCTATGTCTTTAATTAGCGTGCTAAATTCTACACAATTTATGAATAAAATATACTCATTTTGACATTTTAAAACAGTTATTTTATTAATGAAGAATTTATCAGTGCTATGCCAATTCCCTTGTCTTTTGTTAATTATATGCCTCTCTTACATTTTCTGATATGTTAATTTTGTTTGGTATAAATATTGTCCTCATTAAGATGAATACATTGTCAGTGTTGACTCACTCTTTTCCTCCTAACAGATAACTTAAATGGGACTTCATTTTTTTCATCCTGTTATTCTTACTGATTTGTAAGAATTATCTAGCTCTGTCTTCCATAAAATCCGCTTCACCCAAGAAATGGCCTAGCTTTCTCTATATGGTATTCATGCCATATCGAAAGGGATATAGGATAGGATTTAGCTAACTGTGTTTCTCACAAGAGGGAATAAAGAGATAAGTTTTGCAAAGCATACTGTCCCTTCTGTGAACTTCTTCTGCTAGATGGGTAATTCACACACGAGGCATGCTAAAAGGCCTAAGATATGCATATATGGAATAAGGGGGGTGAACAGAAGGTGGCTGTGGTGCCAGGGTGCTTCTAGAGCAATGAGAAAGCCATAAACTTAGACATGAATAGATATGTCCCTCTGAAAAGCAAGGGCTTTTTTAACCTCACATTCCTAGCTAGGGTTAATCTGACTCTCTTTCCCTCTCAAAGAATAGGAGAGCAAACAACCAAATAAAATTGACATACAACTTCATATGAGTCTCTCTTGTCACACAGCTTGCTTTTTTTTGCTTGCACATGAACTGATATCGTGCCAAGACCACCAGAGAGGTACAAGGGATGTACTGATGGGGGGATGGAGAGAGCAGGGGAGGCAGGTGTGAAATGTTCAGAGAAGGCAACAGGAAGTCTGCCTCTGCAAAATGGGAGAGGTGGGAGCAAGTTACAAATAGTTGTTTTAAGAATCAGCTTCCTTTTAAAAACATGAAGTCCCCTGGTTTTATCAGGCATCTACACAGTTGTTTGAAATGAAAGCTGATAAAGGATGCCAGCCCTTTAGGAGCTCAGGCTGAAAGCAGAAGATAAAACTTGCCGATGAGAAGGAGACAAAGTATTGACCTTGGCATGATTTGGGATAAGAGTTCAAGAAAATAGACAGAGAAGCATAGAATAGAATCATAGAATCATTAAGGTTGGAAAAGACCTCCAAGCTCATCGAGTCCAACCTTTAAGTAAACCCCACCTTGTCAAGTAAACCATAGCAGTAAGTTCCACGTTTCAGTTGTTTCTTGAACACTTCCATGGGTGGTACTTCCTGTAAGCAACATTAAAATAAATCATAACTATGTAATGATTGCATCACAAATACGAAAAAGAATGATGCAGTTGCCTGGTTTTTATAAACAACAGAAAAGTTGTCAGAAAACACTACCAGCTGAGCAAGCACTTAGAAACAAATACTGTTTAAATTGTGGATGTTACATTTCAAAGGAGCCAGGCTTTTGTTGTATCAGGGGTAGAAAAGCTGGCATGGGCATGAACTCAATGCTGAATGAACAACACCCTAGTGCAAAATTATTTTTTTTTATGAGCCAGTCACATGTAAAACCCACATTAATAGTGACATGCAAAGCAGATGTTCTTAGTTTATTACACTACTTTGGACAGACTCTATCAAATATTAAGCCACATTTTGCTGAAGTTACCTGATCTTTTACCTCTTGGCCTCTTATAGCTGTTACAGAGTTCAGTACTTCCACCACTCCTTGTCAGAACATGCAAGCTTTCTGTTTAATTACGCCTTCCCTGTTACAGTTTCTAACCTATGGTAGGTCACAGAAATATGTCATAAGAAGACAAATCAAAGGAAGCAGCCACAGCTGAGAGTAAAAACACAGCCACCCTGCTAAGGATGCAAACAAGTCTGTGGATGCAAAATTTGACATGGTTCCAAGGACATGGATGAGAAAAGCCACTGAAGAGTAGGTCTACTGGGAATTATGAGGCAAACCACATCAGAGTCAGGAAATCCCCTGAGACAAATATAGTTGGAGGCTAGTGCAATGCTCAGAAAGTGTCATGCTTACTTGTCCAGAAGCAAGGAGGAATGACCGAGTGGCCTCAGTCTGGCTCAGGGAGGTTCTGCTCAGGCCAGAAGTGGTGTGCAGGGCATGTACCACGGGAACCACCAAGACAACATTAACTCACCAGCTGTCCTGCATCCTTCATGGCTGATGCACTACAGCACTTGCAGCAACCCTGTCAGTTGGGTCGGTTAAGATAATACATCCAGAAAATGATAGCATCTCCACGGGAGATGGTGAGGCTCATCTAGATGAAACAGTGTAGTGAAATGGAAATATATTTGACTGGAAGAGATATATCACTACTGTAAGATATATCTGCCTGTGAGCAATGTGGCTACCAATGTGGTTCAGATGGGAATGGCCCCAGGATTGGACTGAGATGGATCTCATAACGTGGTCTGTTCCTCCCATGTGTGGTCACTACCCATCCACACAGCAGCTCAGCTTAGCAGGCTGGATGTGTATTCATTTCAGAGACAAGGAGCTTTTAATGAACAGTTGCACTAGAAGTTAGGATGCTCTGTGTACATGGATATGTGTGTGTGTGCACTTGCATAGTGCTTCACTGACACAGCGGATATTTTGACTTGAGGAATTGCATATAAATATCACACCTTGGATCATCTCGTTAACTCTGAACTTCAACATCCTCACAGACTCTGTACTATTGACATTAGACTATATGAAAATATTTTTCAGTTCCTACATCTTTTTCCCCCCACAGATGTGCTGTAAGTAAACAAAAATGGTCAGGTTTTCTTATCTACTGAAGCAAGATTATACAACAAAGGACAGATGGAGAATCTGGGCCTGCACATGGATGTAGATCCTGCCTGCTGTAAGTCACCTAGAAACATGGAGAAGCTCTTCTGACTCTTGAAGACTTAGCACGTGGACTACTTTCCATTGCAGACAAATTTCAGGTCATCAGGCTTATTTCAGCTGCAGTAAAAATGAGGATTTGAACATAGATTTAAAAGTAATCCGAGAGTAATCCATTGAGCTCCTTGTTGAGCCATCTCCACCTGTTTCTACTATTTGAATTTTGCCATTTTTGGACCGTGACTGCATTCACATTTTCCTTTCTACTTTCATTGTTTATTTTTCTACTATGCTGCTAATTTAGCATTTTTTTTGAGGTGCTTGCAGGCTTCCTCTGAAATTATTTGATCATATACATTTGTGGAGTGCTTTAATGTCATCTGCTACTTACTTTTGTAGCGTGCATTTTAGACAACACTGTGATTTGTTTGAACATTAATTTCTTTTGTGGATGGAAGCCAGCATACTGCTTTCACATCACAGATCTGCACTCAATTGTGTAACATTTGGATCAGGAACATTTAGGATTAAATATGTTTTCTAAATGTTTTGAGAAAGCTTTACTCAACATAAGTTCTGCTGCAACATTCACACTTTTCAGGTAACTGATCTCAATGCTCTGAACAGCAGGACTTTGAAGACTTCAGCCAGGAGGTGACTTGATTAGTTAATCTTGCTTTTTTTTCTGCATTTCTTTTCATCTCTTCTATTTTATTACATTTGAAAATTAAAACAAATTCTGTCAGAAGCAAATTTGTTTGCATGTTGCCCTTTGTTTGCACTGGCATTTATATATTTGCATATGATTGCCATTCCTTCTTATGCTGAAATCAATTCTGCTTTAGTGTCAAAGTAAGGGATATCCTACCATGACTTCCACACAATAAAGACTGATTGAAGTGTCAATGATTTCAGCTGTGTTTTGTATTACAAAGTTACACATGCTCTATGCCATTTAAGTAAAACAATCCCAAGAAACAGAGATGACAGGATAAGGATAAGGACCATAGTGAAAGATGTGAGATCTTTAGTGAAACTTACTGCAATAGGAAAAATTACTGGTTATATGTCTGTGCCTTCCTTTCATTTATTTATTTTTTAAAATTAAGTGAATTATATCCTCATAAAAAGAAATTTCTTTACAACATTGCATTCTGTTCCCCAGATGTTCCTGCAGTTGGTTATGAGGCTTGAGTTATGAGGACAGAGATGAACCACACACAGGTATATAGAGAAGGATGCTCTAGAAAATTATAACAACCCACATTATAGGAAGTCCATTAGCTTTCACTTCCTAAATAATTAAACAGCACACTCATTCACCTTCCCTCTAGAAGTAAAAATGAATCTTTTGCAAAGGGCATCTTCTTTTACAAAAAACAGAATACAGTTTGAAATGTGCAGCAGAAATTCTGGAGAACCCATAGAAATCAATCATATGTCGTTGCAAATGCACATTAAAACCTAGAATTTTTCATTAGGCTGACAGTCAATATTTATTCAAGTCAACATGAAATGATAACTCTATAGTTATTTGTGGATCAGCATCACCCATGAGTAGAGTTTATCAGAATTTTTCAATGCAACGTTTTCTTTAAAGGAAAAGATGATGTTCCTTGAAAGTAAAATGTTTACAGAAATAACTCAGTTTCACTGAGCTGATGAGTGGTTTGGAAGCCAGTTATGTTAGGGCTATGCCAAATCACACTGATTCAGCCAAAGCTCTACGAACTCTGACTTTAAACTTTCTGCAAGAAATTCTAGAAGCCTAGAAAACTGCAGTCAGGTCCCAGATTTTTGGATCACTTAGCCACTTGACATTGAAGGCTTTTCAGGCTGTTCTTTAGTCTTTCAGTACGACCAAGGTAACAACACAAGTAAAGAACAGCTGATTATCCAGTTTCATAATTAATAATTCCAAGATGAGATATTTTGGTTTTCCTCTTGGTTTAGCAGTTTTAAATATTTTAATATTCATTCCAAAATAAGAACAAACCTTTCTGTCTTTCATAACTTTCTACCACATTGGGAATTCAGAATTTTGAGCTGCTATAATCACAATAATTTAGAGTTTCTAATATTTTTTATAGAAATGTCTGCAAAACATTTGAAGTGTCCAGAGTTATTCTGATTCGTCTGAAAGTTCAGACCAAACCCACAAGGTTTTGTCTATTTTTAGGTGTCCTTATAAGGTGTCCTTATTCTTCAATTTGGACTTTTCAGTTATCCAGTAAAAAGGCAGAAATATTAGGATGTGATTCAGATGCCTATACTATCTAAAAAATATTAGCAAGTGATGATTAATCAAAATCACATTGCACAGAATGATATTTCTTTGCATGAATTATTTTCAAATACATATTATACTAGTGGAGTAAGAGGTATAAATTACAAGATATTGGGTAATTTCCTGCCTGGGTAACTAATAGAGACTACTAATTTGACTTGCTCTAGGAAAATCAATCAGCTACAAATTCTGATCTTTATGCATAGAACTACATATTCTAAGCATTTTAAGGCTTAAGGCTATTCATCTTCAGAAAGGTACACCCCAAGTCCTAAATGCACAGCACTGAGTCAGCCAGATACTTTCTGGGTTTGTGTCCCTTTCTCAAGTATGAATGACTGCCAGAAATACTGTGCAAAACCAAAGGGGTGATAATTCCCTCTTACTGCCAGCAAAAGGTTGATGGAAAAGGTATACAGCCAACAACATTGGTAATGATTAGTTGTAATCAATTTTAGAAGTGTCAAATGTCAGATCTATTGGGTGTTCTTGAGCACCTTCTGCTGACGACTAAGATGAACAAAGTCCTGTAACACCCAGTCTTGGGTGTTCAACACAAAGAATGAACTGCAAAGCTTTTATGGTTGGTATTCAAGATTTTTCTGTCAGAAACCACATGTATGTGGTGAGACCATGCACCAAATAATTCTCTTCCATCACTTGAGGTCTCCCTATTTTAGATGCTAACCACCACCATACTATGTTTCATCGCTCTTTGTTTTTCACTGCCTTCCCTGTGACTTAACAGATGTAAGCAAAACCTGAGTACTCAATCCCTACTAAATTAAGACTGGGAAAAAAACGTGAAAGCATGATGTCTCTTTTTGACCCTTCCTGGGACATTTATAAATGACAATTTCTTTATTCAAGTGGTTTAATCAGGAAAAAACTGTCTTAAAGGTGCTAGCACTAAGAAAATATTAAGATGGCAATATTTAGGAAGTCTCTGAGGATAAATACAGCTGCAGAACGTCCTGTCTATAGCTGTCTCTCATCTGTTTCAATTTGTGGCTCTGGCCACAATGGGCAAAGCCCTGATACTTCGTAGTGTCCATTCAGAGTCCCTAAAATCCCTACAGATTGGAGCCTCAGTTTTGGAAAGTGTTAAGAAGCTACCAGCCTTCTGAAAATCAGTCTGCTCAAAGATATTACTAGACTGACAAAACCTGTGACCTCTATAACAACTTATCAGCTATTCACACTAATTATGGCCTAAAAACAGTCTTCAGATTGTCCTCATTACAAACCATTGTGTCGCAAAGACTGAACAAATAAAGAAATCAGTTTATACTAAGTTACAACTTCGTTTCTGCATTGAGATGTAGAGGATGGAGAAGTTATCTATGTATTTAGCAATCTATGACCATGAAATATTATCATCTCTCTCTAAAAACACATCTCAATACCAGATTGAGAATAATTTAGACTTTTATTTATTTATTGTGTTTACAGGGAAAGTTTAATAATCAACAGTCAAAATTTCACAGGTCAGATTTCACAGGCTTTTGGGTCAGACTTTGTAATGAACTTCATCTCAGTGCTTCATTTAAAGAATTCTGTACTTCAACTGAACTCAATAGGACTGCTCATGTGTATAAAATTAAGCATGTCCTGAAAATAAGCTAGGATAGGGTTTTTCTATTGTACCATATTTTTCTCAAAATAGACACCCAGAGAAATTTGCAAATGTGCACAAGCAGGGTGCAGTGATAACTTTTATAATCTTGTCTCTTCTTATTGAATTCTGGGGAAAAAAAGTAAGTAATGTACTCCAGATGAACATTTGTGTGACATTGTAAGGTGTCATTAATGCACCTCATGTTTCCCCTGGAGCACAAATGGAGAAACACAGAACCTCTGGCACGAGTGGGCAACCCTTACCTCCAGTCATGGTAGTGGAGTGTTTCATTCTGCCACCTCTTGTAAGTCTGTACAAAACCCAGACCCCAACTCTAATGACAGCCTACGATGCTGCTTTCCAGTCTGCCACATCTGCAGTTGCACATTGCATCTCAGACTACACAGGCACTTTGTTTTATTATGTTTTTATTGAAGTTTCTTGATCAGAGAAAGACAAACTTAGATGACAGGCTGAGCAAGCTAAGGCTTTTCAGCCTGGAGAAGAGAAAGTTAAGTGGAGAACTCATAGCAATATCTGAAGGAGGGCAACAAGCAAGATGGAGGGAGACTCTGCATCGGGAACTGTAGTCAAATAACAAAGAATAATCAGTTCAAACTGAAAGAGAGGAAGTTTAGGTTGGATATATGGAAGAAATTCTTTACTGTGGGAATAGTGATGCACTGTACCAGGTTGCTCAGAGAAGCTGTGGATGCCCCATTCTTGGAGATCAGGTTGCATGGACATGGGGCCCTGAGCAGCCTGGTCTAGCAGAACATATTCCTGTCAATGGCACAGGGATGGGAACTAGATGATCTTAAAAGTCCCTTCCAACCCAAACCATTCTATGATTCTATGAAACTAAAAAATGCAGTCTGTTTTACCTGAATCCCAGACCAGTACACTTACAGGACAAAGTCAGCTAGATATCTTCAAACATCTACAACTGCGACCTTTTTGTGTGGTCTCTGAGGGAAACTGGTATGTAAAAGCTTTAAAAGGCAATTGTAGGAGGCCTCTGAATAACCATATACAATATATGTAACTTTTTTCCTGTAAATGAGGAGAGTAGAGCCTTTTCAAGGACCATACTTTTCAATTTCAGCATCGCTGTTAAAAAAATCATGGAGAACAAATTCTGAGCAAGACTTGCAGACTCTTCTTTTTAAATACAAAAAAATTTCCTATGAAAGCTTTCTCTATACAATACATCCAAAGGAAACCTAGAAAATCCTCCACTACAGGACTATATGGATAAGAACCAAAAACATGCCAGTTAAAAACCACCATGACAATGGGAAAGCAGTTCAAATAGCTATACTTTTAGGTAGTAATTACAGAACTCTATTTGTAGTAATAGGGTTATGCAGGCAAGGCAAATACTGATTGATGGTGCCAGCAGATCACTTTCATAACAAGGTACAGGATGCAAATACTTTGTGGAAAACTGTAATTGATTCAGTACCCAGCTGGTTATATGCATGTTGATATCTAGGTTGCCTGAGTAACCTTAAGGCTAAGTACAATACACAAAGTAATTTATTATCACAAATTTCCCAAGTATAATACCTCATTCACACATGTATTTTGAGACTCAACCCTGAACTGTGCTATCCAAAATGTCTATCAGGTCTTGAAGCAAGCAACATATACTCCTGGAGGCTCTAGGAGAGTTTGAGAGCTTAGTGGAGTGGGAATATGTATATCATGCTTTCCTTCACTGGTCTCCCCTTCATTTCAGTTCCCTTGGGAGCTGGTGGCACCAGGGAGCTCCAACGTTACCTGAGGAGAGGCATCAGTTCTGACAGATGCAAGGATATACTGCCTGGGGGGAAGCAATTTGTATGCAGTTGTATTTCCTGACTACACCACTCAGATTTGAGTGTGTGACTGCTTTTTCACTGGACTTCCTTTCATGGGAAAGCTGTGGTTTGACTGAGAGAAACACCATCATGCCCCTTTGGAGATCAGTAAGGAATATGAGCCTAAGCCCTTGAAGCTGTGAGCTTCTGGAGATTAGGCTGAGATCTGAACCTGGTGCCTGCTTGGCAGGCAGTTGTTTGTCTGGGTTCTGTCCCCATTCCTTGAAATTACTGAAAGTGCCAACCCAAAATCTTGAAGTGATTTTGCCAAGCAAGTTCATCTAGAGGTATATGAACTTCACAGCTCAAGATTAACCCTGATTTTTAACACATTAGTCCTGAAGAGAAAATGCAATTTCCAAGTCCTCTTTTGTGAAAAGATGTTCACTTCAGTTTTAGTATATAAATCAGTCAGAAATCTCTTATAATCAAATGCTTGAACTAAAACAGCCAAATCGCCTTGATACTCTGCTCTCAAAAACCTTCTCCCATCTAAGGCCTTCCACTGTAGTACTGCTGTTCACAGCAATCGGTATTCTGGGGCAGAGGTTCTTTCCTTTTGTAATGCAAAGCCTTGCTTACACTTCATTTAGTAGACTGCATGCTAATGAGAACTGTTTGCAACCTTCACTGTCAGGGAGAAGTCCCAGGGTAGCTCTCCCTGATTTCTGGCTGGTTGGGTGCATCACATATGGCACCCTTTAATTGGGGAAAAAAAAGCTGAACGATACCTTCCCAATGTGCAGATAAACTGACCTGAATTAACACAAAGGATGCTTCATGTTTCATGTGAACTTGTGGTTCCTTAGGGATCTTTTCTGCTGGCCTTTAATAAAGATTCAATGTAGTCATCAATTTGGCTATAATTCAGAATCCAGAGGTTGAAAAGCTGAAGCAGCACATGTGTGTGTACATAGCACACAGTTCTATGTGGCAGCAGTTAGATGTGTATCAGGGCCATACAGCTCAACATGGTCTTCTAATTAAGATATGTGTCTGCTTTTACTTAGATTACAGCATCACTGTGGTGTGACACGGGAGATCAAGGTGCCCTTAAATCAGTCACAGTATCTCCAGATTTAATCTCTGAGGAGACCAAAAAGTCCAGTGCTCTCTGCAAGGTGACACACAATGTCAAGAAAGAGCCAGGAACAGAAACGAATTATTTACAGGAACCTGTCAGATGTAGCCAAAGAAGTCTAGTGTGATTGTACATGATGCTATGAGCATTTAAACACAGCAGAGTACACATTCTTTGGTCAGGAAACTTGGTCAGGAAACTTGGTCAGGAAACTTGGTCAGGAAATAGTTAATATTTTCAAAGAAAATTTTTGAAATAAGTTAGTGTTCTCCCAGAAGTTAACCTGTACATACATTTCCTCCTGAGAAATGCTGAAGCTTCAGGCTATGTGGATGTGAAACATAACTTAGTATGCACTAGGGAGAGGAATCCTGCATTAGGTTCAGCTCCTGTCTCAACTATGTCTGATTATGTTCCCCAGTTTAAGGCTTGTTACTTGATTTGAAAGCCTGTTACGTCTCAGGAAACTTATACATATAACTTGTAGCTGCTTTCATAGTTTAAAAGCTGTCATTTCACCTTCTTCACAAAGAAATGCTGTTCCTGTCTGTGTCAAAGCGATCCACACAGGTCTCCCACGGAGTTTTGAAAGCGTCTTCTGGTACAGCAACACAGCTTTTATTCTGTGAGAGCAATTTGCTCTGCCATTATGTTGTCTGCAGGTATGCATCTGTATTGTTTTACCGTGTTGATCTTGGAAGGAGCTGGAAAGCTCATAAACTGGAAAGCAATTGGTTTCCAGCTGAAGCTTTACTTCTTCCTAGCCCACTGTGCTCTCCAGGTGAATTCCTGTGGGATTTTGTTACAGAGAAAAAGAAAAATGCAGTTGTGTTCAGACTGGGCCAAATGCACTATTACTCTAAATCAAGGGTTACATTCTTCTCTGCTTCTTACTCATTCCTTCTTATCAGCTCACATAGATCGTAACACATCTCACCCTGCTTCTACATCAGCTTCCAACATGTGGAACCACCCAGTTCCACATTTCTCTTGATGCAGAGAGCCTGCACATTTACTATGTTCACAAAGACGCTTCACAGGCAAACATGGGCAACTCTTGAATCACGGATGATGAACAGTGCTGGAACAGCAAAAACACTGCTTGCAGAAGGCACGGAATCATGTATGACATCCCAGACACTTTCTCTTAGATGTACTGCCAGTGGCAATATTGTCCTCAGTCCATACTCAAGGCTTCCCAGTAAGATTCATAAATAGGAAAAAGTACAGGAGACCAAGGCCATAGGCTGCAAGAGAAAGAAGGGTGAGGGGAAAATGCCTTGCCTCAAGAGATGGTGAAGAGATGCCCTGCAAATAGCACATATGTAAGCTGCTCATATCTTGCAAATACTGATAGGAATGAAATGTGTGGACTTCATGTGGAATTTCTATGGAGCTCCATGCAGTTACAGAGCCATTCCTCCTTAAATTTAAGGGAGTTAATTAGAATAATATATGTGCCACTTCAGCATGATGCCTGATGATCATGCTGTGGAGAAAGGAAAGAAAAGCTTTCCTGAGAGAAAATGCCATTATCTACCCAAAGCAAATACAAATCTGGAACTTGGTGAATACTTTTTCAGAGATGTTGCAATCATCAGTAACATGGTGTGTGGTTCTGATCCACAATACAGTGCCCACAGTCAGCTGTTCAGCAGGTTGCCCCATTGCTAAGTATGAAGCCAGAAAATAAGTAGGCAGGTCAGTTCCCACCTCATTAACACAGTGGGAGAGGGAAGGCCTGAAAAATAAGATTGTAAAAACAGTCATGAAAGCTTGTTGGAAGCTAAACAATACCCAAGACCCAGCTATGATTCCTTTCCTTTACCTTATTTCTTTCTGTCTCTTTCAATGGCTTATTTCCAGTTGTTCCTAACTGCTGGTGATTTTTGCCTCTCCTAACCTTTAAGAATCCCAAAGCACATAAACAATTTTCTCATTTACTTGAGCTACAGGAGCTTTTTTTTCCTCCTCTTCTGGAAAAGCAGACATTATCTCGGAGTGACTACCTTTTGCATCACTGTAAAAGCTCACCTTGTGTGAAAGTGAGTGTGCTGAGGATTCAGGTGGGGTAGGAGGATACAGACGAGCACTGGCAGCACTCAACCAATGCTATTTTGGTTTTGTCATACTGCAAAGAGATCATCACCCTTGTAGCCACCATGTCTCTTGGGAGCAATATCTCAGGACATATTTTTTACTGGTTTTCATAAAACCACCATCCTTCAGCCCCAATGGAATGTGGCTAAATGTGGTTATGTTAGGGTGGGGTTTTTTTGTTGTTTTCTTTGCCTTTCTCTAATGCATTAATTTTTTAAACCTCTGATAACAAAAGTCTTAAACAGAAGGTTAAATATGTGAAAGGAAAGGTAGTCAAGATTTTTGATAAAAGAAAGAAAAAAGAAAATGGTAATTAAAAATAAAAACCACCTCTCATTCACAATTTGAATAGAATTCTTCTCTCCTAGAGATTCATCTGTAGCCACTTTTTGTTGTAGGGTTGGGGGCAGAATTTAGTATGTGTAGTTTAGATTTATTTCTTTAATTAAAAAGAGAAAGAATGGGATTCTGCTGCTCCCTTATACTCACATCATGAGATCTAAATGAAAAGTACTGTGTTGGAAAGCAAAGGCATTTTAGCAGGACACCCCATTCACCTTGCAATTCTTACATAACCTGCTATGACATAGGTTAGCAATTCTATCACAACAAATGAGACAGGAGCTATATGGTTGTTTGCCTGGGAATGCATAAGAAACACCTCACAAAATGTGAAGCTCTTGCAAAAAAGCCACTTGCAAAATCCAAGTTCAGCCATGGAAGGCAGGCCTGGACTGGAAGACAGAGGTAGTTGGGTTTCACTCAAATAGTCCCTTAAAGAGCCAGTGGCTCTTGTGCCTTGGGGTCATACAGAGATGTGCTCTGAAACACGTCGGCTTGATGCGAGCCACATGGGTCCCTGGTGCTGGAGGAGCTTGGCACATCCCCTGGATGCAGCCTGGCATCACAACCCCACTGCAGACTTACACCTGTCTAGTGGCAAACTGTGAATTTGTGAATGCCTTGCCTTGTGGCACACCTCCCTGCAAAAGAGAGTTGGCATGGACAAGATGCTGGGGGTCACTGAGGGATTACAAGGGCAAGAGAAGTCTGTGTATAAGAGCACAAAACATGACAGTCATCAGGAGCTGTCACTCCAATGACCTCAAAAGGAAAGGCAGACTTTTAATTTATTAACCAAATTTTGTTGGTAGCTGAAAGAATTCAGTTCTTGGGCTTGGAAGCTGTGGTGCATAGGGCTCCATGAAATTAAATGCCAGTAAATACATCTAAAAATCTCTACAGGCTTGGATAGCAGAGTACTATGAACAGTTCCCCGAAGTTCCCTGCAAAGACCTAGAGAGTGTCTTAAAACCACCCCGAAGATAAAAGAGTAGGTGTGTCTGCCTTAAAGGCTCAGCTGCATCACCACCCACCAAGGAGCCGGTTTATGCTGATTTCTGATTTTTGTGTGCACAAGGCAGGGACCTTGATACCCACAACACCAGCCTACCCACCCAGAGACAAACTGTTCTATCCAGCCCCGAGGTCCTTCCCCCAGCCTGGCCATTCCCTCCCTCTGGAGCACTGCTGACAGCAGTATTTGCTGCCTTCCTTGCCCATGTGTCTTTGTGGGACTTTCACTTCGCCGTGGTACAATGGTACCCCACCACAAGGCTTACAGAATGTGGCTAGATAAAAATAGCATTCCAGGAGGTGAACACAGCAAAGCCTCAGCCTTCCTGTGCTGTAGTCTCTTCGGTTATTCATTTTCGTCTCCTATATATTTATAATAACAGCCTGTCACATGTCTCTTTGGTTTGGTTTTGGTAGGGAGAGGTTTTAAAGAAAGGTTTTTCACTGTAGTTTCAGGTGAGAAAATGCCATTATTTCTCAATACTGTGTCTTTAGTCACAACAAGCAGAATGATTCTGTAACAACTTCAAATCAAATTCTGATTAAAACAGTTATAAAATGGTGGATATGATGCTTTTATTTTTTTTAAATGTGGGACTATTTCCTACCAAGGAAAATGGAAACAGCACCAAAGTTTCCTAAAAAATTATGCTCCTTTCCTTCGAGCAGCCTTTATTTGCCTCTGGGAGTGTAAAGCTCATTTCAGACCTGTGCTGTCCTTCAACAGATGACCCTCTGAGGGTTTGGTACAGCACTGAGCGTAAGAAGATGACACTCTTCTGTTAGGAGCTTTGGATGCCTGTGGAAAATACATAATGTAGCTTATGTAACTGTTAATAAGCCCACTAATACCAGTTTTGGCAATTTTCAGTCACCACCCAATTTCCCACATGGTGTTCTAAGTGGTATAGTAAATCACGTAATATTACAGCCTTTATCTCCAGTAATCAGTCCCCATGTTGGTGTCTGTCTGGGGGGTCTGAAAGTCTCTCTTCTCTCACCAAGGGGAAGATTTATAGCTGTTTGTGTAAATCAGTGGTGTTCAGTTGAATAAAACTCCCATGTGTAACTCACCTGTTTGCTGAATATGAGACATTGTTAAGCTCTGTAAATTAACAGGGGTAAATTGCCTTTACCTAAATTAATTCTCAGCTACACAAATAGGTTAAATAATTTAACAAGGTCCTAAGTCTGCATGACAGCTTTAATTTAGTGCGTAACTTTCACTGTGTGGTGAAGTAGTCTCGAGGTCAGTTGTATTAAACAAACACTAGCCTACAGACAGAGTTAAGCTGTGAAAATAGTTCCCTGAACTGGGAAGCACGTAACCAACAGATAACTCTTAATGTTACGCTTAAACTTTTTATAGATGTTATTTCTTTCATCTTCTGGGCTTTGGAGAGGTCTTTGGAAATGAAACTTCTCACTGTAGCAATCACAGTGACATATGTGCAGCCCCCATTAGGAAAAAATATTTTCTGGGTTGGGATCTGAGATTGAACTCACATAAATCAAGGCTTAGACATTTTTTATTGCCTGCTAATACACGTGCAGGCACAGTGTTTTTTAGATTCCACTCGTCTTCACCCACCCCTTTCTTCAGAATATATTATGTCTAAGGGAAAGTTGAATTAAGTTTCTTGTCTTTGTTTTTTCTGTTTTCCCTTCAGCTCTATATTGTCATACCTTGCCAGCTAATCTCACTTTGCTTGTGAATAGCATACCCTACCATTTAAGTAAAAATGGTTTTCAGAAAAAATATGTCCTATGAGATGTTATGACATCTTGTGAAACAACATAATGCAATGTGACTGATGCAGATGGATAGGCCCCGTAAAGCTGAAAGATTTAGATATGTAGTTTCCCCCCCCCAAATCACTTCATAAAGCAGTTTTGTTTAAAATATCACTTTGAAATCCTATTTAAACTCCTTGGAATAGATAGAAAATTTATTTAAACTTTCATATAAAAGGGTTTTTACCTGAATGCTTAGAGATGTTCTATGTTCAATGCTTTTCACAGCTCAGTATGTAGGAAAAAATATACAATATATAAGAAAGCTAATGTTTCCTTCTTTACTCCCATCCCTGAAGGAAGAGAAATGCTTTAGTGGGATCAATAGTTATAAATCATTACAAATTATTTGAGGTTTTATTTCATCTACTTTTATTATAATGTCCATGCCATCTGCTGTACATATTGAGCTTATTACACTAATTCATTTTGCGTGCTCCAATCTCTGAGTGAGAGGTGTCAGAGGGCAATTGATTAAGGCATATTTGTTCTGCTACAGCTTTTTCTTTAATTTCTCTCCATAAGGATTTCAGGTTAAGCAAGGGAGCTGACATGATAATGAGGCCTCAGGTCTGGAGATAAATGAGACATGTGACTTTGTGCATTCATAAATATCAGAACATCTTTTAACCTGGTGGTGCTGAAAGGGGCAGTAGATGTCAGCTGTGTGTTAGTACAAAGCCAAAGGTAGTTTCTCTTAAAAGCTGAAAGAAAATGTATGCTTGACATATAAATGATAGCTCAGTCTAAGAGTCTACCTTCCATGCACCCCTTAATATCTATAGTAAAATGAATTTTTTGTGATGGCATAGGACAAAGAGGAAAAGTGAAACAAAGAGAAACTCAAGTCATCTAATATAGCGTGTGATATCAATTCTATAGTGAGCGAATATTTGCACTGTATCGAGTACATGTATCTCTGCCACAAATTAAGAGTTGTTTGTTTATAAATTTTCAGCCCTGATATGCATATCCTCAAATTCTTGCCTTCCATATTTGTAATAACCCAACATTAAGATAGAAGGGTTATAGATGCTTGAAAACAATCCATCACCTCATCTCCATCAGTTCAAGACAGTGTCAAGAAGTGATCAAGACATGTCATAAATATTAGAGACTTGCTTTGTTACCTTAGAGCAATCAGTCCAAGTATGACAGTAGTCTGAATATTTAATAACTAATGCAAACTTTACAACTGCAACTTGAGCTTCATCAGATTTTGAGGTCCTGACACTATATATGTAGCTGAGTAACATTGACAAACATAAGCAGTTCCACTCAATTCAATGGCAAAGCATGGAAAAGCTTATTTAGAGGATACTGGTGCTGGATCCTCTAAATGCAGAAGCCAAGCATGAATATATCAGTCTGAGATCCACTCTAATGACACAATGTAGCTGAGTTCCATCACTTTGAGCTTTGGGCCTGCATTTTCTGCATGTGACACTGGAGGTTTGGATCTCTGCCACATGCTAATAGTTGCAGTCATGTACAGCTTACATCTAGCTTGTAGACCCTTTTAAGTTCCAGCCACTGCAGGCTTCAAATGCAAGCCTAGTTGCTGTCAAATTGCAGTTCTCCCTGTGTGTTCTCTCATGTTGTTTCCATTGTGCCAACAAAGTGACCAGAATGCCATATTTCATTTGGAGAAAGACTGAACATTTTAATCTAGTCGTGTAAAAAAGTCCTTGGACAGTCTTAGTTCTATGTAAATTTTTATATTAGCCAGTGACTACTTTAAACACTAATTCTGCTATATCTCAAGCATATATTTTACATTGAAGTCAAAAGGCAGACCATAAAAAGCTGTGTTATACTTACTATCAGTGGTACCTCCCAGCTACTTACAGAATCTTCTGGCTGAGATCTTTACTGTTATAATATCTCTAAATACCTTGAGGCTAGAGTAAGTATAATCTGCTTCTGTTCACGAAAAAAATGCAACACGACATCCTCCCAGTCTGGTTGAGTCATTTTGTGCATTTAGTTTCCTCAGCACACAGGCTCCTGTTTTCCCTGTTATTAGGCACTTTACAGCTCCAGTGCTAATTGCACAAATCGATTCATTTACAGCCAGCACAACAGAAAACAGGGCAACAATGGAGACAAAAAGATTGCAGTAAGGCATTGCAACTGGTGTACTGATGGATGCTGAATAGAAGTACCAGATGTGTCTTGTAAAAAGAGGCAACTGAAAAAGAAAATCCCAACATGGACTTTGTGAATCAGTGACATTTTGGTGTCTGCAAGGAAGAAAACAGCAGAAAGGATTACCAATAGCTTCCCACCCACTAGGTCATGCCACCACCCTGTGCTGAGGTATGGGGTGCTGTTCCACTGTTACTGCTACTGCAGTTTGTACAATATGGGATTTAGTGCCGCATTAAGAAAAAAGCTCAACTTTTTCTCTCGCCTCAGCAGAGCTTCAGTTAGTCTTTCTGTACCCACATCTCTCCAGTGGGTTTTCTCTGCAGCTTACTGAACTTTCAGCACCAAATCAGCAGCACTAAAAACATGACAATAGAGTCCGGAGTCTTAGTGCTGAGTAACTCCTTCGCTGGAGAGTAAACAAACTGCTTTATAGAATGCAGTCTCAAGAGAGTTCTTCTCCAACTGGCACAAACTATGAAACATATCCTTTCCCTGCTACAAAGGGAGAAAAAGTAATATCCTTCTGCTCTAATCTCCCCTGAAGCAAGCTAATATGTTCTTACTGGCATAGCCAAGACCACTGGTTAACAGCTGGATCTATGTTGAAGGTTCGCAGGACCTGTGCAGAGATGATGAATGCAGGGCACATGGAAGACAAAACATTTACATTCTGGCAGTCTCCACAAAGGAGGTCCCAAAAAGAGTTTAACGCCATCTTCCTCTGGTGAAAAACAGAGACATATGTAGCTTTGTCACCACAATATTTCCTGCCGCTTTCCCAGCTGCCTACTGCGGAGCCCTTCCCTCTTGTGTAGCCTCCTGGACAGATCTATGATGCTCATTTTGACTGACTTGGATAAATCTTTCTCAGGATCTAAAACTCTGATCTAAAGCTTCATCCCATGGGTCAGTTTCTAAAGCTAAAGAGGATTGTGTAGGGCAGAGGCAAATATTCAAAAGTCCCAGCCCAAGGGTTTCAGTAATTTAATAAGGACAAATAAAGCATAGAAAAAATGATTATCAGGAGCATTTTAGCAGATTAGCACCTCACATATTGAAAGCCTTACAGAGTCTAAATATTGCAGCATGAACATCTTGCTTGTCTATAAGCATGGGCGATACTGCAAACCACGTAGGAGTTAGATTTTAGAAGACTGAGATGCACAGTTAGCTTAAAGAGCCACGGTCATTATTTTTAGACACGGCTGATTAATTTGCTTTACCAAAACTCAAATGTAACATATGTATATAATGCAATTAGAAGGTTCTGTCTTTATTAATGCTGTAGGCAAAATACAGAGATAAGCTTCTGGGAAGCAGTAGGAGTCTAGTAATTATTACACCTTCATCCTGTTCTGGGAGTTCATGGGCTACAGCCTGGAAGTTTGAGCATTTGAGAGGTATGTGCACTAATCAGTGTACTATTGATTTTCCCTCAAATTCCACACCTGAATGTGTTTGATCAGTTTACGTGACAGCCAAAGAGTCTAACAGGACATGACTATATGCTGAGGAGCATAAAAGAGAAGATAAACATGCAGCAATTGAGTGCCATAGGTGGAAAGCAAATGAAAAGTAGACTTTCTGCTATATGAGTTTATCTTCTCCCAGAGGAATGGCATGACAGGCATCCAATAAGTGTGATGCAAAGGAAGCTGTTTCTGCTCTGTGTTCAATCAAAAGATGATAACTATACCTCATGTAGGTCAGAGAAGTCGTTCTTTCCTCTTCAGCATCCCTCTTCTAGGTCCACAAAGTTGAACTATAATCTTGGCTACTGGGTCTAGCAACAGACACAACAAATATTTATTTACCTGTCTGCAGACCAATAGCTAGGTGTTGTCAGTTCCACGTTAGGGTTAAAATTTTGTAAATTTTGTCCCATTTCTAGTTCTGTACATTTTGTAGAAAAAGTCATGTTAAAAAAATCCAACACCGTCCCTCCCCTGCTCCCCCCCCCTCAGTCCTCAAGAAACTAAAACATGAACCCAACACTGGCAAATAGGCTAGAAAGTAATGTAGGGATATCCACTTCAGACAGAGCCTGTTCATAGTTCTCTTTAATTAATTGCATGAATCTTGTTTTCCTGTTTCAACAGTTTAATGGTCCTTGCTCTTTTCTCATTCACCAAAGGGGGAACAAGAAGCAACCATATTATGGGGGTCAGAGTGTGTCAGCTTGCCAATGGATATGTTAAACAGGAGGTAAGAGTATAAGGATAAAAAAAGGTCAGATCTGGAAAACACCCTACAGACAGATAAAGTAAATTAGTTAAAGACACTTAAATTTTGTGTAATTGCAGTAGCTATCTAAAGAATTGGATATGTTTTCTTTGCTATACTTCACAAATTACACTAATAGATCTCTAAAACGTAAGCTCTATTTTAATTTTTGGAACAGTACTAGAAGATTGATTAAAGTGTGTTTACACAAAAATGCATAAAATAATCTCATTGGAGTAATACATGTGCTGTGACTGAGGAATGATTTCTGTCCAGACTATGTTGTGTGTTTCTTTGCAACTGATCATTCAATAGACAAACAGGAAATAGTACAAACAAGAAGTAATGGAGCAGGCATTCATTCATCTACTAAGAACTTATAAATGGGTATGTGAACACCCTTATTCTGAAGGGATTTTCCAAAGGAGAAATGAGGAACCTCAGTCTCCATGATTCATTCAATCCTCAACTCCTTTCTGTATTCAAACCCAGAAATATCTGGTATCATGATAAAGTTTTCAATAATTGACACAGATGTGTTTGCGTCCTGCACCATTTCAGTTAATGGAGAGCTCCAGGGAGCCAAGATTTTGCTTGTTGTGTATTCATTTATTATTCATTTAAAGACATCGGCTGTTTGCCAATAGGAGCTGAAACAAAATCACCACCTTCATGCAGGCAATCCAACAACCCTCCAGTCGCAGTGACATTCAGTTACTAATGGGTTAGTTCAGTTTTAATCCGCTGCCTAGAGATGAATAACATTAATTATTGTAATTGGTAGTGACAGTAATGGGTGCAGCATTTCCAGGGCTAATTTACTCTACTTTTGTATCATGCTAATGTGACTATTCTGCTTCAGTACCCAAGATAACTAAAGCTAGCTCAAATGTCTTTCTACTGTACAGTGTAGTGTAGTGCCTGGTGTCCCAAGACTTGCAATGGATGAAATGGTATAGAGTTACTGCACTTAGGCAATAGGTGGGACACAATGGTACTGCAGCATCATGAAAGAATCTATGTGAAGCCATCACATATTGGTAGGAAAAGTTTTGTTCGGTTTGGCAGCTGAGTTAGAGAAAAATATTGGTTTGATTAAATAGTAATAAAGAACCCATTTGCAACAGGTGAAAATGAGAACCACACTAAAGTGGGTAATTTTGTTATTATTTTGTACTTTACAGATTCAGAGCAATGATTTGACCCAAGGATTTTTACCTCTCAAGTGACTCTCTCAACTGTTGCTATTAGTGCATACAGGAGCAGGCCTCCCTCAGGCTTGTCTGCTCAAACAGATCCACTTTGAATAGCATACTTAAATATTTGGTGAAGAAATGCAAATGATTCTGTGGCTGCTGGTCAGGATGCTAAAATATCAGGGACCCAATTATTTATTCAAAGTGGAATAACACCAGGAGGAAGGACTAAGAAGAGCTCTCCATCCCCAGCCTTTTGAAACGATGACAAATCTAAGTCTTAGAACACATTACCAGAAAAAGAAGTGCTGGAGGGTTAAGACACCCTCAGGCAGAGAGGGACTGAATCCTACCAAATAAATGTCCTAAACAGAGAGCTACTGAATAAAACTGGGACTTGATGACTTTAAGAAAGTGCTAAAATCTGAACTAGTTTTTGGCACCTACTGCTAATAGTTGAAAACTGAAAGCACAGTTGAAAACAAATGTGTCTCTGCTTGAAAGAGTTCAGAAAAAAACTAACACATAAAAAAAATCAAACTAGATGTGTGGGTTCACAAATATATACAACTAGGCAAATATAAACTTGTAGGTAGAAATAGAAAAGACTATCAAAGAAGCAAAACAGAGGTAAAAAAATCCCATCTATTTTGCTCATGTAGTATATTCCATCTCAAAATTAGGAGGTGTTCCCATACACAAAAATTGAATCTAAGTCTGTTCTCAAGAGTTACATTAAATTAGATTATGTTTTTATATACTGACTGAAAAGGAAAAATACAAGGTCATGAAACAAACAATCAAAAATAATCCAAAAATATTTTTACGGTCAGTCTAAGTGCTTCCAAAAAGGCTTTTACGAAAACAAATCAGTATCAGAATTAGATTAAACTCTTCTTTATCAATTTTTCAAACTTCTGACTATTTTTACTGCATTTTTACTTCAATTTGATGAAAATTGATACCATTTAAAAAGGCATCCTACTTGAAATTATATATATTCATACACAGAGTAAGTTGAATTTCTGACTTACACAGTATACATAAAATACAGTGCAGTTCTTGCCAAACTAAACCAAGTGTGCCTCACACCTGAAGACTACTGACATTCTCAATGAAAGACAACAGTGCATGGACAGGACTCTGAGTAGACAAAGTGGTTAAGCCTAGGGGCAGATCCCTCCACCTGTTTGATGACTCAGAAGGGACAGGCAGGGGATGAGAATTGACCATTCGTGTAGCCAAGTCCAGCTCACAGCTGGTGAACATTCCTCTGCCATGTCAATATGCTGTCTTGAAAGGAGTTAAGACCCAACTAGTCCCCTCTGGCTGCTCCAGAGCCTCCCTCTTCTGATGCTCAGAAGCTTTGCTATCCTACACAGCAAAAAATTATTCATTGCCTGTTTAGTGTCATTTGTTCCTGTGCCAACATTGTCCTTTGGCTTAAATTGCTCTCCTCCCTCCCTGGTGTTTATCCTCATAAAGTATTTATAGATCCCATCTCAGCTTTCATTTTGCAAGGCTAAACAAGCTAAACTTTTCCCAGTTTCCTCTCATAAGACAGGCATTCTATTCCCCCTGTTATCCTCATAACCTTCCTCCCTACCTGTTCCTGCATCAGTTGTTGTCTCACGATAAGAAAAAACATCTGCTTGAGGATGAAGGTCCCCTCTCTTTTAGGTGCCACACTTAAAACTGGTAAGGATGAAGGTCCTCATCTCAGGGAGTAGTGGAGGTCCTTGCTGGCTGAGAGAAGGGTGCAATCCAGAGTGAAGTCAGTGGGGCTGAGCAGAAGCCACATACCTGTGCTCAGTAGGTTCTGATGCTGATATCCCTGGGGCTTCAGCTGCCTCAGCCGTGCTGATCATGGACACACTCGTGTATGTATGAATTAGCCTGAGACTGCACTTCATGGGACACTCATTATGGGATGCACATTGGAGATCCACCACAAGATAAAACAGCCTGAACTACTTCAGACCTGTAGCAATGACAACATATTTCCTCTGTACTATCTATAAATTTTTACATGAAGAATTATTGTTCAGATTCTCATCTGGCATACATTGATGAAGCTTCATTAGCTACAATGAAGCCTATCGCTGCACCAGCCAATCAGTGGACTATTTATTAATTAATCTGTAGAACATGTCTTTGAAGTTTTTTTCTCCTCTACATAATCCATCCAACCATATTTCTTCCTTCACTTTCCCATGGAAAAAATATACTCTTCAGATTGTTGCCAAAACCTTCATGATTCACTATATTAAAATAAATGTAACTTTCTGGAATTTATAGGCAGAGGTGTGAAGTTGAGTCTGATTAATCTAAGATTTGAAGGGCTCCAGCCCAGCTATAAGTTTCTGTAAAGATCTGTAATTACAGGTTAAGTATGGCAAATATAGATTGCTGAATGATGCTGTATCGGTCCCTTTAAGCCATTAAATATGGAAGTTCAAATTCATGCACAAAGGCAACATTTTTGAAATCTCATTAGTTTAGTAGGATTATATTTCTGAATGTGGTGTGGATGGGAGAACACTTGTCTAAGTAATGGGTTTTTTCTGCTGAGAAATTCAATATTAGGATGCACAACCAGAACTTTCATTTTATTTTAAGGTGGATAATGTTTTGTTGAACTACCTCTACTGTTTTTATTCATATTCTGACAAAGGCTGAGTGTTTTGAAGAAAAGATAGGGTAACAAACCTTACACCACAGCCATGAAACCAGTGATTTCCCCAGTTGCCATTCTGGCCAACATTATGGTTGCACTGTCAAAAAATCAAGGACTGCTCCTTCAATAATTCTCCTTTACATGATGCTCCCTCCAGGTGTAGGCAATCTCTACCTCCTACCATGGGAGCTAAGGAATAGAAAATACAGGGACTATGATGTCCTGTTGGTCAGTTTGGAGCCCAATCATCACGGACCATGTAGCATAAAACCAAGTTAGCTCTGAGACCTAGAAGTGTTGTCTCCTCAAGTAAATTAGACCACCCTCAGGATACTCTCATCTGCTTTGGCTACTTCCTCCTATCTCATTTTATGCTGGCAGGACCACTGCTCATACTAGCTGTACAGGACCTTCCATCTGGAGGGTGAAGAGAGCGATAGCCCAATTTTGAGTTTTCTACCTTCAGGTATAAGGGGAGTCATGTCGAGGAAGATGGGATTGTTGTCTGTGCCCATTTGAGCAAAAATGTGACAAAAAACCCCACTGAGAACTGGGACTAAGGAGCTGATTTTAGTGGGGTTTTTTTTCCACCTTTCTATTTAATTTAGTGACAGTCTTGATATTTGTTTAAAAAGATTCTCTAAGACCAGGGTTGTTATGTCTTTGTGCCTGTAATCATATTAAAAGTGCCATGCAGCCTTTTCTATAAGCTAGAATATTGGTATTATGTGTCATCTGTGCAAAACACTTATGAGATTTGGTCCATAATTACAGCTTTCTAACATCACACGAGAACATTTCTCAGACCTACTAATTGTGCTGCTCTTTATGGTCCATCTTATTGATTAAACATCTGTTAGTGTTTTGGTGAAATGAGAATTCACTTGCAATGCAATGTGTCTGGTATATTAAATTCTGTTTAAGTCAGCTCTAAATACAAGTTTGAGATACATGTGTTGTATCTCCTTAATTGTATCTTAGAATTTTTTGCCTCTGTTTGTTGTTTGTTCTGTTTGCTGGAGAGCAAGAGAGTATTCTGTTTTCTTTACAGAAAAGTCAGATTATCTTCCCTTAATTCTTTTGCCACACTTATACCATTTCAGGTGGACAAGTGCTTGGGAACTTTGCAAAATAATAACTTAATACAGACTGTTACCTTTTTTTTCCTACGTCCCAATCCAATTAAACAGTAAATTTTATCTTTTGTCACGATGTTAGAGAAAATGATGTATGAAGTGAGTTAGTAAAATAAAAGAGCCCACAACCAAAAAAAAGTCCCACAAAAAACCCATAAAGACTTTTTAATTAGACATTCTTAATTGAGAAAACTTTCCTTTTCAAGAAGCAAAATAAAAGGATTTTTGAACAAGATCCCTCTGCTCCTACTCTTCATAATTCAAATTAAAATAAAAAAAAAGATGTTAGTATGCTGGTAACCTCTGGGAAATTAAAAGAGCATCTCTTGCAAAGGGATTGCAGAGAAGCAATGTAGAGTCCTTTTCTCTTCCCATCCCATGTGCTTACTAAAATACCAGAAGTACCTCACAAAAGAAATCCAAAAGCTGACACAAATTGAGAGGAGGAGAGAGTCTGTTTCACTGCTGTCCAATGCAATTTCAAATTGACTTATCCTTTCTTTATCTCATTTGCTGACTGATAAAATCTTGACAGTATTAAAAAATAATCCCAGTCCTATTGAACGACTTGTTTTCCTTCTGCATATTTTATGTATATTGATTGAAGAAATGAAAAAATGTTAATATCCATATGTTGTCACATCAAGAAATTGTGGACCACTTATTTTCCCAAATTACATTATGTCTGGGTGATTTTGTAAAGATCTGGGAGCTGAGCTTGCACTCAGTTTTGAGATGAAATGAACCAACACAACAAAGAAGGAAAATTAAATTACTTCTACCCATATTTTATCCCTTTGACATTTACTTTCAGTACCCCTCTTTCCATCATCTCCTTCAGTCTGACAGTTACGGTATCAACACAGAAATGCTGCCTAGCAAGAAAAATACCCCCTTCATTTGTTTCTGATCCAGAGCCAGATGAAGTCAAAAGAGTCTTTCCACTGAATTAAGGAGGTGTGTCCAGGTCTCCTTTACCATTTAAGGGTAAGAATGGAAACTCTATTGCAGTGTTTTGAGGGGTTTATGCTTCAACTTAAATATTTTAGAGTTTGACTTAGAGTGTAAGAACAGACTCTTAAGCTTCAGATAGAAACCCCATTCACTTAAGGGAACATAAATGATCAAGTGCTATAACCCTGAGACTGTCTGAAAATGAAAGCCTTTTTGGACATGATCCTGTTCAAAGTAATTTCTATTGCCTAAAAAATAAACTAATTTTTCCACTAACACCTATGTCTTATATTTGTGCAAGGATCTGAACAAACTGGTTCCTGCAATAACTTTAGAATACAAAAAGTGTATCATTAGTTTCAGAACTGCAGGGTCAGAGCTATGTAGAGTCATTTCTACATCTAAAAGTTAAATCAGACACTCTAAAATAATGTTCTGCAAATGCATCAAGTCCACTCTATGAAGATTATTTCCTGCAGGACAAGAAAGAAATTCTGGCTCAACTGAACCGATGGCTATACTACCATAAATGAGGATTTAACTTAGGTCATTGATCACCACCTTCATTGCTGAGAGTGCTAGCTTGGTCCAGATGTTTCTCTTCACATTCAGACTTGTGAAGACTCCAACTCATGCCTGGTTTTGCTTTCTAACAGTACATCCCTTTGGTGCAAAACAAAAATGGTCTTATTACCTGTTTGACTGAATGTCTTATACTGCACCCAGTGGAGACCGAGTGCAAAGGGACTTCTCCAGAGGCAAATACCAGCTCAATGCTCAGGAAACAGCCAGGGTCAGTTCCCTGTAACTTCTACTATGTTTTTGATCCTTTGCTTCATGGAGTAATGCATCTAGGCACTGACCTGGGGGATTATACTGATTCTGTAGAAATCTAAGGGAATGTTTCCAAATAGTTGGGAACAAAAATTTAAAAATACTCAACCACATATATATGCATATATATATACTCACAGGCACACAGAGGATCAGCATTAGGCTGGAAATATTTAAGTGTAAACTCTTTTGAATCAACTGGATGTTTTATAAGAACACTAACCCACTACTTTAGACTAGAAACCTGTTTTTTTTTCTTTTTAAATCTGTGTTCTCACACTGTTCTACACTGTTCTCACAATGTGAGAATTAGGAAGAACTTGAATTTAGTATTTAGTCAGTTCTGACTCCAAAAATGTGGAAGAGCAAGAAGGATGTGCTTTGTGAAGTGCTCCAGCATAGAGGTATGCTCAGAAACAATATTTATTTTGAGTAGCCAGCTGATTCACTGCTGCTTTGATTTGCCCTGCTGTAAAGTTTGTCAAACCTTCCCTTGTGATTCATCTGATGCACAAAGTGCCCAGGGAATGGCTTATGGCTTAAATGCAACCCCACCAAAATCTTAAAACTGCTGTTATGATTAAATGAACAGCTTCAGCTTTAAATAGGAATTCCTGACTTCAGAAGGCATTTAAAATGCACTTCAGTGTAAGGAACTTAATTACATACTTACTGCAGTGTTAAAAAAAATCCTCATAATTTTTGCACTAGCTAAGGGAAAGGTTCCTGGGTCAAGCATTGTGGAAGACTACCCTTACCTTCTTCAGGAAATATTCTATCAAACCAGTATATGTGAAAATGGGAAAAAAATACACAGAAACTGAGGGCTTCATTAAAGGTTTCTACTGGTCTCAAGGGCAGGATGCAGAAGAAATTGTGTAAGTGGCTCTAATAGTGCTGTGCCTCACTCCATTAGCTTTCTGAGGGCTGTAAAAAAACAGATGTGATATTTTTCTTTTGTTAGAAGAAATATCCTACACACTGTCAGATAAGTACATTCTGCATTGCTGTCTGTTGGCCTCTGAGTTCAAGAAGGTGCCAGCGTGGAATACTTGCTGGTAGCTTGGGTGGCAGCTTTCACAATCCTGCCTGTGGCCTGACTGCCCAGAGGAAAGGCTATTGGGATTCTATTTCCTTCCTTCACAGTGCTGCAGAGGTCTTTCCAGTGCTGCTTCCACAAATGCTATAGTGAATCCCAGCTAAATGCAGCCTATGTGTTCTTGGCCAATTTTGGCTAGGCAAAGACAGCTATCTTCTGCAACTCTGGGAAAGGATGGGGTGAATTGCTTTTCACGGTGAAAGATCCGACATGTCAGAAAAGTCTCAAAATTTTGCTACAAAAAGTTGTAGCACGCTTGTTTCATGGCTGTAGAAACAGATTTAACAGAGTGAAGACTACAGCTCTAGGACTGGAAATGTAACTCAGGCAGCAAAAATGCTTTTTGTAATCCTTTTGTTTGGGAATTCTTTGCTTCTGCTTTTTTTTGGGCAGCAAGTGTTGGATACATGATGCACAATACTTAGGTTAAGTCATGCACAAATTTGCAGAAATTGGATACATTATCTGTAGGAGCAGTCACAAAAGAGAATTATCGCAGTACAAGTGAGCTCGCATCTGCTCTAACTGGCAGATCCTGCAGAAGCCATCTTCAAGATGCTTCCCTCCACTTCTGAAAAAAATTTGCTTATTGGGTAGTGCACAGCTCTCACCTTTGCACAAGTATAGGTCTCAGAGAAGCCCAGACTTTGCTTTCTTAGGCTGAAGCCATGTATTGTTGCCTTGGCAAGCAGTTGAGTCTTATTTCACTTTACACCAAACAGACCAAAAATTCCATTTGAAAGGTGACAGGCCAGTGCATTAAGCAATTGTGCCACTGGTGGGGTTACAGTGAATAAATTATATAAGACTAGAGCCTGACACTAAAACCCCCCAGCTGGATCAAGGACATTTCTGTCCATTCTGGCTCATTAGACTCAGGACAACAAGGTCAGCTGTGTTAAATTTAATCACGGGCCTTCCTAGAGGTTATGGTAAATGTGTTGGCTAATTTTTCATACCATATTCCAGATAATCTATCACCCACAGCTTGAGAGGTAGCTTGCTTGTTTTTAAAGTATCTACTCTACTTATGTCCAGTTAAGACAAATCTTTATTGTTTTTCAACCAGGATGAGCCAAATTAATCACAAGCATTTACCTCCTTCCTCTATTAAAAACAGAGGGGTTGTAGTTCATGTATGTTAGCACTCAGCTTGGCATCATCTTTTTAATGGAAAAATAAACCGAGCTGTCTATTCTAAATTGAATCAGGCAAAATAAATAAGCAAACAAGATTTTTCTTTGCTGTAGGTACAGAGACCATGTCCGGAACGAAGAAGGATAATTAATTTTAAACTCTTCGGGGAAAACAGTGTGTTTTTGTACTCTATTTGTAAGGTCCCTAACACAATGGGGGTCTGTTCTATTACTACAACTTCCATGCACTACAGTAATAAAAATAATAATACTGTGAAAGTTATTTAATATTGAGTCTTCTTGGGTGAACTCCATCTCTCCTGCAGAAGGTCCACAGGCCCTAACAGAATGGTGTCACACATGAAGAGAAGAATGGTATCAGCAACTTCTTTGCTACTGATACAGCTCTTAGGATACACAGCATTTTATAACAATTATATATAAAAGCTAATGTCATAAAGCAGGTGAAGGTTGTAACCTCCCTCCCTTCTGCTGCCAAACATCGTCTTGGAGAAACTAGTGCAATGCCCCCTTAGAGTACCATTTTGCTTTGCTACTGCCAGAACATCATACTAGTCCAAGACTTGCATTTGTGGATTTTTCATTTCTAGGAACCACCATTTGCCCATTTCTGGTTGCTGGTAATCTTTCTGCCTGTTTGAAAGTAGCCCTTGTGAGATAGTGTGCTGGTCCTAATCACCAAAGGCAATGTAAAAGAGGTCCTACCAAGAGCAGCATGTACTTCAGCTGTTGCTGTGCATTGCAAGACATGTGCATAAAAGGATTGTTGACCTAGAGCGAGCCAATCCATTATTCTGAGACATGACAGGGCGATAATGCTTATCATTAGTTTAACTGTAAACTCTAAATTGCTGTCTAGAATCCAAAGTGAGAGAAAAGCAAACATTGGCCCTGGCTGGTTTTATCTCACTGATTTAAATGTCTGTGTCTGCTTTCTTCAGAAACAGGGTCCACATGGTTCCAACAAAACTAAGAGAAAGGGAAAAGTGGCTCTAGAATAAACCTACATAGTGCCTATAATTGGTATGTACTTGTGAAAGGGTCAGCTCCCTCGGTGCTGTAAAGCAGGTCTAAGCTAGGCTGTAGGAAATGCCTCTAAGCTACTTGTTTTCTTGGGAAGTGTTGGAAACACTCTCTAGGAACTTCTGCAATGGCAGAAAATACCAGAAGACACCATACTATGCCAAAACCTCAGAAGGCTACACTTTTAAAGTCAAGTTCATGCACCAAATTACATGAAGGTGGCTTTACCTTCAGATGGTTCTCAGTGGTCCAGTTGGGTATCATCTCATCAGAGAAGTACCAGCTATGGAAAGTTGTCCAGTTGTCAGGAATAGTGTATGAGATAATGTCTCTAAATTACCCTGTCATTAATTCTACACCTAAGATACTCCATCATAACATCTAGCACTTAGGTAGTTTCTTATGAGTGACAATATTTCACTAGCAGTAAGTAAGACTTGAAGCCCGACTACTCCTTGTTCTGCAATTTGCTGAATTATATATACCAGAATGACTATCACAATGCCTAACTGTGATTTAGTAGAACTTGACATTCACTTCAGCCCTCTATTTACCTACTGGCATATAAAGAAAAACATCTTGCTTTAAGGTCAGGTCATTATGCCTTTGTATTTGTACTACTTTTTTCCTGTGGAATTCCTACAGCATATTAAAAAATTGACCATAGGCAATAAAGAGACCTTTAGAAGATGCTCTCCTCAATTCCCATCATCCATAAATGCAGACAGCAGACACTGGAAGCTGCTTTCTGTTTAAAGTAGAGGCAGGGAGGAGAAATAGCATATCGAAATAAAAGAATAGGGGATAGTTTAAGCAACTAGGCCCAGGCCACCTTTTGATGCAAATCTCTACCATATTACCACAGCCAATGCAACAAATCTGATTTACACCAACAGATGATTATTAGACATGAGTTAGAATTTTTTTACCCATACCATCTGTTACAAGGTCTTTATGCTTAAAGTTTCCTGGAGTTCTTTAATGACCAATAGTCAGCGTATTCATGGGTTTTATGCCTACTCTGAAACACAGCACACTGTGGGTTTTGTGGAACGTGGATACTCCTAACCTCATGCCGAGCTGTTGATTCATTACATTTTTGGCAGAGTACAGATGCATTTCACTGAATAACCAACACATTTTCTTCAAACGCTCTAACATTTCCTAAGACATTTACTGTCCAAATACTTACTTATTTTCTTAAAAATTCTCTGATCATTTTCTGAGTTCTGCAGATGAAGATATGCCAAGTTTAATTCATGAACAAAAAACTTGCATAAACAACTCTGTTCCAAACACTAAAAAGTGGATTAAAGCCTTATCTTTAGACCTATTGGGAGGTTGTTTAATATGTGTCATAACATTATACTACTGAAGGCATTTTACTGTCAGGATGTATTCCATGTCAAGTTCTATGACAGATTTGAGCTGATGGACAAAAGAAGTTTGAAACACACCTAATTTCATATAAAAAGACTCATTATGGCTCTGGGATATTCTATCTTCCACAGGGCACAACCATAATATCCTGGTTTAGACTCTCAGAAATAACTATGATGAAATGGACAGATAATCTTTCTTCCCAGAATGCCTGAGTTAATTTGCAAACCTGAGGAATCAGTCTAAATTACTACAGCATTGCTTACAGGTAATTAGCACACACCTTCTCCCTCCCCCCTGCTGTTTATTTTAGACTAAGGGCACTGAGTTCAAAACTACACAAGAATTTGTTACAGGGCAAATTTTAGTGATCCGGACAAGTCATAGGGATGGTTGCAAAAGGAGAGCAGACATTGTAAATACTCAATCAACTGATTTGATTTGGTCAATAACAACACATCCCTGCAATGCGAAGACTTGTTCATGACTCATATCGGATGGATTGATGATGTCAGTTCACTGATTGGTAGCAATGTGTCCAGATCCACTGTCGTGATCCTTATGGATCATCTGGTGAGTGAATTTCACTTATGCCTGAAGAGAATCACCCTGTTTGTACATGTGACACTCCTTTTGTTCTCAGTCATTGGCAGCTAAAGTACAGCTCTCTCATGGACCTTTTAATTTGCTCTTAAAAAAACATGTTATATAGATACTTTTAATACTAGTCTAACAACATTTTTTTTTTTCATAAGGAATGGGTAGGAGGCACCAGATCGTATAATGGGAAGAATGCCTTTTCCCCCCTTTACCTCTCAGTTGTGGGATCTGACACTGAGGTTGAGACAAGCAGCTTATATGCCTTCCATCATTCTGTGCAGCCCTCTGAAAACACATAAATGCTTTCCATGGAAGCTTAAAAGAATATAATTAAGAAGAAGACTCTGCTCAGAAGAAAAACCTAGTACAAGGTTGTGTTCAAAGACATCAGGACACTAGCATAAACTACATTACCTGAGGATTGTCATGGCCAGTCCACCTATCTGGTCACTGACACAACGTCTGAATTGGCAACATCTGGTAAACTCAGCAACAGTCTCAACAAGGAAGCTTGTGACCCAGCAAACACAAAGATGGCTCATTTTCTCAGACACAGCAGGAGGTTTGGGGCATGTCAGCAAGGCAGTAAGTCAGCACTTCTAAAATAAGTCTGCTTTTAGAATAAGGATTACTTTCCAGGTCTATCATTCCACAGCTTTTTTAGGTCGCACTGATCCTTTGGCTCATAAAGGAAGGAGCCATGTCCTTTGTATCCTACTGATGAATCCACACTGAATTTAATGGGGCAAAGCCTTGCTGGTGTCAAATCAACACAGCAAGACAAATCTTTACTAAACAAAGTGCTCTAGTGTGTAGGGCAATGGTGGATGAGTTGGGAGGAGGGAGGAGGAGGCAGAGAGGGTAAACTCAAAAGCATAGGAAAAAATCTCCCAAAATAGTATAATTTTTTTCAGAATACTGACTGGTACCTGTTCTTCTCCCTAATGTATTTTTAACTTTTTTTACACTTTTCAGGAAGACAGAAAGGGAGATAGAAAGCATTTGTGCATCCTTTTCTGTATGCAAGGAGCAGTTTTCTGGAAGGCCATTAGGATGGCACATGGCAGTGTGAGCATCCTGTGTTAATTTAAAAGCTCAGTTGGTGATCTCAAGGCAAACTTAAAGCCACTTCAAATAAAGTGTGAGCATGTGTATTTGTACAGTGAAAAAAGTCAGGGGGTTGTGTCAACAGCATTTTGCTTGATAGACCCTGCACAACCTAAGTACTGTGGCCAGTCCCTATTGTACCTTTAATTTCCTTGCTTTCTGTTTTCTTAGAATTTTTCTTTTATTGAGTATAATTTTTTTCAGTTCTAATTTTCAGAGGTCCTCACTGTGAGGAACTTCTCTCTGCTAACACACTTGTGTGGGGCCTTTGGCTTTCATTTAACATTCCAGCTGGGTTTCTAGGGCATCACTTTAAGGGCAGAATCCCCCCAGGAATAACAAATAATCCATTTTGTTCCCTTTAACATTTGTTATATGCTCCCCTACTTTCAATCAAACAGACACATTTAGTAACCATCACTGGTTATTCTGTCAGCAACTCCTCCACTCCCCCACTTCCAAACACAGAAAGTACAAAAAACAGACTTAACTTCAGAGGTGACAGTGGTGGGGGAGAACAACATGAGGAACGGTCAAGCCTGTTATTGCCAAAACACAAGAATTCAAACCAGTGCTCAATGAAAATAAACAGACTGTTGAAAAAGAAGGTGAAAAGTGAATCAAAGTTCTGCTGCCTCAGGGAAAATAATCTCACCATTTGCTTCATCATCTCAGCCGCTCCTCAGGACAGCATTGTGGCAGGTATGTTCACCCTTACTGAGAAGAGTATCTATAAACGTATGTTCAGAGATCAGCAGACATGCAACTTCACTAAAGGCATTTCTTTGAATTGGGGCCTATACATTGTGTGCTAAGATAAAACTTCTTTAAAATATTTTTACTGTTTAATAATTTTTTCTCTAGCCTTCTTTGGAGGCAATGCCCTCTTAGACACTTAATCCTTCCTATTTATTGCTTATTCTGGCTACCTATGAAAAACTCACCTGTGTGCCTAACTGTCCTCCTCCTCACCTGACCACACAAACAAACCTTAGCTGTCTGACATGCCAATGTACTTCCACTGTCTGACTGAGAATTTCCCTTTTTGTTAACCAAGAGTAACCCAAGTGCAGTCACTGAAGGGTGAGGCAATGTAAAAACAATAGAAAACTGTGTAAAACAAGTGCAAATACAAGCTCCAGCTTCTCTTTACCACTTTCACCCTGTGTAATCACTCGCACAACCACCTCATTAAATGCACAGACTCGACACTGTTTCTGAGTCACTTTGCAGAGATTCAAATGACAAAATAAGCTATAAGGCTGTGAAAAAAAATAATAATCAAGAAGTCTTGGTCTATTCCCGTTGCCTGCTGCACATTACTTGTCTTTGGCAGAACCACTCTGATTTATAGCTTGGCGATCGAGACACTGGTTGGAAAAGCAGCACGTTTGACTGGCAGGCAGTCACCCCTCTGCAGCTGCCAGTGCAGCCCCCTCTCCAAACTACTGCATAAGCAGAAATCTGTGCTCGAAGGATAGGAAAATGCCCTTCATTACCTGGAGCTGAAGTAAGAATTTGAGGTAAGTGGCTTAGTATGCAGGTGACACTCAACAGAAGCTTCAAGAGCATTGTGTTTATTTACAGAGATTGGGCAGATTCACCTGTGTTTTGCTACTCTTGGTGTCTTTGGACATATGCTCACACCCTGGTTACAAGCAATGCAACTCTGGCAAGTCACATGAGGGGTTGCCTGGGATGGCAAAAGGGTGGAACAATGCCATTCTCCCATGTTTCCCCAGCTACATCTTCTTTTTCTAACTGGAAGTTCTGAGGTAAAGCAGAATGGAGGGCATTTTCTGTGGTTTCTGGACACCCAGAAGTGTTTGCCAAATATCTGAAAACATGGGTCCCTCTTGACTTATGCATATGTGCAGATCAGATCAGCTCTAATGGCATCCAAAGTCAGATTAACCCACCCATGTCCAGTGGGATTTACCCAGTGGACGCAGAAGTTCACCAGTGGTATGGGAAGAGATAAAAATCATGTATTTCTTTCCAGGAAAGTCCAGAAAAAAACAGAATATTTTGGCTGTGGTGTTAGAAGGGCCAGTGTGCTTGCAAAGCCTCTGCAAAAGAGATGCAGCAGGGAATACTGCTCCTCTTGATTTGGAGAACCATGTTCTGAAAGCTTTTGCTTTCTGGTGGTCTTTCTGCAGCATCCCTTAAGAACAGAATTCTACTTTCACATCACTCTATATACAGAAATACAGTTTATTTGAGATCAGTTGAATCACGGTTTATATTGACTGTATCAAAATGAGGTACAAGCTTATAACATCCATGTGTGGGTGTCTGACCTGAAAGCAACGAAAAAAGAAACCAAAAAAGCCTACCTGCATCATCAAGTTGCTATGTAAAAATAAAATCAGTAGGTAGGGAACATTGCTCATGGGGGATCATCACAAAAATGTGCCAGCATCAGGTGCTGTGTTGTGCTGAAGCCTGTGTAACAAACATGCTGTTGTGAACACAGCTGAAGAAGTACAACTGCTTGGTTTTCCTCAAGCTTTGTCTTGCACTAGTGAAAAAAACCCCTAAAATCTTCATTGAGTATAGGGTATATTTGAGTCTGGAAAGCCTGCCTTGTAGAACAGCCTCCAACAGAGGGAAAACTGTAAATCCTCTAACTCCATTTCACTTCATGGAGCCCAAATGCCTTCAAGGAACTATTCAATACTTGTGGTGTAACAAATACTTAAATGAAGATGAGGCAGTTTTAAAACAAAATGTATTGCTAATCACCACCCCCAACAAAGTCATCTTAAGTTCAGATTATTTGTGTAAAATTTTACCCAAAATTATTTGAAAGTTATTTGTACTTATCTGAGGACGGCTACCTTGAAACTGTGGGCAGAATACACATATTTGGACAGGGTTTCCACATCCCCTCATCAGGGCCAAACCTATAGACTTTGAAAAACTAGGATAAAAGCAGTGATCTTACTTGGCATAAGAGATCGGGTGAACTGGTCTTTGGGGTTTTTCTTAATTTTTTAATCAGGTTGCTTTTATTTCCCTGCTTTCCACTTAAAACCTTGCATTGTTGCTGTCTGAGATGGAAATCTATAAAGTTTCCTCATCAACACTGCATTTCAGAAAGTAACTCTTTCTTCTTTCATGACATAAAGCCTTTATGTTTTCCCTGGGAACCATATTTGTAGCAAATACCTTGGCAACAGACAGTGCCTTGGTCTGATCCTTATAAGGCTTTAATCAGAATGATTTTTGGAAACATGGATTAAGCCCCATCTATGCTATAAAGAAACCATTTTTCATTAAGCCATTTTCAACCAAACTGCATTCACGCAGGACACTAAATCATGCAAACAGAATATAAATCACTTAGAGGTTCTATAAATCATGTTGGTCACTGATAAAAAAAAAAAGTACAAGATTAAAGTATTCATTCAAAAATGAGCTAAACAAAAAAAAAAAAAGCACTTTCTGCATTGCCATTGCCCAGTGCAGCATCATTTAACTGGGCTGAAACCTATGTAAGGCAGTAGGTTTTCAAAACTGAGGTAAAAATTGCTAGAAGTGGTCAGGATTTTTGGACTAAAACTTTCTTCTCCCTCCATACATAATGAAAAACCTTCAGTAATCTGTCAAAATTGAAATTGATTGATAGCAATGGCTTTATCTCACCAAGTCCCTCAGCTTAAAAAAATGCAAAAGGACCATTAAATGATGAAGGATGGCTGTTTTGACATTTTTGAAAGAGAAAAGTTTTATTTTCTAAATGAGAGAAACAAGCAAAAACCCCATGTTCCTTTTGTACTAAAAAGAGGCAATGCTTAGAAAGGTCACAATCAAAATAAACTCTTTGAACATTATTAAAGTAAAATATTTAGTTTGGCCCCATTTTGATTTTATTTTGGAGATTTTCATCCAAGTTTTAAAAGGACCTTTCATCCCTGGTGAAACATAGGAAAAATACTGGAATTCTTGAAAATCCTGACAGTGTGAGGAAGCCCATCTCCACCCAGGTTCAGTAGTTCTTTCTCTTGTTCCAGTTTCACTAGAAGGATGCTCAAAGCCATTTGTTTCTTGACCCAGTTGAAGATGGCTGAAAAGTAGAAAGGAAGTTACTTTCAGGCTTTAATTCTCAAGAGACCAGAAAAATACAGGTAAGATCCCAATCATAGAAAATCATATCTCAGCTTTGGTGAATCAGAGTAACAGCTGGGCTGGTCTAGGGGTCTTTATCTTAGACCTGTGATGTACTGGCACAAGTATCTGCTCTGTTAACAAATAAGGCCTTATGTCTAAATTCAAATGTGAACTATTTTGACTACAGTGCTACCTGTGTTGGCCACTGTTCAGCTAAACTAGTGGGATTTTTTTTCCCATTAATGTACCCTCTGAGTCCATTTTAAAGAGAAACTAACAAGTCAGCCATTGATTTACCATGAGACCCATTAGCAGCAGGCATTTAAAACTGCAGATCATTTACTTTACCTGTATCAGCCAGCCCTGCTGGTATCAATCACCATAACATCACAGACATCAGCAGGACTGCACAGATTTATATGATCTGAGGATCTGTCTTCTTACCTTTACTGACGCGTTTGCAGTAATTCAGCCTTGATTCTGAGAGTGGTTACTTGCAGCTGGACCCCCTTGTAGAGCCCCAGTGAAATAAAATTAGGTGAAGCAATTTCTAAGGCAATTTAAGGCCATTAACATGACGAAAAGTGATTAACATTGTTTGTGTGATTTACTGCCCTGGCTGAGCACTGTTTGGTTAAAAATGACTTAGTCAAAAATGCTTTTACATGCAGCAGGGAGAAGACTTAATCCATGCTTTTAAAAACACAGATTTTAGCCAAACATGGAGGGTAAGATACAGATGCTCTGCTCATTACCAAAGTAGTTTGCCCAAGGTACTCCTCTAAGAGAAACACAGGTCTCATTTCAGGTCTAGCCCTGAAACCACCCTCAAACTGTGATCTAGTGACAGAGTATTCCTAAGAAAAACCCTCCATTACCGCAGTGAAAGTTCATTCTTACGGGAGGCACTTTGCAATATAGAAACAGACCCACATCCAACAGTTTGTGGAAGTTCTGCAGCATATCACAAACTTCCCCCTTCTTGGTCCCAGCATTCTGCCCTCCTCAGCTTTTCCAAAATGAGGAAATTTACTTTGAAGCATATCTACATTAATCACAGAGTCACAGAATATTCTGAGCTGGAAGGGACCACAAGCATCATCGAGTCCAATGCTTAAGTGAACGGCCCATACAGGGACTGAACCCACAACCTTGTCTCCCTACCAAAGACAAAGAAAATGGCTTAAGTGTCAGAGGCAATATTTGCAATGCTGTCTAATCCAAATACTGTTTTCTGACAGTGTGCCTCTCTCACTGTTTCTTAAGTAGGTTCAAGAGGGGTGTGCAGAAGAACCCTTGGAAAGCTGCTTCTAATTGTTTAGGTTGTGTACCAAATTAAACACCATCTCATTCAACAATTCTCTGGCCAAGATTTGTTTGCTACCACAGCCAGATGCAACTTAGTGGCACCTGCTCACCTTTGGATTTGGAACTGAGCTGGCAACACCTGTTCTGATTTAATTTGATGAAGGTAAATCACTGCACGTCCCCTGGCAGCAAGGATCCATTATCAGTAACTACATTATCTGCAGCGTACTAAACATTTGCTCTGAACACACTTGCAGGAAGATAAGCAAAATAATAGGAAGCATCTCAGGAAGCAGTTGTCAATCTAAATTTTTCCCTCTCTAGGAGCACCTAGCTGTGTGGGTAGGAGGGAGGAAAAGTGAGTTTACCATCAGGCTTTTGAAACCTGTAGATGAATGCAGATAATAAAACTGCATTAATGGGTGAGGACTTACAGATATACTCAAGAGGACATCCACAGGAGGTGGAGGACTTATTCTGGACTGCAAGAAAATCCTTAATGGTTGCAGTTGTAAGAGAGAGCTGGTGTGGTTTACAAAGTTGGGATATCCAACCAGAGCTGAGTAAGTGGGAACAGGAAGTGGCTTCTTTGGGTTCTGGGCACTGCAGGGCACACAGCCTTGCAGCTCATTGCTTTTGTATAACTGGGTTGCAGGACCATTGTGATCTCCCGACTGCTGTTGGGATTTGGAGAATTCATAAAACATCATGAGGGAAATCACACCCGTTTTGGCAGTGTAGGAAAATAGATCTAAAACGTCCCCTGAAAGGAAATGCAGATTGCATGTGAAGACCACAGGAACAGCTTTAGAAGAGATTTCCTTTTTGAGTTTCTCAAAATCTGCAACAATGCACAGCCAATGCAGTAGCAAGCAGAGTGGGGATTGCCTTCTCCTAACTAAGCCCATTTCCCAACCAATAACTACTCAGTGCACTTCTGCTTTTCCCTCTTTCTCACATCTCTCAGCTTCAGAAATACTCAGTCCCTTTCAAAGCCAAATATATCGCAGTTCCTGTCTTCGCCAGCAAACCTTGCTTCATATTCTGTTTCAAATCCCATCCCAAGGTCAGATAACAGATCTAAAAAATACAAAGCAGAAGTGTCCATCAGAAATATGTCTCTCTGGGGAACTCAGGACAGCATCCATAGGTGTGCAGCACTGCTGGCCCTTAACACAATCCCTAGACATTAATTTCACTCCTGTTTCTACAGCAGCCTCAAAGCTGTTCATCTGCGTCAGGACATAAGAGGAGACAACGACGTTTTGCTTGCTGTTCACTATGTCCTATTTGACTTCGCTACCACTCTCTTCCTTTTTCTTTTTTTTTGGCTCAGTGTGGTAAAGCTCAACAGTGAAATTGCAACTAAACATAGCTCACATAAGGGGAGAAATACCTCAGAGGCATAAAGAGAGAGGAAAAGCCTGCATCAGCTTTTGCACGGGCACAGCAGCTGACATACGGCACGATGTAACCAGCAACCAAACCCAGAGTTATTTGGCAGTGACCTTACACCTGTTGGAGTAAGAACTAGGGCCTTAGGGCACAGTTCAAACTGAGCTAGTCTGAATGAGAAAAAGCAACTTCCCCATTCTTTCTTATGGTGCATCCATATGTGGCATAGCTAATATAAGAATGGGGTCATACCTATTATAACACCCTATGTTATATAACAGAAATCCAAAATTACATTGTGGGATTTTCTAATGTTGGACTAAGTTTATTCTGTGCTCAAGTGAAAAAGCTTTTCATCTGGGTTTTTTGTTTTGTTTTAGTTTGTTTTGGTTGGTTGGTTTGGTTTTATTTTTTAATTTTATTTTATTTTATTAATATTTCCTCCTAACTAGTAGTCTGAAGATTCATTCTGAGGTCCCACGAAAGTCATATCTAAACACTTTGTTTAATGTTTCTAGCAAGAAAAGTGATTTAAACAAAACCTGCCCTTGAGAAACACCAGACTGAAACAGTGAGTTTGGGAACTGGGTAGTAGAAAGACAAATTTTAGTTGTAAAGGAATGACGATTAGGATTTAGCAGCAGCCTGAAGATGTAGAACTAAAGAGAGGGGAAAAATCAAGATAATGCATCTGGGGAACATGAAAGAGAATTATGAATAAGGAACATGTTTTTTTCCACAATGAACTGAAGTGACACTAGGGAGGCAGGTAGAGGTGAGAAAGTAATTTGAAATGCATTGCCATAAAGATCTGAGATGCACCGATGCAGGGTTAACACAAAGTGGATGCGAGTGAAGGACTGTTGCAAAACCAATGGAGATCAAGGAGAAAGGAATGCCACAGAAGAGAATGGGAATGTTGTGGGAAAGGGCTGAAGGAGGACAGAGATTTGAGAAGCAAAAGGTATCTGTCAGTACTGAACACGGTAAAGAAGTTCAAGGATGAAATAACAGGTTGACCTCAGAGCACATATATATAAATGGAGCTGCTTGGTGCCTGAATCATATCACCAGATTCAGTCACAAGCTTTTCATCACAAAAGGGCTGATACTGTAACATATATTTTCCAATTATCACTTACAATTGAATGACAAGTAATACTTCCCTCCCATGCTGAAAGAAGCTGCAACCAGTAGTCAGAGTGTTACTCCCTTCTCCCTTGAATTTGTAGTTCTTTTTCTCATGCAGTTCAGAATTGACTGGCTTGTGATTTCTCCAGAGTAGTTTGGGTTTTTTTCTTGTTTTCTCCTTTATTTGGAAGAAAAGGCCATTGACTTTGGCAGTGTGACTTAAGCAGGTTCCTCTTTCCTCTGAAGGTCTTGCACTATTTCCCTGAGACACAAAAGTAGTTCATACTGGGAAGCACACACTAACTCAAAGCAGGGTAAAATAGCAGCTGAGAACTCCCCTGTGATGTGACAGCAATGACACAAGCACAGGAAGCCACCGGGAACTTCACAGGATAAGTTCTAGAAGCAAAGTGAGGTAAGGGGAGTTGCTACTTAGCAATAGCATGAAGTCACTTGAAAGATGCAGAAATTTCCAACATTGGGAAACATGGGTTCCCAGAGGTGAACGATTCATAACAGACAGAAAGAATTCAGGAAGAAGAGAATAATTTCCTTTGGGAGGTATTTTCAGTGAAATGGGCCCAACTTCATAAAACCCAGGAAGCTGTTTTTTTCTGCAACAAATATCTGTCACACCAAATTGATCAGAGCTAAGACCAAGTGAGAAGTTTCACAGCTAGGAGAAATAACCTGTGTCAAGAAGCCAGCTTACTTTTAGGCCTCAAAGAATGGGAAAAAAAACCAAAAAACCAACAAAACCCCTGAAAACTTAGTGATGAACTGAGCCAGTGCATCAGTTTTTTGGGCTAGTTCAAGTCAGCTTTTAGGCCATTTTTGGCTGTAAGCCCTGCTATTTGAAAGTCAACATGAAGAAAAGAGAACAAGGCACCTGCCATCTGATGGAAAGAGAGAAGAAAATCCAGATGACTAACAATTAAAGGCCACTGGTCACCACGTAAAACCCAACTCTGAAATGTGAAAGTTCACAGTCACTTCAGAAAACCATGCAGAAAATCCCTAGAGTAATCCATGGAAGAAGAGCGTGCTCATCATCATTTCTCTGTCTAACACACACATATGCACACTAATATGGGGTTGTATGTATACACACTTCTGGGACCAAACCAGGTACATTTAATTCTTCAATGCAGAAGAGTGTCCATGTGCAATGTTGAGCTACACCACCTGTCAGTGAAGTGCTGTTCAGACCAGGAGACCTTATGAATAACATCATCTGCTGCAGAGGGCCTTAGGGAAGAAGGCATCACTCAGGAGTGCACAGCCACTGCTTTTCTCAATATCAAACATCCAGAGAGGACAGAGTGTTTCCTTGTCCTTCTCAGAGACATATGAAGGTGAGCAACCATAGTATCATTTTATAGAGGAGGAATTACTCACAAATGTTGCCACACAGGAAATTACTGGTATATCTGGATAAGGGGCCAGTCTAATTCACTAGGTCATGTGTTTAACACATACATCAAGCTTTCCCTCATGAATTTGTAAAAACAAGCATGGTTCAGAGTCCCCAGTACCACCCTACTGTTCTCAGTGATTACAAAAAGGGGGTACACATCTTCATTTAGGTACAGTCTGTTTCCTTCAGTGATGCTGGGACATTGGGTTGTAGTAGTCACTGTTGTGATGACTACTTTCTCCAAAACAAACACTTGACAAACCCTGGAAAAGCCGCAATAGAAGTGTCTCATGGAAGGCTATGATATCCCATATTATAAATACATAATTTCATAGTAATCACATATATTGCATAATACAAATCCCTTCTATATCAGGTAAAGAAATTATTCCTGTTATCAAGTGCTGAAGTGTGATTTGATATTTTACAACATAATACTCTCCACAGTGAGCAAAGTAAGTTTGGCTTTCTACAAAATACAATTATACGCTTCAAGCAAAAGAGTTTGAAGAAGGACTCAACAGTATATTTTTGTAAATTACACTCTGAGGTTTCCATTCTTCTCTCTATTTTATGGGGGAAGAGGCAATTGCATAGAATGGGCCTCAAAGAAAACATTTCAGTAAAAAGAGAAGCAATTCCAGAAAAAGTTGCATATAATTTGGAGAGCAGGTATGTGCAGAGTTGAAAAGTGGCAGACAAAATATTGCGGAGATTTAGGGAGCTCTGAGAGAATGATCTAGCTATTTTTGTGGGCTCCAGCCAGTACAATGCCTCTGGAGAAGAGAGTGAATGTGTCTGTTTCCTAATGGCTCTATTTGATTCTGCAGCTGATAGAATAGAAACAGATGCAGCCACCAAGAGGCTGGGCCACTGTGCAAGCTGACACAATTTACAATATTAATATATCTATATGGAGAAGTCTGCTCATTCAGCATAATCATAATTTTCTTGATTACTTCTGTTACTATCCAGGTTTTTCTTACTGTTTTTGCTGCTTTTAATTGTGCTCACTCTTCTCTGCCCCAGTCTGACCTGGCTATGTTTGAAGAATGAACACCCCTAAATCTTTTTTGCAGTTATACCATGAAGCCTAACAAGCATCTTCATTAAAAATCTAAGATGTCATTAAAGTTCTTGTATTTCTCATGTTGTCAATTGTAATGGGGAACAAAAAATGTATATTGCATGACTTAGTTTTTCATTTGACTTCCCTGCAGCAAGCAGAGGGGATAGGGAATAAAGGAAAGCAAGCAAAGCAATAAACGGGAGCTTCTTTTTTTCATAGCTGGATGATCTTCAGATACCTGCTTTGTGTATCTAGTGATGTGTTCTCTGCAGCCTTCTAATATCTGATAGTCTAGAAATGATATCCACATCATCCAAACGATCTCTAACCATAAATTATTATTCCATCAGATGTGACCCTCAGTCAGATATGTCTCAACCTTTTCACTTCACATTGCCAGCCTTTTTCAATGCTATTCTAAAGGGCAGGCATATTCTATTTAATAGTCTTTTTACTTTTCCCTTCATTTTTCTCTCTTTTGTGACTTAAACAATCAATCTTCTCTCTTTCTCCTTCTTTTTTACCTGAGAACTTCTATTTTTATTCTTACACTTGCCTGTATCTACTTGGTCTCTAACAACCTGTCAGCAAATAGCATTTTCTGTGTTGACACAGCTCTTTCCTTTCTGGTGGCAGACCAAAGGCATGAGTTGCCTCCAGGGTAATGTCTGGGAAACAGATACACTGTCCAGAGGAACCGTGACTCCTGTTCTTTCACCAGCACTTCTGGATGCCTCCCTAAATCCCAGCTACTTCATCGTCAGAGCTATCCCTGCATTTCTGTGTCCATCAGCTGGTTAGAATGATGCTTCAGGATGACAGGTTAAGATGTAGGTTAGGATGACTTCTCCAGCATGGCAGTAACACCTCCCCCTCTGATACACACAAATTTAATTTGTCTTACAAATACCCCCATGAGAAGGGAACTATCACTGCTGATCATGAGAAGTGGGATCCCAAAGCTATTCCCCAATTTAAAGCCTGTCATGGTACAAGTGGCAGAGGCCACCTGAGGTCCTTGCAGCTTGCTGGAAATGAGACTATGCTCACCTCTAACCCCACCTCCCCTCTCTTCTCTGGCCTTGCACACAAAATGACACATAGAGAAACTCCTCAGGGCTCTAAAGTGCTGAATGGCTCTTCCTGCACTGGTCGCCTTCACTCTGTGTCATGGCCAGCCAGTGCTGCACTGAGTGATGGGGAGCTTTTTCTTTTGTAACAATGTATTGAAGACGCTGTTCAGATGAAAAGTTGGGAAATATGAATTTACCTCCTCACTCTTTTGTTTGTACTTTCTTCCCCCAGCAGAAAAGGGTAATTTTTACAGCCTCTGCATTCAGTAGGGATTTTATTGTGGAGCTCATCAGTCACAGTATGGCTTATAAATACAAAATGCCAGTACAGTCCTGTCAAGACTCTTCCTTGCTGCATGACACTTATCTGTCTGTTCTCTCCCTGCCAGTCCTCCTTTCTACTCTCCTGTGTCTCCAGGCCAGCAATTCACTCCCTGCCAATGCTGTGCCAAAGAACTTCTTCAAGTGCAGTTTCCCTCTGTGCCAGCATTGCCTGGTGTTACTCTGTCTCTCCTGCCACCCCTCGAGGAAGGGGCATTAGGAGGGAGTCACTGGAGGCAGACAACAGATTTCCCAGGCTGCACCCCACCCTCTGAGTAGCAAAAGATGTGTTAGGCTTCCTGTGACTTAAATCTATAAAGAGCATTTAAATTCTCACAGTCATGCCCCACTACAACAACTGGCTGCCTCCTCGTCCCAGGACTCGGTCTATAGAGCAAAAGAAGGGGGCTGTGCTGCCCCACATGGCAGGTCTGACACATGCATTCCATGCAAAGGTGTATTCAGACATCAGAGAAAAGCCTGTCAAGTACCAAGTCTTCCAGAAAACCAATAGTTTGTGCTTCAGAGTGCTCCAGAGGAGGGTGTTTCAACAGACACTCTTGTACAGCTCCACGATGCCTTATAGAACTTTAATTTTGTTTGGACAATGGTTGTTTCCATGAGTGGGTGCAACCTGGGTGAGAATGTTTCCTCCACCAGCCTCTGCCCTCTGGAGTGGGATGCAGTGCTATGGAGGGAAAATGACCCCCTGCTTGGCCATTTTCTGTCTGCACAGCCTGCACAGCTCTGGCTGCTCACACCTGGGATCAAGCAGCAGTGAGAAGCCTCTCCCCATATCTGCAGAAGTGCTATTGTAGGAGGCGATGGGCAAATAAGGTGTCTGAAGCTCTCACAGCTCACCCCTTTCTACCACTTTCTCATCTTCTCTTCCCAGACAAATCTATACCTGGATTTATGCAGAACTAGGAACACATAGAAATCAAAATGGAAAAGCACAGGCAGACTTCTCTCAGAGGATCCTCCTGCTTCTTTGGAAATCTGTAGTTTATGTCAAAACCTCCCTTCTCTCTCACTGTCCACCTTCTTAGAGCAAATTTCACAAAGTTTCGATATATTTCCAAACTCATTTTTTAATCTGTAAGCCTACATTGCTGAGGTCCTGTTGTACAGAAAGCACTTATTTTGAATACCTGATCACAGCCACTCCAAATCAATGTAGGATCCTCTGTTGCATCAATGTGCTGGAAATCTGGAAAGGGCCAACAGTTATGATGTGTGACTCCCTCTCACCTACTCCTATGCTATGTCAGATAACACAGAAATGGTTACACAGCAGATTAAACGGGAAAACATGCTGCTGTTGGTGAGCATGGAGAGGTCATTGCCTTCTGAAGGAGACAAGGAAAGCTGAACAATCAGAGTATATGTTAAGAAACTTTCCAGAAGTTTCACTCATGTTCCACTCCTCTCTGACCATTAGCAAATCTAACTTAAAAATGTTAAATACCTTAGAAACTAGGTCTAAACTACTTTCAAAAATACATTTCTGCCACATTCTCCTTAAGGCAAGATATTACTGACAATAGATTTCACATGGAAAAAATTAAGTTCCACTTTTCTGTCCCACTCGCATTCTGTTCAGATTCCTCTGCTTCCCAGTGGATGTAAACAGCTCCTCATTCTCCAGGAATATCTGAACTGAAAAACCTGTCTTTTTTCACTACAGATTTTAGGCAATGATTCTCCATTGCCTCCATCCTCACCAACTTCAAAAGCTTCTGCTTGTGAATTCCAGAATGAGAAAATGGTCTTTATGTTTAGGTCTAACAAACCTATACTTTTCTATAAAAGTAAAGAAATGTAGCCAACATTCAGTAATTATATGACTCTGTAAATAAATTCATGTAACTAAATCTGTCTGGAGTCCCAAATCATCTACAAAATGATGGTCTAAAACTGACTGCAAAAGTTCCAAGATCAGAGAAAGCACACTTCTCTTATTCTTATTTGGATCTCCATGTATACATCAGTAGAAGATTAGCCTATACATCATACATCATGTTTCAGTTCTTTTACAAAAAGGGGAAAAAAAAAGGTTTAAATATTTTCTCAACTGTTAAAGGGGATTTCTTTTTATAGTGCAAATAATTAAGTATTGAAGATGTAGTGATCTATTTGATGCAGAGAGAATAAAAGATTCGAAGAATTTTAAATGAGAAGAATAAAGCCTATAAGAACTGGCTACCATACACTTCTGAAATTTTTGAAATTTAAGGCTGATATTTTAGCCCTATCCCTACAAAGTCTTTCAATTAATAGATAGCATATTTATGTCATTTAAATTAGTTATTTTCATTCTCTCATATTGTTCTATGAATATAAGAGAAACTTATGAAAGAAGGGGGACTAAAAATTATGAAAATAAGACTCAGCATCATAGAATTGTTAAGGTCGTAAGGGATCTCTGGTGATCATCTAGACCAACATCCCCACCAAAGAAGGGTCACCTACAGCAGGTTACACAGGAATCTGTTCAGGTGGGTTTGGAATGTCTCCAGAAAGGGAGACTCCACAACCTCCCTGGGCAGCCTGTTGCAGTGCTCTGCACTCTCAACATATAGAAGTTCTTCCTCATGAAAGTGAAATTTCTTATGTTCTAGTTTACAGCCATTGCTCTTGTTACTGGGCACCACTGAAAAAGGTCTGGCACCATCCTCTTGGCACCCGCCTTGGGCATATTTGTACATATTGATGAGACCTTCTATTTTCTTCTCCAGACTAAAGAGGCCCAGCTCCTGCAGTCTCTCCTCATAAGGGAGACATTCCAGACCCCTCATCATCTTTGTGGCCTCTGCTGGACCCTCTCCAGGAGTCCCTTGTCTTTTTTGTACTTAGACTTGCAGTTTGTTCCCTACTCCATATAAAGTGCTAAGGCACGTACAATTTTGTCAGATTATAGTGCACTGTATTTCTTCCTATTTCAGTAACAATAAAAGTGATTTGATGAAAAAAGAGAGTTTTCCCTACAGCTTCTTTGTAACTTTTTGTGTAGCCTAGTCACATTTTTTTGGTGTGTAATATAAGGGGGATTTGGACTCTACAGAAATGTAGTGAGAGGCAAAAAAACAGAATTTGGGATTTGCAGTTACCTGTTATAGCCATCAATTCAACCAATCACTTAAACATCCCTATTTTAGGATTGGCTGAAGCCCTATAGGGCTTAAGTATGTGTTTAACATTTTACTGCATTAAAACTTGGACTAAGCAGTAATGACTGTGTTTTACTTTGGTTTATTAATGTTAATATTGATAAATGTACTTGTCATGGCCTCTAGTAACAGTGTGTGCTGCACTGTGGCCTCCAAAACCAGAAATCTCCCTAAAGTCCATTAGTATGTGCTTCTTAAATGGAGCTAAATAAATATCCTAATTCTTGCTAACTTCTTCAACACCATTGCTCATTTGGATTTTTAGCTACAATTTTGCCGACTTCTTCCCATCACATCTCCTCACAACCCTCCAAATGCAAATGCATTTGCATCCTTGGGATGCTGTGGTGGTACCAAAAGCAGACATTATGAAAATAAAAGGGACATTACGAAAAGGTGGTGATTGTGTTCACAAGGCTAGAGCACAACATTGGCCAACAAAGGAAAGCTTGGAACATGACAACAAAGCCAAATGGTGGAGAGAGCAGCTGGGAGGAGAGAAACGGCCTGAGAAACAGTCGTATAAAGTACTCACAGGACCAGTAATACAAGCTGAGCTTCCCAAGCCATCAAGCTCAGAAGGGTTTGGTGGGTGAAATGCATAAAACCAGTCCTGAAGGCAGGTCATCGTGTGAAATATGGTGAAAGCTCTTCATATGAGAGATTATAACATTATATTATAAGTGGTAATAAGAGATTATTTATTTCCTAAGATCTTTCTCTCATCCATATATCCCATATATCCATGAAATACGTGATTTTTTGTGAGATAAATATCTTTTCAGATATCTTTTCTCTGTCCCTGCATTTTGCAAGATGTCAGGTCAACTGTGCATCCACTCCACCCTCCCCTTCCTTTTTCTCCCCACTCCTTGTTTATGGTGGGGCTGCATCTGCTTCTGACAGAAGGAGGCATGTTTCAAATCTCCAGGAAACAGGAGACTATAATTTCTCTGGTTCTTTCCAAATTCAGGTAATTGGTTAATGAACTTTTCCTCTCTGCTCATTTGCAGCAGCAGGAGATGGAGGCAATTATGACACTTGTAAATGAAGGTTCAGTACCGTGTGGTTACAGCAACCCAAAGGCTAGGACAAGGAATGCACGTTACATGACATTTTTAAGAGTTTGCCAAACCTCAGGAATGAAAAGGGTATCCACAACAAGTCTGCACAAGCTGTGTGTGCTGTTTGTGGTCTTCTACCTTCCACACTGCAGCGCAGAAGCCACAGTAACAGACTGCCCAGATAATTCCTGCCACTGCAGCTGAGCCTAGCTGTGAGCTCAGGCTCATAGACACCGGCATATTGCCATGTATCTGATCAAGTTCTCTGCAGCACATGCTCAACCTTTTTTTCACCCATCTCATAGGGAAGGTTGGAAGCAGAAAAAAAGCTTTCAAATGCACTGTCACTGCTCACAGTGACTTCATTTGCATAAAAGCAAGCAGAGTTATCTTTGGGGAGGGGACTTCAGAGGGTAATTCAGCTATAATAAGATCTCAATTTTTTCCTACTGATCCCAAGTCACTGTTTTACATACATGTAAGTACCTCTCATCAAACCTTCCTCCCTCTCCTTTTCTTTACAAAGAAAACAGTGACACATACCATACAGAGTCATATTCCTCAAAGAGTCTGTAATTTATAGACCTCACATCTTCAAGGGGCTGCAATCAAACACCTCACTCTCCTCTGTCAGCCACAGAAATCCACTGACATGACAGAAATTGTGGTTTAACTCTCTGCCCTGATGAGAAAGGGTACTTGAGCTTAAGTGAGGTAACCAGAGGCACAGCTCTCCGACATCCAGGAGACACATCCCAGCCTTTATTTCCAGAGGGTGCTGTAACTTCAGTTTGCATGCTCTGAAATCTCTGGCACTTAGGGAATTAAATCAGGCCCTAGCTTGTGGGTGCACTCGATTCATTCAGTAATCAATCACTCTAAAACATTTCAAGCAAAAATGAAGCTGTAATTTGTAACTAAGACCAGAATAAAGGGAAAAAAAATCAATATTATAATATAACTTAGTATGGGCAAGAGTTTCCAGCACAGGATTGCAGATGAGATAAATACAAACACTTAGAAAACAATTATACAGAAAGTTAAATGATCCTGGGATGATTTATGTCAAAAGAACTGCTGTACAGGAAGGCAAAAGCCAAATACGAAAAACAAGAAATGAAAAGGAGAGAACAGGAATGTTTGTGTTTGGTTTTAAAACTATCTTCCCAATATTTTAAAACATCTATAAAATATCTATAAAACCACTACATATTTATCCAATGTATTTCAATGGTTTTAAAATTCTTCCTTGCAGATTTAGAAATGTGAGGGTCTCCAAAGGAAGTGGTTGCCAAACCTGTTGCTCGAGACAAAGAAACACTTAGTTCAGTGGAATACTTACTTTCCTATCAGTTAATCTTTGCAACTTTTTCTATCAAGAACAGCTGAAAATCTGCAAGTTCCTCTTTTTTTTTTTTTTTTTTGTATGTGTTATTTTCCTCATTTCAATTAATTATCTAGAAGCACAATCAACTTAGCAGGGTGCCTTCAAAAATTTCTACACTGCAGTGCTATACCACTGAGCAGAGAGTTTAACTAGATGATTTTATTAGGGAGCTAATTAACACTTAGAACCCCAAAAAAGCAACTAATCCATCTTTATACTTCACCACTCCAAGCAAAATCTACATTGTGAGTCTACAGTCAATACCCTGTTACCCATCATGGATTCATGACCAGAAAAGACTTTTGAAGACATGTAATCCTGATTTTGAAGAAGTATTATTTGCCTGTTCATGGAAAAGAAGCCATCCCCTGTTCTATTCCTGATTAATAGGTAGGGAACAAATGAGAGAAGAGGAATTGGAGTGCAGCTTCAAATAAGTGACTGTGAGCAATGACACTTCAAGTGAGTGAGACCGGGGATGGGTTTGCTGCCTATTAGAGGTGATACAGTCTGAGCTACTTTGGATGAAAAACAGGACAGAAGAGATGGGGGAAAGAGGTGTTTCAAAAGAAAATGCTTCCTTTAAAACAAAACAAAACAAACCCCCCCCAAAAACAGTGTACAAAATCAGAAAATCTTCTAGGGTGCAGTTTTTAGTAATAATGTGCCATTTGCTGCCATGAGTTGGTGCTGGACTTCTTTCTATTTCCTTAAATCCACGTTTTCTGTCCACTACTAGCTAAAATGGAATTTTTTTTTATACAGGTTTTATATCTGGCATCTGTATAATTCTGCTCTGACCTAATGTGTCTGTACAAGGATTGCACTAAGATGGTATTAGATGGCAGAAAATTAAGTTTCCAAGAAGCAGAAATAGAAAAAAAATTCAATTTGGTGGAAACTGAAATGGAGAAATAGAAGTAAGAAGTGGTATGAAGGCATAAATTTACCAAGAAGGCTGAACCAATATTAGCTTTACCTGGAGTAGTGAATGACCTTGCAATTTAGCCTCCCACCAATTTTCAGAGAGACTGTCTCTCTCTTCCCCCACTTCTGTCTTCTACTCTGTAGCTTTGTATAATCACTTTGTTCAAAGCTGGAGGGGGCCCACATGCTGGTATTTCAATCCCATCTCTCCAGAAATGCTGTATCCTCTCCACAATGTCCTTCAACTTTTTCCCTGTAAGAACTTCTTTGCTCTACAGATATTTCACAATTGGGAAATTGCTGCTTTTGGGCTACAAAACCCAAAGGTCTGAAAGGAATTAACCAGGGCAGGAAGGAATCAAGAAATGGAAGAAGTGCATTTGAACAGAGAGGTGCATAGTATAGTTGAGAAAAATAAGATGAAGTTTTACGAGATATCCTATGGGAAAGCAAGAATGTCAATAAATTAAAAGGAAGGACAGACTCATTAATAGCTCTTAAAGGACAGATTTTCAATTTCTGCTTTGGGAGACGTACTCCAGAAAACAATCTTGCAGATACCCCAAAACAGCTGAATGGTCTGAAAAAACCACTTTCCAAACTCTCTGGCAAGGTGATGAATTGCTGATCTCCAGCTATAAAATGGTCCACTCCAAATTTGGATTCCCCCAAACAGTAAAGAAGGGGAAGGGGGATATCAAAGCCCAGATTTCTTTCTTTACCTTTAGAACAAAAATCCCATGAAGCCAGGCTTTGACTTCAAAGAATAGCCCCTTTATCATCCTCCACAAGATATATGCAACTAACCCAACTGGTTAGTTGGCACTCTGTTATCCAGGACTGTTTGTAAATAGAAAGAGATGGGCACTGCCAGAAGACACATTATCCCACTTCAATAAAAATGCACCTGCAGGAAGAAACTCATGCTGCCTAATGCCCGAGGCCCAGGTGGTTAGCTTAGATAAGACACATTTAGACATTCAATTTCTTCACTATTCAAAAGCTGTCCCACCTTTTCTTGGGATTTGGCCTTGTTTTTCTGTAGGTCTAAATTTTGTCTTTATAATTAAAGAAAAAGCAGTGAAGCTAAGTCCACTTTGGTTTTGCTCTGAAAGGGTCACACAGCTTGAAGTAGATACAAAGGAGCCAGCAGTATAAATGCCAGGCCAGAGAGACCAAGAGCAATGGTTTTAGACCCAGCTCTTGATACAGAGCTGGTGCAGAGCAGAGAAAACCAAAAAACCCACAAAAGCTAGTTGTGTTACTGAAAGGGGCTGAGATGAAGCAGCAGAGGACTGGGAAAACTAGGGCACAGGAGATTTAGGCACTGACCTTACCTGGCTCCTGCTGCAAGGAGAAAGTGGGAGACAGGCAAATCCCACTGCATTAGTTGCTGTAGGTCTCAGCATCATGCAAAGCCAGCCTCTGGCAGCCCCCTCTCCTCTTTCCCCTCATCTCACCTCACAATTTACTTTCTGACAGTATCATGAGAATTACCACTATTCCTTTACCTAGCTTAGGTTAGCTGTATTTGAATTTTGCATGTTTTTTACTGATGACCTTCACTTCAGAAGATATCTGCTTTTTTGTAGCCTTGCTGTGTAAAGACTGACAGCAACCTTCATCAGAGGATAATTTCCAAATGAGAAAAGTATCCACGTGGGACTGTCAGAAGCACTGAATTGATTTGTGCCTGCACCACAGGTCAGATTTCAACCCATTTTTCTTGAAGACAAACTAGACTGATTTATCCTCAGGGGCCTTGCCCTCCACTCCTTACAAGCCTCAAAACTCAGAAAGAAATGATGTATATTCATTTAGTACACCCATATCATGTGAGGGCAATTGATTCAATTACATTATAGCTACTGGAAACAAAACAGCCATATGGTGAGCTTTCTACCCCAAGATAAAGGATGCTGCACAGTGACAGCTCTGAACTTGGAGTTAGCTCCTTGCATGGATGCTGCCCTCTAAACAGGCTTCCCCGAGGAAAGCTTTCCCTGAGCCATGGGGGAAATCCAAGTTCAGGTTGGTTAAGATAAGTATCTAAACCTCAATATATTTCTCTGAAGCTTTGTGTGAACTATCCAGAACTGAGTCTGCAAAATTACGTTAAAAAATTTGTAAGAAAAAGATTTGAGTGTGCCAGTGTGTATGTGTGTGCAGGCACATACGTACTTGCTTTTTGTTACCTCTTAGTGCTGGAAGAACAAGAAGCAGATTGAGATGAAAAGTAGTAACTGTACTCTATTTTGCTTCATATGCCATGCACAGTGTTGGCTCTAACAACATAAAAAATTCAATCATGAGCCAAATCTGGCTTTAAATCGATCAAGTTCTGCTGGCTTCAATGGAGCAATTGCAGGGATATACTCCAGCCGCTGCTCTAAGCCCACCCATTTTCACACCCTCTCAGTTTTCCAGCAGGCTGTCTAGGCTGCCATCCGGAGCTGGGAAATGCAAAGGTTCACAGATATCTACTAAATCTGCATATGAACTAGTGTGGGGAAATTCAGCATGGCTTGTGAAATTAAAAAAAAAAAAAGACAGAAATAATGAGCTCCCCCTTTTTCTTTTAAAGGGAAGATTTAGTTGAAGAAGTTTTGTTCTGAACATTTCGGCAGAACGTTGCCAGGCTCAGATTTTCTACATGTGAACAAAACCCCCTGTGGTCCAGAAAAACCCCACTATTAAAAGTAGCTCTGGGAATAGGTATGAGTTGTTCCTAATGAATTAAAAATGTGACAGCAGCTTTGGGATTTTTGTGGTTTGCCTGCCAATTGGTTCTGACCATGAAAACCTCCTAGTTTTACCTCAACTAAGCAGAGTAGTTAACCTCAGAGCAGGCAATATTTACTTGTACTTCCCAATAGTTAAGACAGGAAATGCCTTAGATGTTGCAAATACTGAGTTATAAAACTGTAAATGTTTGCCTGTCAAAGGCACCTGACAAGTTTTTACAACCCTCAGCTGCATGCAGAGTCACTCCAGCACTCAGGTTTTCCCCATCCTCTCCTCTTCTGCCATTTTACAGAAGGATTCATGAAAACCAGATGTTTTTTGTGCATTTTGGTTTCAAGGTTGCTGCCCTACTAGTGCTTGTAGAATCGTGACTTGGATTTCATTGAATCTTTTAATTATATCTTTTTTATTGATGGAAAGGGAAATCTCTCAGTTTCTGTTTTGTTTGCTGGATAAAGAAAGGCTCAAGACTTCAGGAATATTCCTCAAATATTTTAAAGAGAGAAATTCAGCAAGTAACTTTTGTGAAGATTGATATAAATCCGTGGAGTTTGGAATATGTCAGGACAAAGTGAATGCCACAGCTTTCTTTTAGCACCATTTTTCCCCATGATACTGTAAAAAATTGGCAGACGAGTCTTCCCACCTAGGTGTTTTCATTGTGACCTTACTGGCTCAGGTATCTCCATGCCCATTCTTGCATAGGCATCTCAGAAGTGAAATTAAAATCTGCAGTCTTGTTTCTCTGCTTGGCTGCCACAGCACCCAGCCCCACTGGTGTCACTGGTGCACTGAGGGGAGCACAGAGCACCCCTGCCCAAATGCTCCAGCCACCCACCCACAGCCAAGGTACTTCACCTCATGTCAGCCAACAGATGCAAATGGAAGAAGCAGGTCCCTGACAGGGGTCAGAAATGAGGACAAAAAGCCCTCACCTGAGAAACATAAAATAAAAGGCAATGCATCAGCACATGTAAATGTTGGATGGAAAAGAGGTCTTCTATCACCTTCACAAGACTTTACTAGCATTGAGATGGTGTTTGGCTGGTTTTACATGCTGAATGTTGTTCATATGCCCTAAATATGATCATATGCTTTCTTTACTTAGAGGGGGACAAGGCACTGGAATAAGTTGCCCAGAAAAGCTGTGAATGCCCCATCCCTGTAAATGTTCAAGGCCAAGTTGAATGGGGCCCTGAGCAATGTGATCTAGTGGATGACATCCCTACCTGTGGCAGGGGGGCTGAAACTAGATGATCCTTAAGGTCCTGTCCAACCCAAACCACTCTGTGATCCTGCAATATACTCATATAGTCCTTATTCTCATGTAATTTACACAGGTGTAATCTCCCTGGTGACAGTAAGGCTGCCTGTGCTGTGAGAACCCCAAGTCGTGTGTTCAAGGAATGAAAAGACATTACTGGATTTCCTAGTTTACCCTACTATATAAAGGAGAGGAGAATCATATGTTAGGAGTTTGTTTTTATGATTCCCCCTTGGAGCACCTCTGTAACACATCCTTGGGCCACAAGTGAAATTCACTTCAGGGAATTAAACCCACACAATCATCCCTAACTCAAAAAACCACCTAGGACATAGTTCCTGCCAAGAGGCTGCTGTAGAAGTGAAAAAGACAGTTTCTAGACTTTTTTAACTGTGAGATAAAGTCACATACTGCCTTTGCGGCCGGTGTTGCACTGAGCAGAGGGATTGAGGTGCCAAGTCAGACTCTGCCACTTTCTCCCTCTGGGATTCTGTGTGATTCTTCCAGCAGCTGCCTGCTACTGGAACACCTCCTGACACCCCATTACCACAGTGGGGTGTGTGCTGGCTTGGCATCCTTATCTTGCTGGCCAGGCACCACTGGGGTCGGGTGCCATGATTACTTCTTGCTGCCACAATGTATGTCTGGGAACAGCTGAGAGAAGGGATCCACAGCACTGGCACAGTGTCTGCTCTGGACAGCCCTGGTGCTGCCCCAAGGATGAAGCTGCTATGGAAAGGAGCCTATATCAACCTGACTGTCCTCAGAGGGGACTCAGCAGCTGAAATAATAATATCCTTTCGGTGTGCTAATGACACTGCCCCTGCCAGGTCTGTCCTGAATGTCCTTAGCTCACTATCCTCCAGAAACAATGCAGTAACACTCAAGCACCAGGAGTCTTATTAAATATCTGCAGATGAGCTGAGCGTGTTCTAGATGAGTTTTTATTACAAACCACTATATGTCCTTGTCATTAAACAGGCTGCTAATTCATTATTTTGGACATTAACAGAATGCAGAAAGTATCTTAAAATAACATCTTAATTTATATTTTTAACATCTTGGCACCTCTAATTTTTATTTTATAAGCTCCATTAATGCTTAATGTCTGCTGCTACATGGCAGCCCAGCTACACTGACAGCTGTTGTTGCAAGCCTTTCATGCTTTCGATCCATCCAATTGGTCAAACAATAAATTTAGTACAATTTTCTTGAATCCAAAATATTCTTACTTTCACTATCACTTCTGTGACAGGGGTAAATTTTTAGTAATGTTTCACCCAAAGCATATTCCAACATACTTTTTAAAATACATGTATCCACTAAAATGTCCTCCAAAATTTTGGAGGACTTCTGCCTTCTCCCAGGATCTCAGTACTTCACGTGTGTGAATGCAAGGGTATCAAAATAAACATTTGTAACATTACCAAATTATTCGTCAGTTGATAATCTATTTGGAGTTTGTGGGGAAAAAAAAAAAAGGAAGAAAAATAAACACTACCCTCCAAAGAGATAAAAATAACCTGGTTAGAGGGAACAGGGAGAATAGTCTGTTCTGACCCTTTATCAGTTACATTACTTCAGTGCTCAAAAACGTGTTTCTTATGATTTATAGACACATCACATTTTGCTATATTTCACGATTTTAAAAAAAATGGATATCCTCTTCAGGGTCTCAAATACAAACACTATATATCAGCTTTGAAACCTTTTCATGACTTAAAAATGCATAGAACATTGTAAATATCTGCATACAGGCAGGATGTTTTTAAACTTTAAAAAAAAATCTATTCCACTGTCATGGAAACCAGACTGTAAACACTTTTTAATGAGTCAAGATGAACTTGAATATCCTTTTTGAATTTTCATGTTTTGTCTCTTTTCCATAGCCTCTTGTTCTTTAACATAACAGGAGCTTCCAGCCTCAGGTATCCTCTGAGATCTTCATTAGGACTTCCAGGTCTCCAGAAACGTAAAAAGGAAGCAGCTTTAAGAAATGCCACATGTGGCACTACTGAATTTGGAGAGGTACAGCAGTCTCTAACATCTATCCTGTGTGCTCAGCTAGCCCATAGTCCCACTGTTGAACTTTCTTTAAATGTTATGCTCCTTAAGTCTGCAAGTCAGTCGGACAGTTTCCTTAGCAGCCAAGGAATTTTCTACCAAAACAAACCAGGGATCCATATATCGTAGTATCTTTCTTTTTACACCAGTTAATGTTAAGTACTTCAGTGGAAAGTGTAAACAATGATCTTGATTTAGCAAAATAACATCTGCTTTGCTTTAAATGTGTTTAAGACCTTTGGCTTCTGCCTTCATTAAAAGAATATCACAACTTGAGTAACATTTAAAAGATATATTTGATATGTCGGCTCCAGGTTACTTGAATGTATTTTTACCTTGCTTGCAAAAAGTTTCAGGAGGACTGAATCCTGTGCCTAAAGCTAAGCAGGAATTTGAGTGCTTCCTTAGCAAGGAATACATAAAAGCACATAACCGAATGCACTGGTCAATCAGGTTATGTTGATATGACTGAACAAAGGCCAGCCAAGAACTGATCTTGGGCCCCAGGGCCAGAGAAATGCCCTTTCTGTGGCAGGTTTGTCTTGGAAACAAATATTTGGAATAGTTTGAAGGGGAGCCAGGGGATGAGCTGGCTTGCAAAGCAGCAGGGACAACAAGAGTCCAGGCTCTCCCTCCCTATGCACTTTTATTTAGTGGTACAGACATACCCTTAGGATCCTACATACTAGTTCTCATACCATTTTTCTGTTCAGTTAGCTCCACAGACTTCACTTCTGTTATTCCTGCCTACACCAGTGCACACCCCTCAAAGGCCTTAATAATTTTCTTATGTAATCTTAAATCCCAGGAAAAGACTTTTTTCAGGTCAGGATGCAAATGCCATGAGGAGAACATGTTTGTATATCCTGGAAATCTAAGGCTGTACGTTACTGACAATGTGCCCATTTCGGTTAAACCAGCTCTTCCATCAGTAGCTGGGACTGATCTGTTCCACTCTATTCATGTTCTGGAAATCTCAGTTGTATACATTGAGTAGTTGTCAGATGACAAAACCAGACTTTAATGAAATTTTCTTTGGGAACAAGAGGGAATCAAGGCTCTAAGTGGACCTTCATAAAATCATATTTAGAAAATTGTGATTCCCTTGCTAATTGGATTAACTCAGTTTACCTCAAAGTATAATTACCACCTGAAATGTCACAGATTTGTGTACTATTCTAAATTTTAAAAACTATTTTTCTTATGGCACAGTGGGGATGCTGGTGTAAAAAGCCTGGCTATGGTTTGCTGGAATTTAAAACAAATATCAGCATTTTTGAAGTCAGGTTCCAGACCTCCAACTGTTGAGCTTGACAGGTTTGTCTTAAAAATTTCTGTGTTTACTTTAAAGCGTCTGACTGCTGTAATCAGTGAATGAAATATAATGTATAATGTACAGAAGAAATAATGGTGGAAGTTAATATATAAGTAACATGTTTATTTTTTCCCCACATATTTCTGTTTTATAAGTTAAAGCATTTTTAATCAGTCATAGTTCGATTCTTTCTCATAAGATGATATGAGAATTTTGTGTAAGGCAGCTGCACCAAGATACTTTTACTTGATATTTCACAAACAGAGCAGATGTCAAAGGCTAGAAGAAAAAATAGAAACATGCTGGCAGACCATTCAAGACCACAATTTGAAACAGGAGTTTCCATTGTTGTTTGTAAATATAAATCAGAAAGTGATCCCCTTCCCAAAATTAAGGAACCTGCAGATCCTTTTTATAGTAGTAGAATAATCAGAAATTTTAATAAATATTTTTGCTGCTTTTGCTGAATTAGAAAAAAATAAGGCCGAGCTACAGAATGAAGCATAATCTACAATTTATCACTTACACATGCAAGTGTCTATGGGAAAAAGACTGGAACATGTCAGAGAAAGAAGACTTAATCATATATTACATTTCAGCGATCCTTTCAGCCCATACCTCAACAGTTCTTAGCTACTCAGTCACTTATTTTTAGATCTAGATTTCTCTCTGTCACATTCAAAACTGTTATCTAATTTATAAGGTACTCCATCAAAACTTCCAGTTCTTAACCATGAGGTAACAGAAAGCATCAAATGTGTTAACTAAAGGACCTCCCAGGCAGTTTTGAGGGCCATCTTTTCTAGTATTCTGCCTCCTTTATTTTAATCCCTGTCTTTTCTTTGCACCTTTACTGTAATTTTGTATCTATCATGGGGCAGAGCCTGAGAAAATATCTAAATAACTAAATATCCAAATAACTTGTATTTCACAGAATCGTAGAATGGCTTGAGTTGGAAAGGATCTTAGAGATTACCTAGTCCCAATTCCCCTGCCATGGACAGTGACATCTCCCAGTAGACCATGTTGCTCAAAACCCCTTTCAGCCTGGCCTTGAACACTGCCAGGGATGGGGCATCCATAGCTTCTCTGGGCAACCTTTTTCAGTGCCTCACCATCCTCACAGTAAATAATTTCCTCTTAACACTTAATGTAAATCTAACCTTTTAGTTTAAAACCCCTTGATCTATTGTTATATGCCCTTATAAAAGTCCCTTTCCAGCTCCCTTGTAGCCCCCTTTAGGTGCTGGAAGGATGCTTAAGGTCTCCCCAGGTTCTCTTCAGGCTGAACAGCTTCAACTGTCTCAGCCTGTCTTCACAGGAGACGTGCTCCAGCCTTCTAGAGTATTTAAGGTTACAGAGGGAAAGAAAAAAACGCAACCCATAACCCTGGGAAAAACAAACATTCATTCCTGCATGTGGGAGAGCACAGGAGCACCTCACACTGTGAGGGTGCAGGAGTTACCTGCCAGCAGCAGCCCCCATGACCCAGAGCTGCTCAGGAACACAGCCAGCCCTGCAAGAAAGGCAGCAGCTGCCTTGAACACCTCAGTGCACATGGGAAAAGTGCAGAAATCACTACGCAGGGGCACTGCATGGGCAGCGTTTGGCCAGGGACTGGTTGAAAAGCAGTGCTGCTGCTGAGGAGAGCCCTTGTGTTTAGCATCACAGCCATCCCAGGCAGCTGTCAAACCCACTGCTTTCTTCTGCATCAGGCACAGCTCCCACTTGCTACTGCTTTCTTGGGGCACCAGCTGGCTTCGACAGGGCTGAAGGCCTCTCACAAAGGTACCTTGTCCCCTTCCTGCCACCACAGTCATCAGTTAAAGCAGAAGATTGCAGATAATGGGGTCATGGTGCAGTCCTTTTTCCTGCTGAACAATTGTATGGAGACTTTACTTTCCTGTGTATTTCAATTGCTAGCAAGATGTTCTCAGATGGAAAACTGCTGTATAAAACATGCCTCTCTCATCCCTCTCTGATGCAGCCCCCTGGAAAAATTTAAAGCCCTTGGAATAGTGCCAATTCTCTGACAATCTCACCTTTGCTTTACATGAACCGAGAACTATATACTAGATGGTGTGATCAAGACCTGATAATTCCTGCCTTAAATCTTGTGCTATGGCCAGCATACACATATGATATTTAATGTCTTTAACAAAAATAGAAAAGCAAATGTTTCCCTGCAAAATCAAGCCATGTATGTCCTATTTGGCAATTGCAATACCTTTTTCTAGCAGATCGGCTTTCATCCTTTAAAGCTCTTTAAAATAACACAGGAATAGCCATTATAATATTGTAAATAGTATTGCTCAGCTCTCTTTTCAGCAGAGGGAATGAAAGAGCCCATCTTGTAAAAATGGCTCCTTATCACTGTATTTCTTTTGTGACTTTCCACACATTTCACTTATCTTTAAACAGGAAAAAAGGTATTCAGTCTTGTAAAATCAATTAAGCTTTTAAGCAATGGAGTAATCTTCTACTTCCTTTACATGTCCTTTAAAAAATATGTAAACTTTCCTAACTTGCTTCAGCTAGCAAACACCAATGTGAACATTCATGCCAAATGAGAGTAACTTAGCTGGCTGCTTAGTGGATTTACAAAACAGCCTTTTGTGAAGAAATTCTCACCCTAACACAACAAAGTAACTTTCAGGTTAGTCAGTAGCACTCATAGATCCAATGTATGCAGTTTCATGCCATGGGCAAACTGAAAAATCACAGCAAACTTCAGCTTTCTCAGTGGATTAAAAACATTTCATCAAGAGGAGAAAATTGCACTTATACTTGGTATAAACAAACCAAAAAAATAATTTTTTTCTCAGATTATTTATCTAACTCCTTGATTTGTGTAAAATCTTTTCAGTTACAATAAAATTCAAATTTAAAGGTTAAGCATGCCTCTAACTGTTAGTTCCTCTTAGTCAGCCTTGTTTAAGAGGAAACTCGGTGTCAGGAAGTGAGTTTTATATCAGCTGATGTACTTTCTATCTAAGTTTACATCCTACACTAAACAGTACAAATGAGCTAAGTGATTTCCTATGTTTTTCCTCTCTTCCTAGTTTTATCATAAAGTAGAGTGGAATAAATTTGTAGCATTCTCCTCCTGCCCTGCTATTAAGTAAGGCAGTAAGGTTGAACACATAGCTGAAGAATGGGTGCTGACCCTGGCTGCAGAACCAGGGTGAGAGAATGGGAGTCCTGGGCTGCAGCTGATGGAAAGAGGGTGGCAGAGCAGGCTGCAGCCACCTCCAGTCCCTCCAATCGACTGCTTTGAAAAAAGAGGAAGATGTCATCTAACAGTGGCAGCAATCACACCTCGAGACAGAAAGGGGCCTCACGAAGCCAGAGCTCAGTCATGCACTGCTTCCTTAGGCCTGTCTGCCAAAGAGCAACACAGCATGGAGCAAATACATTGTCCCTACTGCAAGCTGCACAAATACACTGTCACATGCTCCTTCTTCTGTCCAAAGGACTTGATGTGTGTGGAGGTGTGCAGAGCAAGTTGCTCTTTCACCCACCTCAGAAGGGCTCTAATTCCCTAGGTAACTAAAACTCTACATACTAGTAGTTTTGCTGTGTTTTACTCATGCACCACTTAAATTCCGTTTAAATCTGCTGCTTTTTACTTTAGGCATAGAATCAGGCAGATAAGTCCATCAAACAGATGCTACTGACATTTTCCATTTTGAGGGCTGGATGATAAATACAAGTAGAGGTGCCTATACTGCTGTGAGTCAACATTTTAAAAGCAGCTCCACAAATGCCACCATCTTTCAGCACCTAATAAATAGTTTAGGAGGATGTTGTTGAAGCTGCCAAAAGGGGTTTTAAAATTTGAGTGTCTCACAGGAGTCAAGCACACAGCTTGCGCGCAAAATACCTCTTTTACCTCGCAGATGGGTTAGAGAGGCAGACCATCAATGCCAGACAACACAGGGCTTGGGAAAAGGAGACTGGGGATGCAGGGGCAAAAAGAGATTGTACAGACTAACACAAACCATGACTGGGAGAGAAGCATTAGAAGAACTGTCAGATTTGGGTGTTAAAAAATGGGCTATTTAGCAGGCTTGGTTGACCAAGTGACTCTACAGTTTGAAGCCTGGATTCCCTCCCTCCTCCCCTTAAATAAGCAACCCCTCTTCTGCTGAATTCAGCAGGCAAATAACACTCCAAGAGCTCTCTTGGACAGGCAACATGAACAGGCCAGAAATCTCCACTAGGCAGCAGGGCACTGTCAGGCCCCACTGCTCATTTGAGATATATCTTGGTCTCTAACTATCCAGTTTCAGTGCATTGGGAGAGGCAGGATGATGTCTATGGGAAGTACAGAGAATGAAGGACACTCAGATGTGAGACTCCACCTGGAGTACTGCATCCAGCTCTGGGGTCCCCAGAAAAGGAAGGACACAGACCTGTTGGAGTGAGTCCAGAGGAGGTCCCTCAAGATGATTAGAGGGATAGAGCACTTATCCTATGAGGAAAGGCTGAGAGAATAGGGATTGTTCAGTTTGAAGAAGAGAAGGCTTCAGGGTGATCTAATTGCAGCCTTCCAGTACCTGGAGGGGCTCCACAAGAAAGATAGGGAGACACTTTTTGCAGGGGCCTGTAGTGGCAGGACAAGGGAGAATGGCTTCAAACTGAAATACAGTAGGTTTAGATAAGATATAAGGAAAAAATTCTTTACTGTGAGGGTCATTATGTACTGGAACAAGTTGCCTAGAGAAGTTGTGGATGGCCTATCCCCAAAACTGTTCAAGGGCAGGTTGGGTGGATCTCTGGGCAACCTGGTCTAGTGGAAAGTGTTCCTGCCCATGGCAGGGAATTTGCAACTTGGTGATCTTTAAGGTCACTTACAACCCAAACCTCTTATGATTCTCTGATTAGTCCTTTGATTTAGTACTTCTGCATCAATAGAGATCTTTTATCATGAAAAGAACTGTATTATTGTAAGATGAGGTTATGATTAATTTTATCGATGTGTGTGGGATAGAAAAAATTAATTAGTGTCAAGTGCTTTGAGACAAAACATTGCCATGTGTTTCCAAAGGAAACTTGGGAAAATAAACTTTACAAAACAACAGGCAAGGTTAACATAAGTTGGGAGTTAGAAGCTGAATATAACATTGGATACTTTAGTATTTGAATTGAGGCCAAACTTTGGTTATCACATTGATAAGTTGATTAAAACTAGTCATTTGAAACCTGATATTATGTTCTGTGTAGGACATCAGAAGATACTGTTTAAGCCAAGAAGTGAAAAAGGTTATTGCATCTCAAATCTTTATTCCATGCTTGTGCTGTGACAGTGCCATTTATAAAGACAACAGGAATGCCACATTTCAACAGAGTAAGTGCTATGTATGACTGTGAATGTTGTTGACTTATTCCAGGTCATTGGAGATTAACATTTTGGAAACTACAGACATGTAAAAGTTATGGTATATATTATATGGAACAAGGCTGTTCTTGCAAGATTTCAAACTCCATTATGCAGACACAAGAAGTTTAGATAAACTTTGCAGATTATATCAAATGAACTTTTGGCTGCTTATCTGAAGTGAACCTCTGAAGGCATTTGGGATTATTCTGAATGTTGTTGTTATTGTTGGAAATAACAGCAAGTTAAGAATTTAGCTTTAGCTTTTGCTTTTCTCAAGTATGGTTTGCCTGATTTGGCAAGGGGAAGGACAGATTCCAAACTCTGCCCGTTTTCATTGATACTTCATTACATCTAGACAACTGCAGTGAATAGTGTCTCTCCAGTGCAAAGAAATCACAATCTGAGGTTTAAAGTTACATTAGAAGCTTTGTGATTTTGCTTGCTTTTTCAAAAGAATATATTAAGAAAAAAACTCTTGTCATGAGGTTTCAGTTTCAGGGGCACAATAAACTTGCTTTGTGGTTTTAAGGTTTCTACACCATACAGGTCAGGAAATTCACATATCTTTGTGCTATAAGGGAAGAGCATCTGGTCAGTGCTGGTAAACATTAACTCAAGATTTTTTTCATTTGCAGACTCTACCTGCTAACCTGGATCCACAGCTGTAAGGCCATTCTTCTGTTATTGAACTGTACCCAGAAGTGGGGCTTTCTGTGAGTGGAGAGAGAGCAGTGGTTTCCGGATTTCTTCTCTTCCAGGCACTTCCCCTCCTCTGCACTTGAAGCCCTGTAGGAGTGGGAGGTCACAGTAAGGCCGAGGCAGCAGTGATACCAGTAAGCTCTCAGTGGGAAGGGCTTCCAGGAGAGGTGCTTCAAGGAGAGGTGGAAGTGCCAAAGAAGACTCGAGCAACAGGGAATGGGCACAGGGAGAGATCTGATATAGAAAGGACTGGGAAAACTACTGATAAAGAAGGGCATGCAGGTGAGTCTTCCTGGAAAGTAGAGATTTGGTGACAGTAAGGTTGGGGGATGCATCAGTGCAGAGCTTCCTGTGGCTTCCTGTTCAGCTGGTGCTCTCTGGTCAGGCTACCAGGGGAAGGACCAGGCATGCACAGCTGTCAGGCACACATCCTCTTTTTCTGTTTTTAGAAATGCGTGTGTTATAACTATAACCAGCACTGTTCCACACTCAGACACAGGACCTCAACATGGTACTACCCTGCAGTTTGCATGAGCTTTGTGTTCTTGACAGAAACTTCCTTTCTGAAGAGTTCAGGCCACACTTTACGGCTACCTCCTAGTCAGTAAATAAAAGACCCTAATATCAGAAACTTGATCCTGAAACAGTTCCTACTATTAACATAAGGAGAAATTTATAACCTTAGACCACACAGAATCTTCTTCAGCGTCACCCTTCAACAAGATTCACTATAACTCTCTCTAACCAAGGTGGCTGGGCTGTTTGCTCTTTTGCTGAATGTTAAAAAACAACTACCCCATTGTTCTGAAGTTTTCCAGAAGGTAAGAGGAAATACTGTCTGCCATGGACATCACACATTAAAAAAATATTAGCTCATTACCAAAGTAAGTTATCCAAAAAGTTACAAGACATGAAAAAGTAAATGACTGAATTCTATAGGTACCGTAAACTGCAGTAAACTACAGACAGATCATATGGACTGAACATATGGCTGAATTTATGATATCAGTGCTAATATCTATTTTACAACAACACAAGAGCTCTCTAGTGTTAGATTTCAAATAAATAACCATATTTCACAAGGGAGGCCTATAAGTAATACACATACTAATGCACATATATGTAGTGACTTTCTACAGGGTGTCAACTGACCATCAGCATGATGGCCATTCATTTGGCAATAGCAAACTACTCTGGGTTAGTTATTGTACTTGAAATACAGCATGGAAATGCAAATGAGCTCAGTCTTGGAAAGATCATGATTACCTAAACCCTCTTATTTGACCATGAAAGAAATCTTTGGGTCTCCAGAGTCCAATGTATGGAGAAATCTACTTCAAATCTAAAGGGGAGAAATATTTGCAGCTAAAAATTTAGAAATGCTTGTACTCTCAATGCTCTGCCATGTGTTAATTCCACGGCTTTCGTAGTGTTCACAGCTCACAGATCTAGGTGTCAGCTACTAAACATAAAACTTACATATGATGCTGTATAATTTACAGTAACCAGTATTGTAGAGAAAAATCATGGCCCACAGCTGCAATTACACTTATCATTCTTGTTTGTATAAAAATGAATCTTGTCACTACTACTTGGCAGAATAAAAAAAAAAACCCTGTAAAACTTGTTTTTCTTAAGAAGAAGGGAAAAACAAGTAATCTCACAGTGGTTTAACAAGTTCTCACATGTTGGTTACTGCTTTGCATGTGTTTGTGTAGCTCATGCTAGGTAGTCCTCTTTCACAAGAGGCAGTTTCCCTGCAAAGTATGGCAGAGTTGTGCTTGCAGTGCTCCAGACAGCACTGGAGACTGTGGGTAGGAGATTGCTGGTGAAAGGGGATCTCTACAGGCAGGTGTCAGCTATGTTTCTCCAGCATTGATACAGGCAAGGTTTGGGGTTCGTTGATATCAATATGTTTAAGAATGTAAATTCCCTCCCTGACTTGTGACTGTAATGAGAAATTCCCATCAGTAGCTCAAGCTGAGAATCATTCATTTGTGAACAGCCAGTAAGTCATTGCCAAGACAGCTAAAATAAATCAGAATATCTATTTCCCAGAAATTTGAAGTAACTCTATTTGTTTTGATGGTCAAATACACACAATTGAATTAATTTCAATTAATATTTTTGACCTTCTCTGTAGAAATCCTGATATTGGAGAAGGCTCAGAAGTGCAAAGATATCAAGATTGTCATTGCCTCTTAGAGATAAAATAGGGTGCTGACACAGGCTGAAAGAGAGCACCCATTTGTAAAGAGGATGGTGACAGACTCTTTTCGGTGGTGCCCAGAACAGGATGAGCAGTGGTCATAAACTACAATATAAGAAGTTTCACCTCAACATGAGGAAGAGCTTCTTTACACTGAGGGTGGGTGGCAGGGCACTGGAACAGGCTGTCCAAGGAGTTGTGGAGTCTCCCTCTCTGAAGACATTTAAAACCCATTGCTGTGTCACCTGCTTTAGGTGACCCTGACTTGGCAGAGGAGGTTGGACTAGATGATCTCCAGAGGTTCCTTTCAACCCTAACAATTCTGTGATTCTGCGAATCAGAGTGGCTCTCAGCCCCCCAGACCAGACAGGTGCTTGGGATATCCTCATTGCAGTGAGAAATTTTTCCCTTATTTTGTCAGACAGACAACATCTCTGGCAGGTGCAAAGCCTGTGTCATCAGAACACAGTGGAAAATCCCAAATAACCATATAAACCATACTCCTTCCACTCTTTCCTGATTACAGGAGAGACAAGGTATCTTGAAGACAATGCTCTCTTTCGCCCTTCCTGGATCATGCACAGAGCATACCTCAACTAAAACCAAGAGCATGGCCTTCACCAGGGAAGCAAATGGCTGGACAACACAGTCCTGCTGCTCCCTAATTCTCTTGCCCCATCAACCCTTTGTCTTCTCCCCAGCTGCCATGTCCTTCTTAGACTCTTAATTCAGCTTTACTGATGCTAATGAAAAGAAGTCTTGGACTAGGTCAGCTGGTCATGTGCAGCCACTGGCAGCAGCACTTGATGGAGTCTTTGTGTATGAGAAACAAAGACTGTGGAGCTTTCCTTCCAGAAGTGGACACTGGGCAGATGGTAGAGCCCATTGTCTTCAACCTCTGTAAAGTAACAATGAAAATTTCCATTCTGTCTCTTTGGGAGGCCTTATAACCAAAGACACTTTTTTCCAGAAAGAAACCTCTTTCCCTGACTCATGCAAGCCCTGAGTGGGGGCATATCTCTCAATGAGGACCTTTATTTTGGGGGAAATCCAACTGAAGCCAGAAGAACAAGCTGGAGCTTTGCATAAGGGCTCCCACCGTGCAGGATACACAACGACAGCTATCTGATACCAATTTCAGTGGGATTTCAGTGCAGAAACTAAAGGAAGATGCAAAGCACTCAGCCTGATCTCAGACAGTAACCAAAAACTGCCAACAGCCTTGCAGGCTCATGAAACCTCCTCCCTGTGGACTAGCTCACCCTGAGCTGGTGCCTCAGCTAGCTGTATGGCTCTTCATGTATGTATTCCATATACTGTAGCTGCTCCTCCAAGCAATTTTGGACAGTAAACAGCCTTTAAAAGCCCATCCATAGCTGAAACAGCATAGAAGTCTGCAAGTGGAGGGTACCTGCTGACTTAAGAGACCAGCCAAATGGAGGACTGCCAGGAAGTACTTTTTTTTTCTGACAATAGTTCTGAAGCACTTAGTGTTTTTAACAGTTTCCAGTTAACTCAGATATGGCTGACAGTAAAACCATAATGTTAGAATTTGAAGCGCTTTGCCTGAAAGTGAACAAGGTGTGATTGAAAACAAGCGAGGGTCAGGAGAGAGAAAGAAGAGCTCAAAACTACCCTGAGGTGGAACTCAGGGCTGTTAGCACAACCAGCACCTTCTTCTGGCACTGCTTACTGTGTGTTGGACACAGGTGGCTCAAACCATCCTGTTGTGTCACACTGGGGGACTTTAAGTGGGCAGAGGTGTTGGGGAAGGAGAGCTGCCTGGAAAAGGATTCCTGCCCAAGGCATCTCCTAGCACACACCTGAAGGACGTGGCCAGTGGGAAACTGCCATCGTGGAAAGATCAGGTCATCTAGACCTGAGGGAACATCTAGACCTTGTCACTTGCTCTGAGCACTGCTGTGGGCTGCCATCCTGGGACTGCTCCACTCTTTGCTGCAGACCTAATATTGCTATGCGAAGAGCTTTGTCAGGGAGATGACAGATTTCATTCTCCTCAAATTTTGTCACAGACTATTTTTGTAGGTGATGTGGCCTAAATGACCAGATGACTCAAAGCATGCAAAGTCTTATTTCAGAATCTGGAAGCAACTTTCAGGCGTTTTCCTATCAGAAAGGCAATTTAATCCAGCCTGAGATCAGTGAATGATACCCCAATGTTACAGAGCATCTCAAAATACAGGCAAGGAACAAGCAGAGAAAAATAGGCAAAATCAAAGGCAGACTCCACAATAAGCAAAAGATGAATTTTCAGACAACTATAGAGAAGACTAAGAGCCAAATCTATGTTCAGTATTTAGGAAGAGAAGTAAGATTAAAATATAAACCAAGTGAAAAGGTTCTGTCTGGTGACAAACCAAAACTCTTCTGGATCAAACTAGGCAGAGATTCATTTGTTCATTTGTGGAAGCACTTACCTCTTGCTCTTAAGAGAAAGCATTAGAAGAACCTGACACAAAAATGAAGATTAAGCATATCTATTTTATATAGATATAATATTATTGATGTAGTAATAGTTGCCAATAAGCCTAAATTTAGTAGATATGAAATTTTAGCAGTAAAAACAAAGATTAAACAAGGAAACACTCATTACTCAAGATTACCCGAGGAAACACTTGGGTAAGTGGTTGGTAGAAAACAGATGTCAAACAATGCAGAATACCAAGTCAGACTCATATCTGCATTTTATACTGCTATGGAACAACAATAACGAGGGCAGCCTGTCACCTCTTTTTCTTCCATGAAAAGCAGAGAGAAAAACTGCCTACATGGTTGGAACCAATGTGAAAATTACTAGGGGCATGCAGACAAATAGAGACAGGCAAAACAAAACCAATTAATGTGAAAGTCCGCACTCTGACTACACCAAATGAGGCAGTGTTTCTTGGTAGATGAAAACAAATATATATGAACACTAACATTACCAGGCTATTAGAGGAGAGTCCACCGCGCTCTTAAACATAAAGATCTGTACACTTCCCAAGTTTGGCTTTTTTTTAACCTAAAATATCTTGGACAAGTTAAACCGTAGCACATTTAGATAGCTGAGCCCTACAACAGGATGATAGACTCAAATTCTGCAGGTATGAATTTCGAGCAGTAAAATATAAGTTCAGATGCTCATATCCAGAACTAATCCACTTATCTCTACCTGTCCACAGTGATGGTGATACTCAATAAACTACAGGCACTTCAGGGATTATTTGAGCATTGCTATTTATGTGTATCTGAAGTGGAGTTTTATGATATACTCAGGCTGATGAACTGTTCTTATTTCTGACTGTACCTTTAAAAATCCCTCACTTTTAACAGACTGAACTTGTTTATTATATTGCACACANTATATATAATTAATAAACCAGGGGCTGAAAGCAACCAGCCTGTTGTGGGCTCCTTACCCCTGAACCAGAGCTGAATTGCACACTGACCTTATAACCTGCATGCTAGTCCAGCAGGGAGTGTGGTGATGCAACCCTTGACCCTGCTCCCCATTTCAACATACTCCTTCTAGGCTGCAGGGGGGCCCAGTGCACTTTTGTACTTGCAGCAGCCCCGAGCTGAACCTGTGCCTGCCCCTGCCAACACAGCTGGTGTTTCTGCAGCTGCAGTCAAGTTCTGGGTGGAGAGGACAAGGAAGAGATAGTGAGGAATAATCTCAGTGATTAAGTGAGATAGAGAATACATTCCCTTAAATAACCTCCTCTGCCTGCTGAAGTTATTGGAGCATGCCTTTCTAATGCTGGCTAATGCCAGGTTAAGTTCCGTAGTTTGCAGCTACATATTTTGTTCGATATTTGTCCTCAATTGAACAGCAAGCTCGGGGAATGCAGCTACATGTAATATCTGCTAGGAAAACATATCCATCTCAAAAAACATTTTTCGAAGAGGCACATACAATCTTGTTAAAAGCAGGAACTCTAATGGCCATTTGCTCTATCATACACCAGCAGCAGGTACGGTAGGAGAGGGAACAGCTGCTTAGTTGCTTCTGCGATCTATTTTGTCTGGATGTTTGTGTGTTTGGGAGAATGGTCTGGCCCTTTTGCAGGTCTCAGATGAATCACTCTGCTAATGGACTAGCAAATGCATGGATAACATTATCAGTGATGCAGACCATGGTTGCTATATTGCCTTAATACGCCTCCAAACCAATCTGGTAAATTACTTCCATTATAGGATTTAGATAGTATCCTATTACAGATCAAGCTTTTGGTTAAATGTCACTTCTTTGAAAGACATATTTGGTGTCCAAGGTTTGCTTGGTTGTTTCATAAGAGACTGAACAGAGTCACAGACTTCCTTACCTGCTCCTCAAAGCATTCCCTCTAACTAGCAATCCAAGGATGGAACAACAAAAGGAGATTGACAAAAAGAAAGTCCTTCATCAATGGAGAAGGGCTAGATAGACAGACTAAGTTCTGCCCCTGGAGCCCTGTAGGCATTCAAGTCTGCTGGTCACCTACTGAAAATTGTTTCTAGGCTATATTGGGTAATTCTAAACTTAAAGGCACTATCTACCGTTTGACTCTTATGCTAGAAAAATAATTCCAGACATAGGATGCCGTTAAAGAAACTGGCTTTTCGGTACCTTTCCAGTAGATTTACTCTTTACATTTCAGTGAAACTACAGAGCCCATCCTAGCTGTCAAACTACAGCCAGTCTATGCTGCATTTATTATTACATAGTTCTCTTCCTTGCTCTGAAAGCAGATCTAAATAACATAATTTTCCACTTGCATGCAAAAGAAAAAATAATCCTGCTGCAGACCCAAGCCATGAAAATTATTCTATTTGTATTAGAAAGTATAAATGTTCTTCCTCTTTTTTTAAACAAAATTAAGACATTTGTGTCTAGCCTATGCTTTTTTCCCAGAGTTTCTATTAAACATTTTAACTTTACAGTTAATAAAAACAGACATTTCATTTTAGCAAAATCCTGGCATGTTAAAACTAAAGTGACATGGCATATTAGAGGGACTTGCCAATATTAATAATCTTTACATGATAATTTATTCCATATTTAGTGTTCAATGTTTGCAGAATTTAATACAGCTAGAGCATATGGCGCTGTTTTATTCAAACTATAAACTATGTGATCATTAAAAATATATGGAAATGTAAACATCATGTCAGAGTTCAGTGTTTCAGAAAGGAGCTGTTAATCCTTGCAAACAGTTTCACTATAATAAGAAGCCCAATCAATTAATGATTTTGTTTCCTTATGTATTTGCTTGGTATTTATGTGGTATTATGCTTCCATTTAGAGCAATTAATTTGGTTATACTTCAAATTTACATATATTTACATTTCTACATTATTATAAAGGAATGCATTATTCTTATTTTGATTTGATAAGAAAAAAAGATTGGCAAAATGTGTAACTACTAAGCTGGGAGCTCAGATCAATCTCCATTCCACTTGAGGATTGAAAGCACAAAGCTTCTGGCTCTACAGCAGCTTTGTCAGCCTTGGTAATTTGCGTTATGTTACCCATGATAGTAGGCACAAGGATCCATTGCCATGAATGCAACTTAAGAAAACACTTTCAGTTCTTTTTACTCAGTATTTTTAGGCAGCTGGAGTGCCTTTTTTTTCCTTTGCTATAGAGATTACTTATTATTTGTATTTAACTGAACAGACATTTTGAAATAAATAAGCTGAATTTCTAAGAGAAACTTTTCAGGGCTTTTCATGCAAAGAGGGAAAGCAAGAGGGATTTCATGGAACATGGAAAGTGTACTACTTTGGAGACAAGAGTCTCTGTTGAGCAGAGGAGTAGGGAAGGCCAGGACAGGTGCTCTGGAAGTGCTTTTCACAGCCACCTGCCTGTTCCTTTCAACCTGGGACTGCTTTGTCCACTTCTAAATGTAAGGTGGCCACTGAGGATCCGTGCTGTAAGCAGTTAATGAGAGCACTAGTATAACATAATGTTTCAGCTATGGGTCTTGCAGGAAGATGTAGACATTTGAGGGAGATCACTGTACTGATTAGTATGCCGGGTTGGACATTACTCAGTTAGCCAAAAATGTCTCCAACTTTATTGAGGTCAGGATTTCTCCCACAGAGCCTGAACATTTAAAGTGAGGTGTTAACCAATGCTCAGTATGGCTGTCTCCCCACTTGTGAAACACTGCTCTTGCTGCGAGACCCTGTAAATATTTCATCAGGCTACCTGAAGGTTTAAAAAATCTGACTTCTGTTTCCTTACTGGATCAGCCAACTCAGCCTGGCCAGCAGCAAAGCAAAACGTTCCAAATACCTCTGTTGTTCAGACAGTGAGCAATCCAAGAAAATAGACAATCCTTATCTATTGCCTTTGGGCAGAGGGACACCGATAACGGTACACTCAGGATTTTGCTTTAAGGCACAAAGAGGACAAGGTATTAACTTGCAACTTAGTCAGGGCCTGCAAAGCTAGCTAGCATTTCACCACCACTGAGGAAGCTCTCTGCTTGCAGATGAGTCATGTTCCTTAAAAGAAAAGCCCTTATCAGAAGGGAGATGGTGAAATTCGGGCATCTTTCTAGGAAATCACAAAGGTTTTGCTTTGATCCAAATTGAAAACTCAACCTTGGGATGACTGGGTGAAAGTTTAAAAGTGAAAATGAAGTTAAAACTGACTTTAAACACTGTATTGGGTTACCTGACCTGCATGAAGAGGTGAAAATCTGTCTTCAGTAAGTCAGGCTCGGTGATTTAAATAACTCTTCTGACTTTAAAGTCTCTGAGACTTCATGATGCCCCATTTTGTTGTCAATTGTTTGTCCTCAACACTATGCAAATTCAGCACAAAAATTTATTTTCCACAGCCATTTAATTTATACCATCCATTACCCCTGCCTGCGTGACTGACATTTACTGCATGATGTCTGGTGAGCAGCGCTGGCAGCTGGGAGCCAGGAGACCTGGTGTCTATAGCTGGTGTTACTATCTTTGGTAAGTTGCTTCATCTCTTCTATTGCATTCACTTAATCACGGTCATCATCTTCAATTGAGCTGTTTGAAGGGACTCTATTATTACAGCTGTTACACCCAATACAACAAGGCTTGAATTATTTTCATGGAACACAGCAATACAAGACTGTGAATTATTAGGTAGAATGTCTAACATAAAGTATTTGGCAACTACAATCACAAAGCTGAATGTCACACTCTCCAGGTCTTTTTCCACTTAGTCAGCAGTGTAGATAAGCAAAACAGTTGCTGCCTATACTGAAAAAAATGTGCCTCACCCACCATGCTGTGGAAATGGAGAGGAATGGGTGGGTCATTCTGCAACTTCTTTGATCATTGTAATTTTTTTTCATGAGGCTTATCCAAAGTCTGGTGCTGTTGGCTGCGGGCTTATAGCTTCTCTTTGTTCCCTTTCTAAGAAACAAAGTGTTCTCTTAGTTCTCCCAACTCACATTCCCCTGTTGAAACTGTTGGAAAATAGGTAGCAAGGCTAACATAGAGGAAGACACAAATCCTGTTACTTACGCAAATTTACTTTGTGTAAATATCCTAGACCATTTTTTTCTCTTGATACCTCAAAATATTGTCCATTTTGACCTCTGGTATTCTGAGAAAAACCAGGATGATAATTTAATAAGAACAAAGAAACTAATTCAGAACACTTGAGAAGTCTCCAGTGTAATTCCTTCCCTGCACAACCAAATTTTACCCAGAGCTCTATTAAAAGTGTGACATAGTTAAATAGGTGATTTATGTCAGGACATCTTGTGAGAATGCCCGTACTAAATGCATCAGATAGTTTTCTACCTTTCACAGATTAAGTTTTAGAGACCTTTTGGATAGTAGTATCCTATCCCGAATCAAACTTTGGGAATTCTTGGAATCACTGCATTTATTTCACAGGGGCTGCAGAAAAAGAGAGGAGCCCAAGTACTCTAATTCCTTTTGTTAATCTGTTTCCACCCTCAGTGTAACAAAATGTTCAGATGAACGGACTTCCCCAAATGATCTAAATATTACAAGGACCATTTATTATTTACTGAGCTCTAACTATGTCATTGACACTTGGTGATTCATGAACACCTCCCTGCTTAGAGGAGTTTGTAACTTAAACAGGCAGGAGCTGAGACATGATGGAAAATCATGAGAAAGAGGAGGTCAGACAGTTCTTCTCTTTTGCTGTTCCTCTATTACCTTAGGCCAGGTATTGAATCTATTACTGAGCAAGTTGTCTCTAAAGTCTCTGTCTCACTGGTGGGAAGTTTTCTGCCCAAAGCTTGCCACACTGCTGTCATGGAAAAGTATAAGGGTTGACAAATTCCACCCAAAATTTGGATGTTTCAATCCAAGGAAGCATGAATAATGAATTGGTCAGAAGCTGTGCTAGAAAAAAAGAAGGGGGAGAAAAAAAACAGGTTTTATTTTTCCTCTGCACCCCTCAGCTTGGGGGAGCAGGGAGGCAAAAAAGGGAATGGCTATGACCTTTAGAAAATAAGTTAATTAAAAAATCCCAACAAAATTCAAAAGAACTAGGTCTTTAGTTCAAGAGGCAAAAGTTTATGCTAAAGCAGGAGTCATACACTGCTCCACAAGTGTTAAACGTCTTTGCATTATAATCAGTTGTTACAGCTACATGTGATATTGATTATGTTAATAATCAGGATAACATTTTGTAGAGGAAGTGTTAGATTTTCTAACAGTGATTTGTACATTGATTGTGATTGGCTATACAATTACAGAGTTATTAAAGTTATATTTGATTATTTAACACAGCATTTTATGTCAGAGACTATTTGGGACATCAGCAGACCTAAGTTGGAACATTCACACTTTAAAGTGCACATTTTCTAAATGTAAAATTATTCACATTCAGTTACTATTCAAGCAGAAGGTTCCTCCTTTCCTGTTATTGGAACTGAAGCCCACAGCATGCATCCACATTTAAATTTTTTATACACAACAGCCACATATATGGTGACACTTTCTAATACTTAAATACTAATCGAAGTTGAATATTCATTGTTACTATTCCTTTGACACAGGAAAGGATATCCTAAGAACTATATATCACATAGTCCTTATCCAGACACTACTGAAGTAAATGAGAAGGGTCATTTTATTCAGGGACTTAATGCAAATCCAAAATCGAGCACTTTGAAAAGTTGAATTTTACATTATTTTAGGTTATGTTCTTACTTTTACTTCAGAGATTCAAAATAAGAGCTTACTAGAATGTTCATCAGAATTTTTTACTGCAGCTGGAAGTATCTACCTGTACAAGGTAACAATAGATATATAAGGCTACAAATTTTTGAGGGAAGGAGCTGCACCTGGCTTGCACATTTGTTTTTCTCATGAAAAATGGCTGACGCAAGAAAGATTTCAAGATACATCAAAATCAGGAACTTATTTATATTTAGCACTGATAAACCAGTAGAACCTTGTTTTTAGTGTTTATAAAATGCAAGAAAAATAAAGATCAGCTGTCACATTGCAAACACCACCTATTTCACATACCTGCAGCTAGCTCTGTGGGGGCAGGTAAAACCAGAGTTTTCTCCTTTTTTTATACATAGACATATCAGGCTTCCCTAGAATTATAAGGAAATGTTGATAAAACAACCGTATCTAACTATGTTTTCAAAAGAATAAGGGCAGAGCACTGTAACCCAGGGTGTCTGCTTGTTATAAAATAAAAAATGGCTATGCTAAATGTGTCTCACCTTATCTCAGAATGTACTATTATGCTGTTCTTGCAGTTGCTCCTACTTCATGGCCACATTTAGCATAGTGACAACTGTTTCATAGCCCAAATTCACACAGAAAAATTTTGACAACTGGTGTGAGGGTCCCAACAGACAAATTTCAGGAAACCAGAAAATCTCTTTCTCTGTTAAGCCTGATTACATCTCCTACCTTAAATAGCAGAAGGTCTCAGAAAACACATGATGTTGCAAGGAGGACAGACATCAGCAGCAATGAGGGAGAGAAAGTTGCCCAGGACTCATCCGGGGGGAGCCTGCACTAGCCAAGCAGAACCAAAATCCATGCAAATTCTGGAGATCATCAAAAAACTTCCCTGATTTAGGAGCAGTTCCTCCTCTTCAGTAGTGTCTCCCTCTTCACCCTCAGTAGCATTATGAATGTGTGAATGGGATGAAAGAGTCTCTGAGGCATAGGAAAGGGAGAGTAGGTGACATTGACATGGGTCTCTGGCCTTTTGAAAATCACCAGGCTGTAACCTGCCATCAAATGAAGACAAGGGATGATGCTTAAATAAATTTCTACACTTTTAACAGCTTGTCCCCATATACAGTGCATAAACCTGTCCTCTCTTACATCTTCTTTGAAAATGGCAAAGTTGAAAAGAATAAAGGAAAGAACATGGAGAGTAGAGAGTTTATTTCAAAAACCTGTCCTAGCTGTGCAGCAAGAAACAGAGTGAGCCATCTGGTAGGTTTCCAACAGTTGCAAAACAGAAATACACCAGGAACACATTTCATAAGTGGGTAAAATAGTGATTCAGGTCTCCAATCGTAACAAAATAAATGACATAAAGATGCAAAAGTGTGTTTCTTGAAAAACTCACCAGTGAATTCGGGCTGAGGTCTTGGGTGTTTTTTTTTTAAGTCCCCAGTACCCAGGAAATGAAAAACACACAACTGTAAGTTCAAGACCAACTTCCCCACTCCAAACAGACCAAGCCGTTGCAGAAGATGGCAAAGGGAATACTACTTAAACTTATTCCAGGAAGAATTACTTTTGCAGTTATGCATTGCTAGCAAGCAACAAAAGTCCTCTCTCCTGGTGAAGCATTTTGTGGTGACTCAAGTACTATTGCTTTTTAAGCTGGTCTCAGCAGCCTTTGCGAAGAGATATTCATCAGTTCTTAGCTGCTCCACTGCATGCTGGTAGAAAACATAACCACAACCACATGAAAACAAACCTGCTCCACGGGCACCTTGCACTTCTGTAGTGGTGCAAGGACATGTAACAGGCAACTCATACAGCCCCAAATTCTCTTTGCTCTGGATGAGTTAAGTTTTTTTTTTAGATTTTTTACATACACTAAAAATGTGTGATTAGTGAACCAGTAGATGTTTTATATCACCTTTTCCCTTCCTTTTGACTTGATCAACAACATTATAAATATTGAGCTATTTACACAAGAAAAGTACCCAAAATAAGCAACAATTAAGCATATGTTAAGATACAGTAGTAAAGTGAGATTTTTCTCAGCTTCAGCACTCTGTAGTGACTCTGCTTGGTGCCTTGCTGTTGAAAACCAACAGATGACTCTCCTTGTTTCCTTCTCTCAGTCACTACATCATCTTTGTTATGCCAAATACTCCTCAATACACAGCAAGAAGCAATAACACAAAAACTGCTTGCTTCAGAGAGATGCAGGCGAGTCTTTCTGCTAACAGAATACCAAAATGTTCACTGGTTTCAGGGTGGAGTAAGACAACTCAGTCCCTCTAAGAGGAGTCCTAGGCTTATGGCCGGGTAGCCAGTATCTGCTTTGGATGGTGAGCACAGATATGGACCATGCCGAGCTTGGCTGTCTGCATCCAGGACTGGCCACAGCAGTCCTTGAGCACTCTCTCATCACTTTATGATCAAGTAGCAGCCACCGATTGCATCACTGAAACAACAACCAGGCTGAAACATGGTCCACCTAATACAACAGGTGCCGAAAGGAAGAACAAGAAATAAATTATGCCTTGAGTCTGCAAAAGTATCACAGGCTAGTGGTCTGTACCAGAGAGCTGGGAAAAATTTTGTCCACTGCTCATCCTGCTAGGTCTTCCACATTCCACCACCCCTACCGCTGGCAGGGTGCTCATGTGCACCAGCTACTTTCTCTTATCAAAAGATCCCATCAGCTCTGCCACAGCAGCAGTAGTTGTTTAAATTACACCAGATCCAGATGAAGTGTCTAGTTTAGTTATACACAAACATCAGATATGAGCAAGACCCATGACAGTGCATGGGAGAGCTAACAGCAGAGTGCTGAGGATTTTAAGTGTGGAACAAAAGAAAACATGGAAAGCCACTCCCACTCAGCCATGATTTCCATATCTTTCCTCTCTGTTTTTCAGCAAACCACAAAAAAATACATTCTGCAGGAAACAATGACAGAGGGAAGTTTGGAGAACATTTGTGCTATATGACCACAGTGTACCAACCAGCCAGGAGACTGCACAAAGTATATGCTCAAACAGTGAGATTTGGCTTTTTTCTGAGCACATGTCAAAACCAGCTGTTGCATGCTGATAAAATTTGTAGCAGCAAGCTTTCTAGTGTAAACAAGCCTCACTCACACTAAAATCACTGGTCATACAGCCTTCTTATGCTGGGAGTTAAAGCCATCACTACAAAGTGGGAAAACATGACAAAAGTCAGACAGAATGCATGATGATTTACTAATAAAATGATAGAGGCATGAGATAACTCATAAGCACGGTAACCAAATTACTACTCATGGCTTAAACAGTGTTAATGTTTGGGATTATATATCACAAAAATGTATACAAGTCATATCGAGAATTTCCCTAACAGACCACTTTTTACTAAATGGAGATTTTCAAAAGCATTTTCTGCTGGGCTAAGTTCCCCTTCCATCAAAACCACTAGCACTCCAGTTTAGCTGTGATGAGAGCCAAATCCCACCCACAAATTTTTATTCCCTAAATGCAGGGTGCTAGCACTGATATCTGTGCAACTGCATGAAATCATAGCTCCTGTGGCTACGATAGGGTGAATTCAACTCTCTGAGCAATACAGAGTCACAAAAATAAGAGATCATTGCAATTCAATACAAATTATCTCTTCATATGAATGACCTCTCATCAAATCCTAGTTACAAATACTTAAGTAAGGGTATTAGTTTGACACTAGTGAATTGGGGAACCAGGAATAAAGAGTCAGAGAAATCAAACACCAGAGAGGGAAAAAAAAAAGAACAATAAAGCCTGGAGATGCTTTGCATTCTTTTCTCAATCAAAAGCATTAGCTGTTCTGCAGCAGTTGGCTCATCAGCTGGGACTGCAAGTCTTCTCTGCCATGGTGAGACAGGACTATCAGAATTAAGGAGGAGAGATAACACATAGAAATGGAATTAATCAAATAAACAAACAAAACCATAGAGGACTAAACTTATTTCAGTCCAGTAGACCCTACTAACAAGGTGCAACTTATCTCTTTAGTCTTAATAAAAGCACAAAAAGAAAACTTATTCCTTTTCAGTAGACACTGAAATCACTCAAAATAAATGGTGGTTTGGTTGGAGATAGAGCTATTGTGGACCATAATTACATACAAAGAAAATGGATATATCTAACATGAAAGCTTTCTACAGTGAACTAAAATGTAATAGCAAAGATAATTACTTTGTTCCTCAAGTCTTTTCCACAAAGACAAAAATCTTGCCAAGCTGGAATTTGATTCTGCAATTTTTAATGTCTTTTAAGATAACTCGTTTCCTCCTGCTACCTGCTACCAATCAGTAAGTCTCAGAATCTTTAAAAAAGTTACTTAAGGACACATGGCCACTAAAAATAACCCTTTTATTTTTCTTTTTTCTTTTTCTTTCTCACCTCTCCTTTTCACTACTGCTCCTACAAGAAACACTTAAGACAGAATCATAGAATAGTTTGTGTTGGATGGGAGCTTTAAAGGCCATCTATTTTACACCCCTTGCAATGAGCAGGGACAACAAATCAAAAAATCATATTTGTAGGAAAGGGAGGAGGCAGATGTGTGTTTCCCTTGTGTTTACTTTTTACAAAATCCTGTACAATTAATTTGCAGAAGTTTTTTTTTTCTGTTTCATTTTGGTTGTTGGGAGGGGGGAGTTTTTTTGTGTGTGTTTTTTTTTTTTTTTTGTCATGGGGATTTTAAAGTGATTGAAATTGAATACAATAATAACAGTAAGTCTTTTGCTCTCTATCCTGAGGTCATTTAGTTGCTTCCCCTGTTTGACATAGGAAGCTCTGGTGATGCAGTAAGGAAAAGAAATTTTTCTTTAATCTAGTGGTTAACAAGAGTTGATGTTGAATGGTGCACATGGGAGCAGCTGAAGTCAGGAAACCAAGGTACCTTTAGAGAGGCATCTGGCAGAGACACTGCTTACCAGTTCTTCACTCACAGTAAGTTATGTAGTACACAATTAGAGGTATTTCCTGATACCCATAAACTTAGACATTACAGACCAAAATCTTGGAAGACATTACCTCCAAGGCAAAATATATCCAGGAACCTTCTGACAATATGTTGATGTGCCCTATTTCCGATTTGGAAAATTAAAATATGCCTTGGTACACAATCTTGCAAAGGACCTTTCCAAAGGACAACAAAGACAAAAGAGTTTGAAGCTGGATCTCACTATTTTACCCAGGGAAGCAAGACTCACACGATTACAAGAAGGGATGTGTATGTGTATATATGCATACCCGTGCACTCACATATCTATGTACATCTATTCCTTTTGTTCCTTCACTCTCCATCCTCTCTGTAATGTTTAGACTTAATTTGTAATGCATTTCACAGAGGAATGAAGCTCTTAGAGATACTGATCCCCTAAAATGGAGTGAAAAAGTAGTTGGGTAAAGAAAAAAGCTCTTACAGAACCTCTACTGAGATAAAGGTGATAGTGTGATTTCAGTGAGTGTTAAACACAGAATCACAGAATCAAGGTTAGACGAGACCTTCAGGACCATCCAGTCCAGCCATCAACCCAGCACCATCATAATCATCCCTATACCATATTTATAAGTGCAACACCCAGACTCCTCTGGAACATTTCCAGAGACAGTGGCTCTACCACCTCCTTGGGCAACTTCTTTTAATGTCTAATCATTCTTTCGGTGAAGAAATTTTTTCTAGTGTCTAATCTAAACCTCTCTTGGCACAACTTAAGGCCATTTCCCCCTTTCCCTTTCACCTGCAACAAGGTGGAAGAGACTGGCTCTCATCTCATTACAGCCTCCTTTCAGGTGGTTGTAGAGAAAGATAAGGTCCCCCCGAGCTGCTTTTGTCCAGGCTAAACAACCCCAGCTCCCTCAGCCTCCTCATAAGACTTGTACTCCAGACCCTTCACCATCCCTTTTGCCCTTCTCTGGACTTGTCCCACCACCTCAATGTCCTTTTTGAAGTGAGTGGCCAAAAAGTGAACACAGTACTTGAGGTACAGCCTCACCAGTGCTGAGTACAAGATAATCACTTCCCTGTTCCTGGTGACCACACCGTTCTTGATACAGGCCAAAATGCTACTGGCTTTCTGAGCCACATGGACACACTGTTGGCTCATATCCAGCTGGCTGTCAATCAGCACCTGCAAGTCTCTTTCTGCTGAGCTGTTCTGGAACCACTCTTCCCCAAGCCTGCAGTGCTGTATCTAGTCACTGAAACCCCAGTGCAGGACCTCACATTTTGCCTTATTGAACCTCATGCAGTTCTCCCTAGCCCATCAATCCACTTTGTTAAGATTGTTCTGTAGAGGCTTCCTATCCAAAAGGAGATCAGTACTCTCGTCTAACCTGGTGTCATCTGTGAACTTACTGAGGATGCGCTCTCCCCTCATCCAAATCCTCAATAAAAATGTTAAATAGAACTGGTCCCAATACTGAGTCCTGAAGAACACCACTAGTGACTGGCTAACAACTAGATTTAGTTCCATCCACCACTGCTCTCAGGGCCTGGACATCCAGCCAGTTTTGCACCCAGCAAAGAGTGTACCAGTCCGAATCACAAGCAGCCAGTTTCATCATGCAATCTACAGAACATGATTCTTGAGACAAAAATTTGCAGAAAAACAAGCCCCCAACTGTTCCATGAACATGCTACCTGTACAACAGCTGTCTAAAAACCGTCAGTTTACATGTTACTGATGTAGGAAATGCTGCAGTGGATTTTGAAACCACAGTCTTGTCATGAGTTGAAAATGGCAGAGGAATGTGGATTAACTTTTCAAATATGTTTTTAAAACAGGAGTCCAAGCTTTGTTTGGATACAGAGTCTAATGTACCTGCCTCATCGCTCCACTGGAACGCTGCTGGACCACATTCCCACAGAGGGATGGCAATAACTGCACACCTCTGACATGCCAGGTTATGCTGCCCAGATGTATCCACCCTTTTTTTCCTGTGCAGAGCATGTGGAGCAGAAAAGGTGGCTTGTATGCCTAGTAATGATTCTCCCCTTTCCTCTGTAGGTTGTACTCTATAGCTAAACAAGCAGAGGAATGAAGTCTGCAACTAATGACTGTCAACCTGGGAGAAAAGGAGAATTGGAAAGCAGTTCATGCTTGAGGACACAGACATAAATTACTCAAATTACTCCAGGTAAGCCACACACAGTGTGTCAGCAACTCCACAGGATCTCCCTTCATGCATCTTCTATACCGCCACAGCCTGTGGCAAAGGTTCATTTATCCCTTTGTCCCTGCAACTTTCTGAAGCTCAAAAGCCTCAAGTACTGTCTCCCTGGAACGAGGCCACTTAAGCAACATCTGTAGCCCTGGAAGAAATCTTACCATATACATTTCCTTTTCTGCTTAAAGTTGAATCTATTATGGGCTTTCATACAGTACCTATTTTACTCGAACTCATGTAATAGAGGCTTTTACTGTCAGGAACTAATGCATCAGCAGGGAATAAGAGTAATTTCCACTCTATACGTTCCTCTATTTACATCAATTTCTTTGGAGAGAATACAATATTCCCATTTGAAAGTGACAAGAAAAAGGGTTTGCAAGGAATGAGTGTTTCAAGTATTTAATTTCAACATTATTACAGAAGCCTCCTGCGATTCTGAGGACATACATGCAATACTTAGACTAACCTGTTTCAAATGTTTCCTTATTGAGCTGATACAGCATGATCATGACAAACAAAGGCTTCTGGCCCATTTTACAGGCAGATAAATAAAGACAAAGAAAACAGAATGCAGGTCTTTGAGTTCAGATTTAGAGTCAATGCTATGCAAACAACAGTGAAATGCTTTTCTGAAATAATGTAGAGTATTAAAAAGTGGCTCTTAATTACAGGTGTATTGCCCAAGACCCATGTATTTGTGACGGTTGGATATTATGTAAAAATGAAACAATAAAGCCTGAGGGGAATCATCCACTGAATATTTTTTTCTGCCTAAGGAATACCTAGAGATAAAGAAGCCTTGAAAGTTTTGCTCTTTTATCATATCAAAGCCACCAGAAACTCAGTGTTTAACACTGATTTAATAGTTTTAAACCGCTACTTTACATTTGTCAAATAAAGCAAATTATTCCACTCTATAATTCTGCTGTTGATCTAAGAATCAGTCCCAGACAACACATTTAAGCATCTAATATGCAGTTACATTGGGAGTTGGTCAACCTTACTCCAGTTTTTCTCTGCTTTATATATGTGTATATATATATACACATAATTTTTTTTAAGAAAAATGCAAGAAGGGTTTTGGTTTTTTTTTACAAGTTTGGACAAGGTACTTTTTCACAGAGAATCTGTTTTCATCAAACTTTACTCTCTGTCATGTTAGCAACCTGCATTTATTTGCAAGCATTTCTAACAGTTCTTCAGCTGAGGGACTATGTACAGTGAGTCAGCCCCTAGTGTGATGGAGTCCTGATGTCAGCTGGATGACACTTTAATAGAAACAGTAACAAACAGCATAATGAAATCTCACCCAAGAGGGGTGAGTCTCTATTGCCTTATTCTTGTTACTCCATTTGTTTCATCCAGACAATGTAACTGACTTTGGTTTTAAATGATGAAGGCCTTTTGAGGGATTTTCAGTAAGCTTTCCCTAGCTTTTGGATTAACAGGACACTTGGATGCATTTTTTTTTCCTTGTAACACTAAGTATCCTGTCACTTTTAATTCAAGCTGACCTAGTGCAGTGGCATTAGTTCAAACACAGTTTGTTTGTTGTGAATGAATGCTTTACATTGTCTTTGACAGACATTTCATTGTAAGTACAATGCAACATTCACCACTACAGAAATAAACAAATCACAATCTTTAAGCACCAAGGCTACTTCATGTAACAGAAAGGACTTTCAGAAGCTCAGGAGGGTTTCATGAACTAGAAGTGACACTGCAAAAAGGGGACTAGCAGACTGAAGAAAGTTTAATGGAGAATATGGCAGCTCAGGATTAAAGGACAGGCAAAGGTGAAACTATTGAAATGTGAGAAATTGTTTTGTGTTCAGCAGATTTTCACTAGGCAATCCTGAACTGTTTGCAAATACCTGTTGTTCCTTGTCCAGAAAAATATATTAACATAATTTTCCAATAATTTTTCCCCACACACAAACACATAGCTGGAGTAAAAAATATAATTCCTCATCAACTGTCTTTGCACTGCTTCTCTCTTCAACTTCATCCAAGGTTATGCCAGTGCTCCTTTTTTCAATAAGAAAGTTGAAATTATGTCACAGCTCACGACACCCTTGCAGAAGATTTTAAGTAACTAATTAGTAATCAACAGTAGAGGAATACAAGCTAACCAGGAAAGGAAATTTATGAGTAAGCCTCTCACTAAATGTAAAGTCTTAAAGCAGAAATTTTCCCTCCCTCCCTCTTCATTCTACATTTTGTGTAGTCATTCACAAATCCCCACTTCCACTTCTCTGCTGGCTAGTTCCTCTCTGTTGAATGTCAATGCTTTTCTTCCTGTGGTGTTACAGAAATGGGCTTTCCTACTTCCAGCTCCAGCCCTCTGTGTGTGTCTCTCAAGTTTCTTTCCAGAAAAAAACTCTCTCTTCATAATATGAAGTTAGATAGGAGTGTTGGATTTGTTTCATCCTCTACAGACTATTCTGATCCTTTCTGCTTGACAGATAAAAAAGTTTCACAGGGGAATATTTGACAGTATGCTACTTAACTGTCAGCTGGTACTGTAGTTCTTTAGTGGGCCCAAAGACTGAACTTGTTTTTCGCTCCCAGCACAGTTTCCCAGGATAAGCCACCTGAGGAGAGGTGTGAGGCTGCATGTGCTGCCTGTGACTGCCTGCTGTTCTGTTCTCCCACGGGGAGGGAGAAGACTCCAGTCGCCAGGGATGTCAATCAAGTGTTAAATTTGCAATAGCAAAGCATTCTTTTAAGCCAGACATCTATCTAATAATGCTTACTCGTTGCTCAGAATTGTAGACAAACCTGTCCATAATCAGATAACATGAGAAAGAGTGTGACAGATGGTTGGTGACGTCTGTACCTGCCCCCTTCCCCCATACTTGGTCAATTCACTGTGGTCTGCAAGTATCTGTGAGAAGCACCCTCTGCACGCTTCACACTCCCAGGAAGGCTGTGCCTGTGTCAGTAGTGAGTGTAACCTGCTGCATAAAGCACAAAAACAATTTTCCAAAGAGTTTGGGTACTCTTCTTGGCCACACGGATCATTCATGTGTGTTGAATAACTTGACACATGACAGTTGCTTAATTTGGGGGGCTTTTTTTTTTTTTGTAATGCTACTGAAAATTTATATTTTAACTTTTTTTCTGGGTTGCTGAATAAAGAATGTTCTGCAATGGAATTACTTTTGACAGGACTGCCATAATTATACTAAAATTACTGAAGTAAATAAAACTCTGTAAATCTTTCCTCTCTTTCAAAAACCAGAAAACATACTGATGTTTATAGGTGTTCTCAAGAAACATTCATGCTGATACACAACACATGAATAAAGATTGATGCTATGTCTGTCATGCAGTCCATCTAATTTGTTCAAGTAGCCATGTTAGATCAGCAGTGCATCTGAGCTAGTAAGGTTATTAATTGGCAATAAATAGAAATACACTTTAAAATACTTCTGACTAATCCAGGCCCAAATAAATCTGAGTTGGCAGATTTATTAGCACCCAACATTATACTATGACCAAAGAATGATTAGCCAGGACCCTTGACAGGCTGAAAATGTATGATCTGATATGGTAGCCTTTTTCTGCATCTATCAAGAGATGACTTTAGATGTGTATATGTTTGCTTAGTGCTTGTGTAAATTTTTAGACTGATAGCCCTGAAACATGAAATTTTATCTTCAAAACTAGGCAGAGGCTGAGTCTTTTTTTATAATGTTGTATTGTACCTTAAACAAGGCTTGTGGGCTTATTGCTAAGAACGGGACAGGAGAGAGATTTGGTGCTTATTCACCAAAGAGACAGCTATGTCTGCTGAGATATTTCTTTGCAATATAGAAAGTATGAAAATACCTGGGACATGCTTCACGTATTTGGTGTGTTTATGTTGAGTACAGAATATATCATTTTTAAAATATCAAATACAAACTTTTCAAGCTCCACACCTATATTTCCTTTATATTGTAATTCATCCTCAAGAATTAAGTATCTCTATAGAAATATTTTAGTAAAAACACAGATGAGTAAAAGCATAAAATAAGCTCTTCAAAGAAAAAGAGACAACTTGAGAAATTTCTTTTCCCCCAACCCTACTTTTTCCCTTGTAAAGGGAATCAGTTTACAACTTGCTTCAAACTGAAGTAAGCTTTGAAAACTCATATTTGACCAATAGCCTGATCCAGAAAAGTCTAAATTAACTGATTAACTATTCGGAGTATAATGAGGAAAGAGAAATTTGACTGTGTGCAGAAATGGAAAGTAAAGGATGAGCATCACTTAAAACAAGATGACAAAAGGGCCTTGAGATTTCCAGGGAGCATCTAAATTTGTGAGCCCTCCTCACATCTAAGAAGTGTATGTTACACAGCCATAACTGACAGAAGTGCTGTAAAGCTCTCGACACAGCTGTGATAAAAAATGAAACTTAGCAGGGACAGAGGGCATAAGCGTTATTTTCTTTTATTATTCACTGCTTTCTTAAATTCTCACTAGGTAATTAATAAACACACAGCTTCTAGAACAATTCCAGACACTAGGAACTTCCTAGAGTACTTTTATTAAAATTATTATTATTACTAATAGTAATATTATTACTAAAGCTGAAGTAGCAGCTGAGTGACTCAGGGTACTCTGCTGTTTAATTTAATCAAAGGAGTTGTGAATCCTTAACAAGACCTTCAAAAAAAGAACAAAGATCATTTCCCCTATGACTGGGTTACAAAGAATACAAATCATTTATTTCCTAACACCAAATATATATAGAAGTTTATGAGGAGACAAAGAGAAAAGGAGAGGGAATCATTAAGGACACTTGGAGGCATGTTGATTTTTTTTCCTGAAATTTTGTGACATGCTCTTAAATCACAGCCATTATCTAGAGGGCTTATAGATGCTGCAAATTATTCAAGACAACTGCACACAATAGAACACATAATACACATCAGGATGAGGCAAAACTCCATCTACCAACACTAAATCCTAGGAAGCTGGGCTGAGATTTCTTTGTTTCTGGTGTTCCAAAGCCTGAGTCTTGCAGAGTAAACTTTTTCAGAACTTAGGAATAAGAAGCAGCAGGAAAGATCTCCTGATCTTTGGTATATCCTGTCTTCACTGATATCCCAAAGTGGTGGAAATTTGAGACAAGACAGTAATTTCAGAGGTTAAAACAAATGAGGAATTTAATAAAGATCTGATAGATTTCAAGCACTTTACCTCTTGAGCACTGATGCTCCTGAAGGTAATGGTGTAGAAATCCTGGCTTATTGCTAAGACAACTCAGTGCTACTACCGGATTCTTCAATTCATGAAAATATAGAGAGTTAATGCACCAGCTCCACTGTCAGAACAAGAGCTGCAATCCTTCCCACCCATAACATATCTCTTCACTGTGTGATTTCTACAGCTCTCAAGATTTGAGACAAACAAAAACAGTCTTTAGCTTGTATCTTGCAGTAAGGAACAAATCCCAGTATCCTCATATCCCCCAGAACTGTTATGAGATGATTCACAACTCCCTTGGTTGCAGAGTAGCCTGGGGTACTCCCCACTTTCTGGCAGCATGGCCTGCCTCTCACTTGGTATAGGTATAGCCACTACTCCTAACACTGGCTATTTTAGCCACAGCAGAAAAGTTACCCTGTCTATATGTAGTTCCCAAAATAAACCCTCTGCCTTGGTCCTTGGTTGCCCTACAGCTCAGGTGCATGCCACAGGGCTCTGGTTCCCTCACCAGAGAAACCTGAGCTCACCAGGTCTCCTTCTCTAACTACACCTGTGTTTCTGGAGAGAGGCACAACAGAAAGGTAAAGGCTAGAATATGCCTACAGTCACACAGCAGGTGAGTGGCAAACATAAGAATAGAATAATTTTCTACACAAGAGATCCTTCTTTCAGAGTCCAGCCCAACCCCAAAAGGCAAAACCTTAACATGTGTGGTAACCTTTCACTTAAAGAGCCCATCTGTAGAAATTTTGTTATGCCAAAAGCTAATTAAGGTCAAGCATAGCACAATCTATGTAGGAAGACTTGTTAAGTCATTAAGTCTCTGGAGGAGTAGGATTGGTTTCCTCGGGACTCTTGCCAGTATTTTGTCCAAACTGCTTTCAGAAGTCACAAGCAATAGTGGTTTTTAGTAATTCCCTTGCAAGATATTTCAGGTGTCTTCCATCTGAAAACTTTAACTTGATTTTTGGCTTCACTTAAGTTTTATGTCCTCATGCCTCTTAATCATGTTTGGGTGCATCAAACTACACTTTTTTCACTCCTGAATGTTTCTACACTTCAAACATTTATAGTCTGTTATAACATAATTTCTCCTTAGTCATTACCTAATGATACACTGGATTATTAAATCACTGCACTGTTTTGTCTGAGTTCTTTCATTCCGCTCCCAGGATTTGCTGCTTGTTACTGAACTCCCTCCAATTTGTTTCTCTCAAAAGGCCCAAACGGATTCAGCAGGCAAACACACTCGATGTAAAATGTGCTACTGATTTATCAGATTTTCCTTTTTATACCCCTCCTATTTTTACATCCTTCTGAAAACCAGATCCTTTTTTGGCATTTCAGTAAAATAAGCAGTTGTATTTAGTATCCAGTCCAATACTTTCCACACAAAACATTGAACATGCTGAGCTTCCAGGAGACATAAAGAAAACTTGCCGTGTATTTCCATGCTCAATGATAAAAATTCTGAAAAATCCATGTCACCACAGCAGCATCTGAAACAATCTGAGACCTGATATCTGTTGCCACCTTTGCCCCGAGACCAAAGATGGAGGATGATGTTTTAAGTACTGTGAGTAACCCATGAATAAAGACTGGAGTGCAAAGGCAGCTCGGATATGTCCTTCTTTCATTGCTGGGTGAGAATAAAAATGAACGTGTTGGCCAGGATGGGCCAGAAGCTTTTGGAGTCTCCCTTCCCATGCAGTGAGAGCTCCCCCATCTGGGCCTCCTACTGCCCAATGCCTTGGGGTGGAGGGCTGCTCCCATCTCTTCCTTGGGGGGAAAAAGGGGGAATTTCAATAGGAGCACGTCATTCCTTCCTGGCACAAAGAAAACTTGAGGCCACACAGGCTAAATGCACTGGAAAATGGTGTCTGCTGTGTTTCTGCAGACAGAAATGGTATACTTCAGGAAAAAAAGTATTTATAAGCACGCTTTTTAACATAAGCTCGTTCTTCTTCTAGTTTCTGCCTGGAAAAGACTAAAATGAGGAGAAAATAACTTTCATGGCACACTCTCCACCTATGCCTTGCCTGTGGTGACAGATCAAGCATCCCAAACAATTCCTCAACCATGGCAGCAAGTGCCCCAGAAGTCATGGGGTCACTGTCTGGAGCTGTGGCAGGGGGTCAAGCACTGGGGACCCACATCTTGCCACCATCCTCAGTCCCCAGGGATAGTCTGAGAGGAATCATTCTCCAGTTCCAGCTCAAGATGGGATAACACTCCCCATTAACTCTCAAATGTGTCACCACATTAAATGCAGGGTGCTGTTTTTGCTCTCTTGAGCAGCAGGACACGTGTGCCTGGGTTGAGTGTCTGCTGCTGCTGCAGCAGCTGCATTTCACCAGTGTTCAAAGCAAAGCTTTTCCTAATTGCTTGCTGTGGCTTGAGTCTGCCTGTCCTTTATCACACTCCTTTTAGAATGCTGGTATCTTCCAAAGGAAAAGAAAACATCCTCTGACATCTGGAATTTTCCACAGTTACACTTTGCCCAGAGGTGACTTGTCCCTCTGAGGAAACTTTCAGCATTATGTAATATTATTTTTATTCCTTTGTTTGTATCTACAGAGGCAGGCAGATAAATAGAGAGACAAATAAATGAAAGAATAGTCTGAGATTTTTATCAAAATGCAGAGCTAGAGTGACTCAACAATCAAGACAATCGCTCTGGAAAGTTTTAGACTTTTGTTAATTGAAGATTGCTGAAATTCCAGGATAACCAGGGGGTCATCCTTGAATCTTTCTCACAGACGAAAATGTAATTTAAGAGAGGGGTGTGACTGGAAATACCTAAAGGAATGGTGTGTTTAATTTTAAGATCCTGTCAAATTGTGCTTTCATAAAGAGCTAAATGGTCAAGTAACCACTTGAGGATGTTTTTTGTCAACATTTAGAAAAGTGCACAAATATTATTAGTTTAAAAGACTTGAATCCCACTGTTAATGTTTAAATATGCTCTTTAGCTCTAACCATTGTTATCTGGATTGCCACTTTTCTGAACATTTGAATCCTAAAAACCCATCGACTTTTTTGAAAGTGTGTTGATTCCTTTTAGAAGCAGCTCTAAACCCACTCTCCTTACTATTCTGTAATGTAAACATTGGACTTTAAGTATTTTTCTGTGTTAATTCTTGCACATACAGAAACGAAGGTAGTATAACTTCTAAACAATAGGATTACTCACACTAAACCTACATGCATGTACAGTCTGCAGAAGAGCTGAGGGTCTGGTTTATCAAGATGAACAAGACCGTCCTGTCATAAATGTATTTTTATTGTGAGGTAATTTGTGTGTGGACAATTTAATTACTTGCTTAAGCAATAAAATTCCCACAATAGTAAAGCCTGTCTGACCTACCCATTTCTCACTTGATTAACCTGATTAAACTCAACACACCTGTTCCAAACTAACCGATTTTCACAGAATGACTATCAGACAACTTGACACTTTGCCACCATCATGGCACTACATTTCATACCAGACAACCCTCCCCAAAATGCTTTTCATTTTGTGTGACAGATACATTTGCCTGGAGCTATTATCAGCAAGAATGCAGAACACCTTGTCAAAAGGCAGAATACTTGTTTTTTTAAAAGATATGGTCTCATGGGGAAAATAAAAGCAGAAAAATATACTGATCATCCATATCCAGAGGCTAGGAGTCTAAATCCTTTTGTTATTGATCTATTTAGGTTAGGAATTCAGGAGATACATGTGGGCCTTTGCATGTCTGTGCTTTGCTGGTCTGTACTGTGTTTCTTCTGGGACACAGATGAAAAGCTAAGTTCAAGAGTTTACCCTAAATTAGTCTTTTATTCTTAACATTGCATATGCCCATGAGTTGCAATCCCCAAGGTGCCAAAGGTCTGTAAGCATCTTCTAAAGCATTGCATTACACCCTAATGAGGCTAAAAGTTGCTCAAAAACAGAGGAAAAGGTTGTTGATTCATCTTTGTTGCTTGAAAAATATTACAAGCCTTGTAGCATGGGACTTAGAGCATCAACCCATCTGCTCTCGTGGTTCAATTCGCTCACCTATTGGGACCAAATTCTTAGCTGAGGGAATTTCGAATAAAATTAACTTCCTGCTTCTCTGGTATACCAGCAAGGGATCACTTTTCTCCTTTACAGTGTGGGAGAACTCATTATGCAGGTTATCCTTCAGGGCTTGCTCTGTGCTGCCTATGAAGCAGCACTGGAGTGGCAGGGAGAATTTTGCACAAGCCCTCCAGTGGTAGTGTCCCAGCAGCAGATTTGCTAGAAGTAGGAGGTTTTCTGAATTACAAAGTAGTAACAGTATATGCCATTGCATTGAGAATTCAAAGTAAACTATTTAATAAAAAAATCCTTGTTTATACTCCAGTGGTTGATTATCTCTGAGCCTGGTAGCAGCAGGTACTATTTACCAGAAATCCCAAAGAATTAGTGCCAAGAGAGAACATAATAACAGAACCAGGCCCAAGATGAGACGCTCTGCACTTCACTTCTCCACAGATGGATATCTTAACACAACCTATTGATTCCTTACTTCCGGCATGCAGAGGTTATATCTGACTTTTCTCAAAGCAAATTCAGCATTTATGACAGACTAGTGACAGGTGGGAAGATTAAATTCCTCTATTTATCCATGCTGAGGTGAACCATGGACGACCCCACACACGGTTATGTACATCGTCTCAGACTGAAGGAAGTGTCTAGTGGGTCTCAAAAATAACTCTGCCTCCAGCACTCAGCCCTTCACCCACCCATAAGTGTTTAGTAACTTCATTGATGCCAGTTCTGTAGTGTGAAAAGGAAACCATGGTAGCACAGTTACTGTTGATATAACTTAACCTCTAGACTGTTTCAGCCAAAGTAAGTTTTACCATCAAAAACACATTTTCACTATGTCTATCCTTGAACTTTTTTTAGTATAGAAAAAATATTTTTTGGTATATTATTTGCTATCACAAATCATAACTCCCATCTGACACTACTACACAAGTCACATTTTCAAGAAAAGATATGGCTTTCAGTCACAAACCCTCTTTAAGCAAAGCCTACACTTTGATGCAATCACCAGCTGATATCAATGGAAGTTAAACAAACTCAGTATCTAAGATGGAAAAATGTTCTGTTGTCCATCACCAGTACACTGAAGCACCAGTCCCTTGTGTAAAACACAATTAACACTGTGTGTGTGTGAGTCATTCCACCTTCCCCAAAGACACCTGAGATTATACTCTGTATTAAGTCTCATTCCTAAGGGTCACTATAGCACACCAACAGAAGGAATATAGCTTATTGCCAACTTTCTGCATGCATCATTTGTAATTCCATTCCATAGGCACTTGCCAACTGAAGTAATCTCAATAATAAAGACAAAAAATATATATTCCTAGAAGACTATTATATGGAACGACATAGGATGCAATACCCTGTAGCCACAGAGAAACAATTACTTTAAATGAATGAAAGCAGTGCTGCTTATGTGGTGACAGGAGGATACTGCCTTTTTTAAAAAAATATATATCTGTAATGAAAGCTAAGCTGTTATTATGTATAAAGCAGCTGCAGAGAAAGTGATAGCATTAAAGGCATTAGAACAAAGATTATCTGTTCTCTGTAATTAAATCCTTTTCCCTGCTTTATACCAGATGACTCCTAAGGTCACATGAGCCCGATTCAAGCATCATCCTTGAAACTAGCCTGAAGAGTTTGTAGACACTCACTCGAAACCCCGCAGCCTACAGGGATTGAATTATTCTATGGTTTCCATCCTGTCTTTTCCCCGTGGGAGTGGAGAGCTGTAACATTGTTCCAAAAAGTATCAGGGAACAGGCTGGTCTTTGAGCTGCTTTGCTTCCTTCACACCTTTTGGCAGCGGCTCTCATACATTTGATATGACAAATATCACTTCCTTGCCAGAGTGGGCAGATATTCCTATCCTAGTTCAAATAGCTGTATCATAAGAAAATACAAAATACTGTTTTGTTGTTTCTGAAGTGGGAATATCTGTCTCCCAGAGACTGAGTGCAGTGCCAGGCTATTCCCAAGGCATGAGTCAAGGGGACAGAGGAGTGTGTCTGCAGATCCATGACAAACACAGATACTCTTCAATGGTCTTTTATCAATCTGGCATGGGCTTAAGTTCATGCTCCCTGAGTCAGCTTTACTTCTCATTTAACACCACCTCACCTACTGCTTACTTAATACCCTCCTGTTGGTGGCAGTTACACAGATTTAAAAACAAATAAAGGTTTTGCATAATCCAGGAGGAGGGGAAGTGGGACTCCTACTAGTTCAAACTGTGAGCTACATCAATGGTGAGTAAAGAAAGAAAAACTAAAAACTAAAAAGAAAGAAAAAAAAATCACCAGTTTTCACTTGTTTCTGAGAGCTGCTGATCTCAGCCCAGTTATAAGGAGAAAAATTATTCACATGGATGCCCTCAGCCTGCTAAGAGGGTCTCAACTCTTGCAGGGCAGGAAGGCAGAACTTACCATTCTTCCACTTAGGGTCCCTTTCATTTAGAGCTGGAGGTGAAAGGAAGGTAACAAAGGAGTTAGACCTGAATTGTACCACATCCCTTTAAAATAAAAAAAAATCAAAGGCTGACCTAGGCCTTCCACTCCAACCATTCTCCTGCTAGACAAAGTAGCCTCCTTATCATACAGTCCTAAAGAAAGAAGCTCTGACATTTATAATCTGTTTCAGTTTATAATCACATGCATTCTTCAACTTGTAAGGCAAGTTTGTCCCTTCTTAGTACTTCATACTGAAAGAAAAAATAAAGGAAAATTGACTTGGGCCACAGAATGGTTTGAAGAAATTCAGATATGAAATCCCTCTCTTTTCTCTTATACAGACAAAATGGGAGTGCAATTGAATCACTTCTGCTGGAGCCAAAACTGAAGGAAAGACTGGAGACTCTGTAATTCACCAGGTAGCCATAGTAGTGCTAGTGGCAAAAGGACACAGAAAATGGAAGAACCTCAGTTGCCCGATGAAGCCCACTGTCATCTGTGTCATGAAGCCAGACTAGACTGGAAGCTGACAAGCATGCACAAGCCCTTGTAATTTGTATTCAGTTCAATTTCTGCCCCTGCTTACATTTTTCCTGACTTGGCCTCCTAGCTTGCTCCTTCCACTACCACCTCTACCTCTATTCTGAGGGACATAGCAAACTCCTCAGACGATCATCACCTCTATCAACTTTTAGCATTGCCCAGACCTTTGTTTTACTTTACAGTGAATGCAATCTATAGCGTGTCCCTATTTTTTTTTTATTATATATGTATATATGCTGGATTTCGTTCAGTCCCTGTTTGGCTGTGTTGTCCCCCAAGAGGGGAGGTGGGAGGGGCAGTGGTGCTGTGGCTTCTGGCATAGTCAGGGGTGCAGTCTGTTCCGAGCCCTGTCCTCACCATGCTGCCTCCCCATCAGAAACCATGGAAATGCTGAACTCACAGCTCCAGCCCCTCAAGCCCTGGAGGGGTGATCCCTGGTTCAAATAATCAAAAAAAGCGTTGTACAGGATCTTAAAAGCATGCTGATCTCTGCTGGATTGCTTGTTGGGGTTTTACTGGCTCAGGGCTTACTTTTTTGCAAGTTTTTTCCTGCCATGTGGTTGGCACAGGGGATGCCATGTTGCAGTTGCCTTCCTGGAAGAAGGAATTGGAGTTTCTGGTCCCCCTGCCATGGCCATGCATGCAAAGTTGTCGCTTTTAAGGTATGGATTATATTCCCCCTGCCTTTGCAAAAACTAATATCTCCGCTGCTGCTTTTTGCAGGTGCTCTGCCAGGCCAAGTGCAGGCTCTGTGGGCACAGGAAGTGCATCACAAGGTGTGGTGCCTCTCCCACAGCTCCATGGTTGCTCCCGGCACTGCTCCCCTTTACTCAGACCCTGGTGCTGGGGGAAACAAGCTCCAAAGCAGTCCTGTTTGCGGCTTTTCTCCCCAAACCAGGGCAGCAGGCACTTGTGCTATACTCGCTCGGTTTAGTGGATTAATGGCAAAGCTTGCACAGAAAGTTTTTTAGAAAGTTTTAAAAGCTCTGTGTTTCTGAAACTTGGGCACGTCTCTGTAATTCAGTCTTAGGGGTGCCTAAGCTTAGTCTCTGAGTCTCAGAGTTCCAGAAATTGTCTCCATTTTGTTTTTGCTAGCTTTTGCAGAGTTTCTAAAATTTTTTGTTCCCAAGAGAGTTTACCTCTCTTGTTTTTCATCCTCATCTGGTCTCTCCATTTACCAGGGAGTGTGCACATGCACCTCCGAGGCTTTTTTCTCAATTCTCCAGACTTTTGTCATCTGAGGTCCCTTCAGCTGAGCTCCCGCCAGCAGTTCCTTGCATTTTCTTTGTGCTCCAGGATTGTAGTCCATGTTCCGAGTGCCAATTATTATTTTTTTTTTATTATAAATATATGTGGGGTTTTGTTCAGTCCCTGTTTGGGCACCATTTGTGATGGGTGAAGAAGCATGGACACTCTTCTTTGCGGAAAGAATAATTTTTATTGCTATACAGCACTATTTTTATACTATAAAATAGTTTATATTTTCTGAGTGTTTATTCCTGTAAGATATCTATAACTCTCATAATAGGCCCTTCTAAGGTCAGTTTCAAACCAATCATTTGAGGGTTAAAAAGTCCGTAAGTTTCCACGCATCTTCTGGTCCAATCAGGGAGCTGGTTATCTGGTGTTCACGCGAATTCCCCAAACGTGGTGAGCTTCTGACTCCTGTCGAAGATGCCACATGTCCCAACACCCAGCAGGATATGAACACAAGGAAGGGAAGCAACACATAAGTCTGTCAGGTTACTCAAACCACCCTCACTGGAGGTAACTCTGATGAACTGGAGAGAGTCAGAGCCAGAAAATAGTGAAGTTCTGGAGAGCCCAGGTCCCTTACTTCAGTCAGTGACATAAGAAATGTTTTTTCTTAATGTGAACTTTTCCACCCAAGCTTATAAACATGATGGCATTTTACAAAACTTGGTACTATTTACTTTTACAGCTTTATTTGCCTCCTTTTTTTGCTGAGCAATTACAGGATATTCTGAGAAGCCTCCAAGTGTGTAAATCAAAAAACTAAAACAGAAAACTGATGAGAAGAAAAAGAAAGCACTTTTGTCAGAAGATAAGGTCATCTTCAGGGCACAACTTCCCAGGTTAAATACTAGTCCAAACTCTTGTGTGCAGTAGGGTAGTGGGGTAGGTACCTGTTTAGTATTAGATAAACAGGTACCTGTTTAGTATTAGATTGATGAGAATGTTTTTTTCTTTTTTAGGAGGCATTAAATGGCTGAAGGACAAAAAGGTCTTAAATATAGGCAAGCTGGAAAGTACAAGAGAAGTATTTTTATAAATATCAATAAACATATTTCTTAAAAGATGCTAGTCCATTAAACTTCATGTTGAAATAAACATTTAAATGTTATGTCAGTCACACATGCAGCAGAAGTCACTTTATATTTTCTACCGTAAGCCACTTCCCATAGTCATTAAGTGTTCGGTTTCCTACCCTGCCAAGTTTCTGGTGACATGTTTTCCTCTGCCCATCCTTGCCAGTTCATCCACTACCCTCCAATCCCCTGATCTGTGCTTTCTGTTTTACCGTGGGATAGATGTTTCTAGTGCAAGACACACTTCTACAGTTTCTCTCCGCTACACACACCATCATACTTTGTCTTCATTAGTATCCTACCCTGCCTCTTCCTGATATTTTTCCTCTTCGTTTGTCATTGATGTTTTCCTTTTCCTTTGTGTGGTTTAGGCTCCTTTTTTTTTTCCATGCTTCACACGTGCTTTCATTTTCCTTCTATTGTGATTTCATTTTAATGCAAATTTCAAAGCAAAATATTGTTATTCCCAAATGCTACATGCACACTTATATTTGAACAAGACAAAAACACTTCTCATCCCTTACCTTTTGTTCTAGGTTTTCCCACCTTGCTATGATGGTTTCTATCTCCCCGTGGATTAATCTCTCATTTATTTCTTTCATGCTTTTTTCTTTAACAGTACAATTGTTTTTCTTTGGTGGTAGGCTAAACTTCTTTTCTTTATCAGTATTTAGAGCTTGATTGATGTTTGACTTCTTTTGTCACCATTTTCTTTCAGTACCTTATTTATTCCTTCCCACTCTTCGTCTGCTATTTTATTCCATCACTAGTTTTAGGGATATACCTCAACTATGATACTAAAGGAACCAACTTTTCCTTAGAAGGTCAAACACTATTATGTCCTTCATATGTGCTAACACTAAAATTACTAATAATGCATATCTGCAAGATAGAGTATAGAAACTTTTTTTTTAATCAAGGCCCTTCTAGAGTCTGGGATGCCACTAATTTGCACCTTGAAGATGCAAACAGAGAGAAAAACAGATGTTAAAGACTGCAATTCAGAAACACTTAGCAGTGTGAAGGCAGAAGCCCTACTTTCCTTTTCCCTCAGCCAGGCCATAATTGAAGCTAAGTAGAACACTACAGGTCTTCTTTCTAATGGAGTCTATAGGTCTGTAGTCAATTCACCGAAAATTATGTTTGTGACCTTTCATTCTGGCATGAACAGCTACCAAACTCCATTTTCCATGAAGTACTGTCAAACATGGATGTTTTATCAACTTAACTCTCAAAATCAGAAACCAGCAGCTCTAGAATTTAAATATCACCCTGATAAATACTGGGATTGGCAGAATTGTGGTTTTGCTTATTTGACCGCAACCTGTGACTTGATTTTGCATGTGCTGATTATATCTAGGAAGCAAGCAAAGTTATAAGACCCATAAAAAGTGGTTTCTATAGAAGAAAGAGGGTATGGAAGATTTAAAGTAATAGTTCCACTCTTGATAGTAATTGCTCCAGGCCTAGCAATTTCTCACAGACAATTCAATTAAATGCTGACAGAAACACAAATAGAGTTCACACGCTCTTCTAGTTCTTGCAGTGTTGCACTGATGTCATCTTGTCCGGAAGTTTACGGCGAAAGGGTGTTCTTACTGAACACATAACCACTAAATAACACCGAGGTGTCCAAAGCAATTAGAAAAACAATAACCCTATGTTTCAAAACTTGAGTTTCCCAGTCTCCAGAACTGACCATGTTGTACCTGGCAATTTCATACCGGATAATGTATATCTTTTCATTCCAAACATTTGATGGGTTTTGCATTTCTCTCTTTTGGGTTTATGTTTGCATTCCTGAAGAGTCTCTGATGGTAACTTAAATAGAAACACTTCTTGCTGTACTGAAATTAGGAGCAATGAACACCTGAACTCTTTTTTTCCAGTGCATAACTAGTTTGTTTGTTCCAATCTCCTGCTATTGCACAGATATTTGCCTTTCTCAATTTAGTCTTGTCAATGAATATCATTCAGTTACCACTTACCATTCCTGACTTAATTATAGGGTACAACATTATACATATATAATATCAAGCACAGTTTTGAAATCCCAGTGTTTTAAATGGTAACAATTGTTTGCAAAGCAAGGCAAAACAGCATTGTAGAGACACATAAACAGTCACATAAAAGATCAAATATTATAGTTTATATTAAATTGACACAGCGTGAAATTTGGGGTAGTTTTAGGTTTGTGGTAAAAAATCCAAAGCAAGTATAATTATTTTTATAATAAGACAGACTGAAAATGTACAAACTTCACTAGGATGGAGGAAAATTTGAAAATATTTCTTGAAATATTAATAGCAAGCAACTCAAAGAAAAACTTCAATCATCTCAAAACAGAGCCTTGTAAAATGAGGTTAAGCCTCAAAAAAAATCAAAATCTGTTAACATATGGAAGTGCCCACTTAAGCCTTTTGAACAGATTTAACTCCGGCTGCCAGTGATATTGCTGCAGAACAGTATTCAATAACATCCTGACGCAATTAATGCATGTTTGTATTTGTCATATTACACTAGGAAGATGTGCCTTTCAGATGCTCATTAAAAGCATACACAGATGCACAGCATCACTACACAGCAAAATCTGCGTGTGGGTTCATTGCCCTATTGTGCTGGATGCGTGCGATGTAAAACAACTGGCAACACTTTCTGAGGCAGGTTAAGCATTTATACCCAAAGCACCTAAATGTTTTAAAACAAAAGAAGTACATGTCTAGGTCTTATTAATTTCTGGTGCCAAACTGATTATTGCCCATGATCTATTTGTGACTGATTCCAATACTAGTTATTAGTGCTTGGCAAATACGTATAGAGATAGAGAAACTCTTGCCTATCAAACCTGTTCTGTTCTTTTCTACTCGTGTCATAAGTTTTCATATGAATACCCCTGTTGAAGCATTACCACAAGATTCTGCAGTATCACAAAAATTTTTAGTGAACCAAACTCCAGCAAATGCTGGCCATAAAAGAAAATTTGAACAGTATCCCACAATTCAAGCAAGCAAACATAGTGGTATCATAATCGCTTTATTTGGGTATAAGCTTCACTAAAATTTCTTGATGTACTTTGAAATCCAGACATTTCTTGGTTGACTTTGATGAGAAATCTGTCAATGCATCAACCCTTATTACCTGAAGCTTTTTTACACTCTTTCTTTCATAACTAGCACTGTATCTAGCTGTGCTTACCCTTCCCAATGTTTCACTTGCTTAAGGAAAAAAAAAAGCACTAGCAATCCAAGCTGGTTTTATTTTTGTATCTTTCAGCAAGTTCTAATAAAGTAAATTGAGCAATATTCTCAGTTTATTGTATTGATAAACAGACTGTAAAGTGTTTTATGATATGGTACTTCTTGTATGAAAGACACTAGACTAACATAAATTGCAATTGTAACTGTAAAGTACTCGAATATATTTTCCCTCTAGGGCTCTCTAGTATATTTGGCTGAAAAAAATAAAATAGACTTGTTTATTGTGTATATTTTTTGTAGTGTAATTAAATGTCTCTATGGTTTCCACTTGGAAACAAAGTCCTCTTTCCCTGCTCAAAGGACTCTAAAGGCCTACAAATAACTTCATAGAGCTGTCTTCTTTGAAATTGAAGGTGAAAAAGCACTTTCTTTTTCACTCTTTTCAAACTGTCTCCAGAGGAGTGAATCTCTTGACACTTGCAGCTCTGTCATTTCCAGGCCATGCTAATAGCCATTATTTGAAAGAAAACATCAGATTCTTGAGTCAATCTTTCCTACTCTCGCAGTGATACAGACTCGCTGTAATCTGGACCAGCGCAAAAACTTCCTTTCTGCACCCAAACTAATGACAAGTAGATTCTTTGTGGTGATTACTTTGGATTTCATCCAAAGTGAGTATCAAGCAAGAAGGTACCTTCCTCACACAGGATTAGAACTTGTCAGCATGGCAACTCCTAAGGATGTAAAACAACCGATGTGACTTTGCCCCCCTGGCAAGGGTGGCCAGAGGTGGCTGTCCTGACTGGTAAAGCACAGAGGTTCTCTGCCTCTCCACCCTTGGCACAGGCTCACTGCAGCTCTGCAACCTCCACAATGAAATTGAGGACAAACAGTCCTCAGTGGCTTTATCTGGGAAAAATATTGGTGAAATTTGCAGGGATGTGATAATGTAGCTACAGACTCCAGACAGGTCTCACTTCGCACATAGCAGCTACGTTTTGAAGCTTAGTTCTTCAAAAACACCAGGACCTACTCTGATCCTTTTTACGGGTTCACCAGCAGTGAAATTACTGAAGTGCCTGGAACTACTGCAGGATGGTGAGAGCGAACGGTGTGGATCAGAGCAGTACCCTGAAGCAAGGGTAGTAGTCTTTATTCAGTAAATACAGCCCCTCCAGTGTGTCCTTGCTTTAACACCATTTTCCACCCAGAGCTTCCATTAAGAAACAAGTGCTAATGGAGTTATTGCAATCCTTCTTCGGACAAAAGGCAGCAGTTGATAATGGATAACCGAGGAAAGAACACTTACAGAAAAGTCAGAGGACAGGTAATAGATCTTTGGAATAAAGGTGGAGGTGAGATACTTAAAAAAATTAACCTCCTCCTCCTCTCTTTTGGTCTCCCTTTAATAAAATGGTGATAAATCCATTACCTGTTTTAAGGTTCAGAGCAGCTGCATAATGAATCTGTCTTAATACACAAGAAAGTGCAAATTTGACATTACACTTCAACAGCTTGTGCTCCACTCTAAGTTAGATGGAGAATTATACAAGCACAAAAACACTCCCTGGAGTACCTGAATGGAGGTGCTAGAATAAAGGCTGACACAGTCACAGTTAACTTCTGATAAAGGTTTAAGCACAATATGTTAAGCCCTTCTTTTGGACCAGACATTCATAAGATTTTATTGTCCTTACAGAAAATTTCAGACGGAACTTGTTTCAATCTCAAAACCTTGCAAAAAAAAAAAAAAAAAAAAAAGGTGAAAAGCACCTCCTTAGCCACATGTGATGGATCTGCTTGCTTCCCTGTGGCTCTTGCAAGATTCAAAAACTCTCTCTTATAATTCTCTCTTATAATTTTGATGTTTGGAACAGTAGTATTCCTAAATCTCTCTTGAGTAGTGGTCAATCTTGAATCTGAACATGCCATTTTAACTTGAAAACATTATTGTATTGTCCATTCTCCAGTTCTGACTCTTGCCTGAGCCTTTCTTAATCTTCTTTGATGATTCATTTTTCCTTTTCTGTGAGCATCTTAAAACAGATGAAAACTTCATCATTGAATATAGTATAAGATGAATATTTGGCATTGTCTCACTGAGTCATTATTCAACCAGAGAATTATCCTTCATGGTTGTATGTCCATGAGGTACAATTTGTCTCCCATCTGTATCTCTTTGTACTCATCATTGCACTATATTGGCTCAAAACATCCAAACTCTTCTATCCTGGACTTTCTGAAAAGGTCATGTTTTATGGCAAAACAAAACTGATAAGAACACATAATTTAAGGCTTGCAAGGCTGATCCTACACCTCTGTGATGAAGCCAGAGTAGCAGCAGTAATAGTAGCAGTAGAGAATGATTTTCTCAGCCAAATTCTGGGGAATGTTTGAAGAGAAGGCAAAAAAACCCCACAACAAACACAAGCAAGCACATATCACAGCAGTGTACAAAATCTCAGGCAAAGACAGAATTCAGTCTTAATTCATAAATAACTGGTTGAAGTCACAGTTGGGTGAGGGTGAGTGTAGCAAATGTATTGTTGCTTTTGGGTAACACTCCAGCATTTGAGAAGTAGGACTTCTCACCACTAGCCTGAAGAAATGAGAAACAGGTACTTGAGGTGACACATTTCTTCAGCATTCTAGCAGTGTGAGCACCTCTGCCTCAGGTTTTGCAATCTGCAGAACCCCAGTGAGGAAGAAAAGAAGGCAGATCCCCAGAGAAGCCCTTTTCTTTTCCTCCTCACACACATATATTAGGGAATACTCAAAGGAGGAAAGACACCCTATCATACTACATTTTGTGATAACCCTGGGTATGATCAGAATTTATCCACATTCATGCTAAATTAAGATGGTATTATATTGCAGACCCCCTCAAAGAACTTTTTTTCAGAATGTCTCCCTTTTAGATTTTTTTATAAATCTGTTTGTTAGTGTACAGAAAATCCATCTTCTCCCTGAAGTCTCCAGACTTCAGAGCACTGCCTTTAATAATGCACATCCTTCCTGTTGTCTGCTTCCCTTTTTTTCTGGATGTGTACTGAGTGGTTTTGATGTTTCTTCTCTGTGGTCATGAAAAAGGGTGCATCAAACTTTAACTTAAGTATCTTAAGCACTTGGGAAACAAACACATACTCTCAGAGAAGACCTTATGTACACTTTTTGACATGTGAAGACCTCTCTCCTATCACCATTTCATCAGCTGAAACGAGACATTCCAAAAGCCAGCCAGTACATAGACTACAATCAAGCTGAAGAAACATGTAGTTCCTCTGTACATAGAAGACTTAAGAAGCCTGGTCTGCTCTCTCTGTAGATTCCCAGCTGTCAAACAAAGGATGAGTTTTTTTTTAGTTTACTTCTCAGAGGGAGATCTCCTCGGATATTATATTATATTATTATAATACATATTATATATTGTAGGATCTCTCTTCCATTCCCGGACACCTATATGCATAGAACTTAGAAAACACTCTGAAGTCTCTTCTCATCTGTGAAACTGAATTGAATTTTGCCACTGGGTTTTCAGGTTGCTTGGACGGGAAAAAAAAGAGGACAAAAGTACAACTGAGTATGCTCATTCCTGTAGAAGATCAGGCTAAAAATCTTACTTAGCTGGGGAGAGGTGGAGGGAAGGTCACACACATGAAGGGTGTGAAACATCAGCAAACAAAGATAAAACAACATCAAGACAAAGCAAAGAGGAACCAAAAGGCCAGGAAACCACACAATCGCCAAATCATTCTTGAGAAGTTTTTTAGTCCTTTACCTCCAAATCCTACAGGACAAAACAAACTTGACTAAACAATGTTTCTCCAGGTTGCCACAAAAATACAAATGCAGCCTTTTGAATTAAGATGGGGATATTTTTGCTGCCATTTGTTGACAGAGGAATCAGGCATTTGACCTGGTGCTCTAAGCTCATTTTGTAGGCATTGTGTAATATGGCATTTTAAGAGCATTGCTAAGCAGAAGACATGTCTATTTTCCTTGGTTTTGTTTTGTCCTCTGGGTCAAACAGTCCCCCTGGAAAAAGAGAGAGAAAGATTCTCTGGTCCTTGAAGAGTAACTACCATGTTTAGCTCCAGCTATAAAGGAAGCTGCAGGAAGAGATAAGCTTGTTGCACAGTTACAAAGCTATGTACAGCCAAACACACACTTGGACAATCAGGTTTTACCAACAGAATGGGTCTTACATGTAGACTGGAAAAAAACCCCAACTCTTTATACATGTTCAAGACAACCCTGGAAGAGGTTGTGAATCAGAGCCAAAGTCTGCACAGGAGTGTTGCCTCTTCCTTAAAAGAAAAAGAACTTGTTTTGTACACTTAAGGGGAAGAAGAGGCAGGGAATCCAAATCTAGTTTGACATGCCATGATTTTTTATTCTCTGCAATGAAGACATTTTTAATGGCTCTATTTTTCCATTTCATGCCAATATTACAACAGTTTCTGGTTATCTAAAGACCAGTCTTTGTCTCTACAACAGAGAAACTGGAAAACTGTCTAAAGTTTGGTGTCTCATCTGTTCATTTCAGTGCAATGCAGTTGGGCAGCATTAAATGAGATTGTTATTATTATTAAAGACTACATTCAACATAATTCTATGGGGCTATTTCAATATTAGCTACAGGAGAGACAAGGATCAAATGCAGCTGAACAGCTCTGAATACCTTCTGAAATAGGTAATTCCATGTAATCTCAGGCTTTATGCTCAGTCATTGGTCTTAATACTATTGTACAAATATGATTAGAATTCAGGTTCTGAAAGTATCCCATACTCACTTCCTGCCTGCCTCTCAGTCCCCTGAGGATAAATACACTGCACAGGGCAGACCTAACTGAGGAGGGCCTAATAAAAAGAGGAGAAAAATTTGTAGGGGAGAAAAAGCTGTAGGAGAGACATTGTGGTGTATTCAGCCATTTCCTCTTGCTCTGGCCTCTTGCTCAAGGCCTCTGAGTTGGCTTCTTGCTAAGCAGTGGAAAGGATAAACTGGGCTAAGGTAAATGTGCTCTCAGAGGAACTCTGGTACGTCTCTTCATTAAGACCAAATCGAACTCTCACCCCTTTTGCTAGGCCTCTGTCACTAAATTAGTACCTGACTCGTAAAATCTCCTTGCAGCTGTTAATCAAAGACACCTTCACTGTCTCAGACTGTTGGTATATAAATGAGAAGCCAAAATTTCCCTTCAGCAGTTCCAAGTCATTAGACTTTTCACATTACTTACTGTCTAATCATCCAAACCTTTAATCTCTGAGGACTTTAAAATAATGCCCAAATCACAAGTAATGAAAATTGAGTTTCCTTCCTAATCTCACACCTTGCCAGCCATCTCTCAAAACAGATGATGCTGCCCTTATGATTCTGATAAAAAATAAAAGCAGGTTCTCCCAACCTTATCTTCCTTCCCTTGATCATCTCCACGTCAAGCTGAAAAGACAGAATTAAGGTACAGAATAAGCTGTACGAAGGTACAGCTACACATAGTTGAAGCATGTTATCATTCTCCATACCTTAAGCATATGAGTAATCATGTAATATAAAAGTAAATAGTGCATATTATGTGTATTCACCTGAATCCTAATCACATTTGTAAAACAATATTAAGACCACTGACTACTGGTCTTACAAACCAAACCTCATCCTACTTTCTATGAGTCACATTATTTTTTAAGCAGTATAAAAACTTTAATTATAAAATCTGAGAAAAGGCACTGGTAACAAAGAAAATCCTCCCTAAATCTGCTCTTATTTCAACAACAGAATGAAGGCTCTATATCTACAAAATCTATTTGAATTTTAAAAATTCAAAACTTAACTAAACAGAGAAGTTACACTTTATGCCATGTCAATGGAAAAAGGTATTCTTAAATTTTTTACTGACTGACTGGCCCACCACTTTATAATCTCTTTTGTTCAATGTTATGGAAGTTTGCCGAATAATAAATGTTGTTTTCAAGTGAGCAGATTGTATATACACTATTATTAGTGCTTTAATGCTACAAAATATTATGGAGCTTAGGGGTTTGGGCCTCTTATTTACTGTTCTAGATATGACAGTCAGTCATTTTAATTTTTTTTGTCAAAATTTCATACTTGAAAATATCAGTTCATCTAGCTCAAGACTGCAAATTTTTCACTCTTGTTCTCCAACTGCCTGTTTCTGAAAAGTCTGGTTCACACAAAACTTTTGCATGAAAGGACAGGAGAAGTCAAGATAAAGGAAAATTCCAGGAAAGTATTATCTCTTTCTACATATACTTGTACTTTCTGACTGCCAGCAAGAAGCTCTGTTATGCCTTGCTTTTGTCTACTGTGTTATGCCTACCATTCCAGTGCAATAAGAATGGAGAAGGATAGCTTTGCGTGATGCCTTTTCATAATTATAAAGTCTTTAAAGTCACTCCTTTCAGACAAATATAAGTAGACAATGACTAGCATTCAGCGAAACTGATGAATACTACATTGAATGCAGAATGTATATAGAGCAACAAAGAGAAAAATGTGATGCTTCACACTGAAACCTTTACGTCTTCAGGGCTTTTGTGTGACTTTCTGTCTTCCTTGCTGAATATACATAACTTTACAAAGATCTTTTCAAAGAGCTGCCAAAGAGGTAATTCACATTTTCACAGAAGGAGAGGACAAAATGCTTAATTCTAGTGTTGAACGTATTCACTCCTGCCCCTAGCACCTACCCTTTTCTTTAAATACAGGATTTTTTTTAAAACACATTTTGATTTGAACTGCCACATTTTGTTTGATTTGAGTCAAAACTGATTATTGAGGTTGCTTGCCACACATGAAAACAGAGAGGGGGAAAAACTATACCATCCTACACCTCTTAAGGCTTTTTCTCAGTAGATTTGACAGGAAAGCTCTGCAGTTACTATTATTTTTTTCCTTATCCAAGACCAGAGCTTTAATTGCACCCACAGCTTCTCTTATCAACACATCTGTATCCAACTGTGCTAGCACTTTGCTCACCTTCAACTTTTTTTGTTTGTTTTGGAAGCATTCCTTTGTGGTTCTAAAAAACATAAATTTGGTTTCCCCATCAAGAAGCTCATTTAGCTGCAGCTTGATTGCAAGTAATTTGCTGTAACTGTCTCAGTCTTTTAATTGTTTGTGCCTTTTTTCTAATCTATAAACTGTAACTTCAGGCAGGTCATTTTTATCTTACCATTTCCTCTTTGAAAAGGCATATCTAATAACTCACCTCATATCCTGTGGCTTTAGGCATCTGAAATCATATGAACAGAAGGGATAGACCATTGATTCAACTTCAAGTTCATTTGAAAAAAATCTCAATAAAATCTCCTTTTTAAGGAATAGGAAAATAAAACTCCATCCACGAAANAATAAAACTCCATCCACGAAATTTAGTTCAGTGGAAAATAAATATGCATCAACATTGGTACAGAATTGACTCTGTTCTGTTTCCACTGTGTTTCCTTATGACCTCCGAGAGACATGAAATTCTAAGTGCCAATTTGGGTACTGCTACAATCCTTGGGTTAATCAGAGTCCAATGAATTTTATTATCACAGTTCTGAATTGGCACCATTTCCCCTACTGGAGACAGAATTCATGATCTCATTAGAGTCTCTGGACTTAGTCAAGCCAATGCATAAGGCAGCTTTTTTTTTTTAAGTAATCTCATTAGAAGTTCTACCAAATATGGTATCCATATCAAATCTCTTTAATTCCTCCCACCTAATCCCCTTTACCCCCAAAGTGTAACATAAATGTATTAGTCAGATTAGCAGCACATTCAGAAATAATCCCTTCCAAAACAAGAGACCTATATGTATTTTTCCTGATCCCCAAACTTTTGTTTGTGTTAATTATTCTAAATCTGAATGACAGTGTGAATAATACTCTTCCCCCCTCCAGTCTGAATAACAATTAAGGAATTTGCATTTTCTGCATCTTTTTCTTACAAAATAAGATATTTCTATGCATTTTCTGTTCGGAGCAAGTGCCTGCTTTTACTCCTGCTGAAGACTGTGGCCAAGCTCCCAAATAAATATTTTCAGTGCCACCATAACGTTATAGCACTTGCATAAAGGACAAAACACACACAGTAGTATGGCAGCCTTGGGATGGGGAAAGAATGCCAGTAGGGTTTCTCTCTCTAAGAGTTCCTTAGATGTATTTTCTTCCATGTCAAAATCATAGTTAACAATAGCTAAAATAGGGGATGGAGGATTCCACCCAGAGGAGTACTCTTAGCAAAAAGAATGAGAAGCATTTTCTTATTGTGGTGGTAAAAATATAGAANAAGTTCATTTGAAAAAAAATCTCAATAAAATCTCCTTTTTAAGGAATAGGAAAATAAAACTCCATCCACGAAATTTAGTTCAGTGGAAAATAAATATGCATCAACATTGGTACAGAATTGACTNTTGTTTAAACCACTGAAAATACCGATACCACCTTATGAAATGAAGATCATGTTCATGCAGCCAAACTCAAACAAATGCCAACAAAAAGGTTTTAACCAGTCTCTGGTAGATTTCTGTGAGAGAATCAGCTTATGCGTGCACATATACTCAGAGAAATGTGCACTAGACACAAGTGTGTATGTATGGTCCCTTCAGAACTCTCTTGTCTATGTAACAAGCNAAGCTTTCTTGATGAATAAATAAAGAGAAGCAATATGACTAGGCAGCCAGCATAGTTTATTGACATTGCCAATACTTGGCTATTTTGAGAAGACATATTGGCTGAGAAGTTCTATTTCATAAGCTAAGTGGCTGGTGGCTTCTTGTATGACTATGCAAATTATTTCAGTGTTTCTGAATCTCTTTCT
>WEIV01010571.1:41881-65783 GCA_013390005.1 Calyptomena viridis | reverse complement strand
GGCCGGGGGTGCCCGGCGGGCCGGGGGTCTCCCCCGCGCCCTGCAGCGGGGCGGGCGCGCTGCACTCCGGTCGTCCGGTTGTTTATAAACAGAGTTCAGCAAGTGTGGGGAAACTGCCTCCCTCGGCCGAGCCGGGAATCCTGGTTCCGTGGTGCGAAGGGAGGCAGGGGTGGGGAAGGTGCTGGCGGGACTGGGAATGCTGTGCTGTCAAACCCGAGGGTCGGGAAGAGCAGGATGGAACAAGTTTTCTCTGCGTGGTGGTAGCGGCTCTTTAGCGCTACGCGGGGTGGCAGAGCCCCTTCCCCGATCCCCTTCTCTGATCCCCTTTCCCTGACCCCTTTCCCGCGGCGGTCTGGCTTGGGCATAGTCCTGGGGATTAAGAGCTGCGATATACCCGGGCTTTGGTTCCTTCCTGTCCCTTTAAAAAAGAAAAAGAGCGTAGGTGCTATATGACGCCTCGGGAGGTTTTTCCTAGGGTGGCTTGTGGTGTCACTGGGTGACACATTTGGAGATCTAAGTTTTTGGGTCTTCTCAAGCCAGGAGTTAGATCCCTGAGTGCTTCCCTGCTTGGGCGCTGTATGTAGGAGAGATTCCCATATGCCTTCCCTGGTCATGAGAGATGATCTGTACTGGAGAAGCTGCTTCCCCCAAATGCCACTGTAAAGGATATGCAGAGGACAGTGATTGTGTTGTTTGGAGGAGCTGGTTCTCTAATGCATCATTTGGGGGAAGCTAGGCTGCTCCCCAAGTGCCATGGAGGGTTTGACAGCACCTTCCCTATTCCTTATCCCACTGTGGGCCAGTGGAGCTGCTGTGCTGGTGGTGATGGAAAACCTGCAGCTGGTGAAGTCACTTACCCTGGGTCGTGCCTAAATTAGAACGGGAGATTTAAAAGTTGAGGTGGGCTCATCCTCTGTGTTCTCCTAGCCCTGTACAGGGGTGAGGGGTCGGCCCCAAAATGAGCAGGGAAGTGAGGGTTATAGGTGTCCCATGTCTCCATGTCCTGCTTGACTGTTCCCCTCTGGTTTCCAAGGAGGAAGAGGACGAAGACAGCAGTCCTGGCGTGTCCTTCTCGCTCTCTTCAGAGGAGTCAGAGATGGAGCCCGAGGAAGAACGGATCCGTTACAGCCAAAGACTGGTCAGTACTAAGTGATCCTCTTCCAGTCTTGGTTCTGTTGCAACTGGAGAAGGACAAGGCTTTTCCTGGCAGAGGGGTTAAACAACCCAAACAGACTCGTGGTGGGTGGCTGCAGCCTGCCCAGAGGGGCGAGCTTGGCTGGCTGTGGCTTCGTGGTCCTTTTGTGTCACCAAATTCGAAGGGAATTTGGCTGCTGAACTCCAGAAGAGGGGAGGTCGGAGGCTGAGGCTGGATAAGGAGCTTTGGGATAGCAGCAGGAAGCGAGTGTCGGTGTAGTTTCTGCCACAACAGGTTTGGTCTGTGTGTGTAACAAGCAGAGGAGCTGAAACGCTGTATGTGACCATTCTGGGGGCCTTGATTTGAGTGTGCTGTAAAATCTGAGAGAACTTGAGCTTAGAGCTGGTTTTCTTGTGCCTGTGCCTTCTCCTGGTGTTGTCTTTTGGAGGGAGCTGTTCCCAAGAGTCAGGTCCCAGTTAGGCCCTGTCAGGAGCTCTGGCTTGGCTAACGTTTGTGCTGCTGTTCAAGGGAACTGCATGAATCCCATGGGCTGTGACTGGGAGCAGCTACTCTGAGAATGTGAGATGATATTCCCAGAGATTCTAGGGAAGCTGCTGTGTCTCCCACACTGTTTTGAGGCAGTTGTGAACCCCCAGGAAGGGTGAGTGGCAGCTCTGTGGTAGAGTTGCTCTCTGAGTCACAGCACTACATGTTCCCTCACCTTTGAGATGTTACCCGTAAAGGTAAATCCTTATCCCTTAATACTCTGGAATCATTTGGTGTAATGCCATGTGGTACTTGGCATTAAGCTTTGCCCTCAAGATGAGCAGTTCTGGGTGCTGGCCATGGAAAAGGTGCTTTGGTGGATGCCTTAGTTTGGCAACAGCAGCAATCCCACCTCCCCCTCATCCTGACACACTTGTTCCCACAACTGTGCAGGACACAGCTCAAGGTACTGCTTTGTCTGGGGAGTGACCCAGGACTGACCCAAAGCATCTGGATAAAGACATAGCAGATGAAGGAGACTGTCAACCACGAATTTACTGGTTTAAAAATGCTTATAATGCCTCAAATAAAAATTGGGGAGAGTTGGTGTCCTGGTGCAGGTGGGCTGGGCTCCAGCAGAATGTGCTAAGCTGGATAAATGCCTGTACACTGATGAGCTCTGTGCTTAAAGGGTTTGGGGAGGCACATGGGCAGCAGGCAGAGCATGAGGCTCACCTGGACTTGTGTGTGTGTTGTCAGTGCTGGCCTGTGGCCCAGAGGAGGGGGCATGACCCCTGTGTGGTGGGAAAGCTTTACATCGTGCCTCCTGCCTGGCTTTTCCTGGAAACTTCCAGCTCATTGCGTGCCCTTGTTGTGTCAGTATTGAAGGACTTTTAAAAGTGAATATTTTTGATCTGTAAAGTGAAGTTTGGCTTATCCAGGAAGGCCAAAGTGCTGAATATAATTTATTTGAATATCCTTCATATGCCTTGGATTCAGGAGCTGGTTTTAGTAGGCCTAAATTATAAGTTACAGGTAGTTGGTAGTACAGTGTGTTTCTGCTGCTGTCAGCTGTGTTTCTTGCTTGTGACTGGAATACCGTGTGTGTGTGAAAGCGAAAAATAAATATATTTAAAAAAAGATAATCTAAGTGTGATAGTCCTACCAGCCAAACAACCTCAACTGGACTAGTTCATAGTGGTGAAGGAGCTGAATTAATTGCATGGTTTGATGGCCTGAGATGGCAAAAAAAGTTGGTTTTCTGGTGTGTTAGGGTCTGCATCCATGACTCCCGGGATTATCCCTGGATGCAGGGATATCACTGGGAGGAAGTGTTGCACCCATCCAAAACAAACTGGGGGAAGCTGTGTCCTGGTGAGCTCTGGGAGGCTCACACAGGCTGTGGGTGATGCTGTGTCAGTGTGGAGAGGACACACAGGAGCGAGTTACGGGGTATCCCTGTTCTTCACCCAGAGATTCAGTGCTGAGTAGTGGAGGATGGGACACACAGGAGTAGTTTTCTGTGTGGATGTTGTTCTCCTCAGCTCCCCGACGAGGCAGTTCTGAGGTGGCAGCTTTTCAAGCTGGAGTTGTGTGTTTTGCAGGCCCTTAATGGAGGAGCTGAAACACTCTATTGTGTCCTGTGGCTGAGTGACAGTCCAGCCCTGGCACCAACAATGCCACAGTCCCTCTCAGAGACTTGGAAGTCTTCGCTGGCTGTCACTGGGTGGTTGCACCCAGCCCATGTCACACCAAGCTGTTGGGCTCCCCACGAGGAGCCTGGGCTTCCTAAAGGCAGGAATGAAGAAGTTGGGTCGGTCTCGTGCTGTGTTTCCTCACAGACTGTCCCTATCCTTCTGCAGGGGGGTCATTGCGTGTTCCTGGGTGCTGGAAGTGTGAGGAAATCTCACCTTCTCCCTGCTCCAGGGCTCCTTTTGCAAGGCCTTTGCTGTGAACTAAGACTAGCAAGACCCTGTGAATTGCAGACCGGGATTAGCACATCACCAAAACGATGCCGAGCGCTTTCAGTGACAGTGATCAGAGTGAGGAATGAAGGGCTGCAGCGCTGGAGCACTTTGGAATGGCTTGGGAACACAGCAGGAGAGGGCCATTATCCAAAGGACAAATCCTGCCCATCGTGGTCTATCAGACTGCTGTTAAATCAGCAGTCTGATCTCGGGGTGTGGTTCCCAGTTAGGATTGCAGGGGTGGCAGAGCTGGTCGAAGAGATTTTCCCCTTCCCTCGATTAGTGCCCGAGGAGCTGATGCCCCTGATCTGGATGCTGCCTCAGGGAATTAGGCCCTGGATGGAAGCAGGGAGGCATCCCATCCAAATTGTTGCCCGTGCTGGGATAGTGAATTACCTGCCCCACCGGCAAACCTGGCTGGGCTGGAGAGGTGGGAGGGTGTGAGATGGGGACACAGGGTGGGGGAGGAACCTCTTAAACTGGCTCTGCTGCTGGAGAGAGCCCGAGGTGGAGCCTCGCCCTCCCTGAGGGGGCTGTGGGTGCCCCCTGGGGCTGAGCCACAGCTCTGAGGGTGCTGGGGGGCTGTTTCTGAGTGACCACCCCTGACTGGGTGCAGTGTCACCCTTACTTCGGTGGTGGGAGGTGGTTGTGACACCTGTGAAGGGAAACGAGCTTGTGAAGGAGAAGACCTGTTAAGTGCTTTGGAGCATTTGGGAGGTGAGAGGGGAGCCAGGCAGTGAAAGGCTGTCCCTCCCTTGGCTTGGGGCTGTCTGTGTCCTGCCCTAGCACTGCCCTGCCCTCTGGTCAGATCCCGATGTGAAATTTGAGAGGAGGCCTCTGCCTGTCCTTACCAGCCAAAACCCGAGGCCTCTCCTGTAAACAGCAGTTGCCAAACCTGTCCTTACATGTCGGTGTCCACGCTCTCCCCTGGGAGAGAGTTCAAATGGGCTTTACAGCACGTGGAGGCATCAGCTGAGGGATGAAGCTTGGGGAGTGTGGAGGACAAGGTTTGTCTTGCAGCTGTGTGTGCTGTGGAGTGGCCCCAGCACGCCCAGGAGTGAGCTGTCTGTGCCTGAGGGATGGCACTGCTGGCTCTGACGGATGCCCAGAGTCACAGCAGCTGGAATCTCGTGGTTTCCAACTTACTTGTATCGGGATTGCCAGATCCTTTCTGCAGGATGGGGTGATGTCAATGCAGGACACAAGCCACAGGGCCAGGAAGGCCCACGCGCGTTCACGGGACACTCGTGACAAAGTTCCAGCCCTTATCCTCTGAGGATGGGGATAGACTGAGGGGATAAATGGCCTCAGAGCTGAGAGAGGGGGGTCAGGGGGAGCAGGCTGTGGGCTGGCAGGGCACTGCTTGTGTCAGGTAAGATGGCAAAGAGGAGGATGCAGTTTCTTGCCCTCCCTGTGTTGCTCCATCCTGAATGGCTCAGCCTATCCCAACAGTAGGATGCGAGGAGCAATCCCGTCAGGTTCAACCTGACTTGTTTGTCCTGTAAAGCTGTTCACTGCCGTTAATGATCCCTTGAGGTTGCTGGTGTTTGTCACCCCCAGATACTGGTGTGCTTGGCAGAGACCAGTCCTGCTGGATACTGGTTTTCCTAGGGCTGCTCCCATTGACTTGGGACTCTTTGTGTGTGTGCTGGAGTGACCCTGCCCGTGGTGTTCCCACAGCACTGGGTGACAATTTGGGTGGGTTTACATCACCTGCCCCCTTCCCCCCCACATTTGAAATGCGATGCTGGGAATTCCTGTTAAGCCAAGCTCCCTCCCACTGCCTGGAAGTGCTCAGAGTTCCTCTGCTATGTGCCCTGTGTGAAACCTGGCCTGGCCAAATGTCCCTGCTCTACTGGACACACCTCAGTTTCCCAGTCTAGACAGGACCCATACAAGGAGGGTAGTTAATCTCTCCCACATGCCTCAAACTGGAGACACTACAAATGAGTCATTGCAAATGACCCAGGTGTAATAATTGAGCTCTAAATAATTTAGGGACTGTTCAGATTTGGTCTGGGCAGGGCTTTGGTGGAAGCTAGCAGCAAGTGAAGGCTATTCTTGGAAAGCTTTAGCAGGGAGCATTTAGATCCCACAAGATGCACGAGTGTGCTGGTCCCTGGGAGAATATGTCCCTGAAACCAACTGAATGTTCCATGCCAGTAGAAAGGGATGCAGGAGGCAAATACCTCTGCTGGATTCTTACTATCCTAAGCCTGGCTGTGCCTTGAGCATGTCCTGGGAGCTGCAGTGCCGACTGAGCAAGGAGCCAGGTAACACAGGAGCACCTCAAGTTACCTGTGAGTTACCAAACAAGTTGTGTTTTTGTCTCCTGTAGTGACCAGGAGTAGGTTTTCTCAGGGATATCCCAGCTGGAGGTGACACTGACAGGTCAGGAGTGTCCACAGTGCCATTTTAGTTCTGTCAGGATCCACCCAAACAGGGATTTGCAGGTCATTGGGTGGGTTTGGGGCGAGAAATGGGGGAAGGTGGAGGAACAAGGTGCTGCCCTGCCCCTGTTCTCTGGAAATATGCGAGGGGAAGCAATTCTTTTCCAGGTGAGACTTTTGGTGCTCCTGCTGCTAGAAGAGTATTGCTGATTCCAGAGGAGGGAATGATGGCTGAGCCTTTTGGGAACTGTGAGGAACTATGTTCTTCCCTTTCCACAGTGGCCTGAACTCCCTATGCTGCCTACCTTTGGATCCCTGTGGATCTCCCTTGGCAAGGGCACTCATGGTTTTTTGGGGCCAAGGTGATAAACCTGGTGACAAAGTGTGGCCTGTGAATCCATGATGGATCTGTTAGACAGGAATTCTGTCCAGTTTCTGTGTGCCCATGCTTGTGCATCTGTGTTGCTGTAGAAACAACACAAGCTGGCTGTCCAGGGATTCTGAATCCCTGTGGAAGTTTCAGGAACTTGAACCAGGCAAGTTTTTAGGCTGAGTTTTTGCCCAGAGTTGCAGGGTGGTGGATCTTGCATGCTTTAGCCATCACTCTGTACACAAAAGAATTTTAATAAAGCTGCCCCCCACACCCCCTTTTGGGTCAAGGAAGAGGCTCTGGTTGTTTGTGGATTTTGTTAGTGCTGGTCCTCAGGGTTGTAAGCTGAGAGCAGAGTCATGTTTTAGCCAGTCCTGATGTGTTTGGGAGAAAATATCACTTCGTAAAAGTCCTCCCAGCTCTTCCATGTTCCCCTGGCTGTCTGGAGCTGCAATCTTGGGATCGAGCTGAGGCAGCTGGAAGTAGAAAGGAGAGGGTTGGCAATGCATGCTCCTTTAAGGTCAGGCTGCCTCAGTGCCTTTAATTTGCTGTGCATAAATATTTCCATGTGTCACTGAGCCCCTTTGCCCCATTTGGAGTAAGGAAGGGACAAATCCTGGGCTCCTTATGGAGCAGAGGGGGAGGGAGTGTGTGCAGGGATGGTGTAACAGTTCAGAGTATGGAGGAAATATCCTTCCTAGTAGCTGTTTTCACACATTGTCCGTGTTCTTCCCAACAGCCCTGGGTTGTTTTCCTTCTTCCTAAGCATCCTCAGCCCTATAAACTGCAATGCAAGCAGCCTGTTGCTGTTCCCTTCAAAGAACGGTGTCAGCTTAGCAGGAATTGCAGTATAAACCTCAAAGCTTCTTGTGTTTTTGTTATCCAACTACTCCCGTGTTCCAGCCTCGTTCAGTCTGTGTGATGGGACAGAACTGGCAACAGGTTTCTCATGGGTTGGGACATTAGGAAATTTGGAGGGTGCGCTCTTCCCTGATTAAAAATTCCAAGTTAGTGCTCTGATCCCTCACTGTGCTGGGAATAGAGAGGTGCTCTGCCTCTCCCAGAGAAGAGTGAAGTTCCTTAGGGATGACCTGTTGCTGGATCAGCTGCACCTCCGAGTGCATCTGGCTCCATCTGCCCCTTGTCCTTGGTCTCTGCCTCCTGCTCTGTGTGGGCTTAATACTGGGAAAATGGATCAAATGCTTATAATTTTCAAACCTGCCTTTTTGGGGGGAAATTTGGTCTGCTTTGTTTCATTTTGGGGAGACTTTTGCCTCCCTACACAAAGCAAAAGGAGGAGCAGAGCTGGTAGTGCTCATCTACCCGACTGCATAGGGCATGTGCTGGCAGGGAAAGGGCTCCACACAGGTTTTTTTCTTGGATTTCTTCTGGTTTGGAAGGAGTGGGATGTAATTCAAGGGATTTGCTTAGTCCACTCAAGGAGTGAGAAGGCTGAACTGAATGTCAAAGGGTGACTTATAACACTCAGAGGGTCAGTGTTTGGCTCTGAAATGGGGTGTGGGAGGGGCTTTGGGCATCTTCAGACTGTCTTGGAATCCAGGCAGGATTTGTCCAGGTACTAGCTGCTCTGGCTGCTGGTGGGTGTGGGCAGTCTGGGGGTTACTGGTGCCAGAAAACCCAGTTGGGACAGTGGCTGTGTGTGGAATAGGCTGCAGGTGATGGGAATGAGGAGCTGTATCCTTTCCTAAGAGCGGCGCTTCCTTTTTGGGGCTGTTGCCAGGCCTGTCCATCTGTGATCTGATCTAGCATGTTCTTCTGCCTCGTGGTTTTGCTGCTCTGGCTGCTCGGTGTGTGGTTTAGCAGCAGCTGCTGGAGTTCTCCTTGGCACGTCTGTGCTGTCTCCCCACCTGCCTCCCCCCACCTTACTCCAATTCCCCAATTATTCCTTGTGTACATTCAATTTTGTAACCCAAAAGTGCAAACCAAAGCGTTCTTCCGGGTCGTTCTGAAACGCTGCCAGCCCTGCTCGTGATGGGAATCTCTCCTGGAGCTGTGAAGCCTGGAAGGGCTCCAGTTCTGCGTAGATCCTGTTTACTCCTCAGCCTGGTGCTTTGAGTCCGCCTTTGTCCAGGGATGTAGCACCTGGGATGCATCTATTCTGCTCTCCAGGTTTTGAGGGACATGGGAGATGACAGAGGAATGTTTAACCTGAGTAAGCTTGATGGTTTGATTCTTGGATTCCTCTTGTCCTGGATCTCTTGGGGAGGGATTATGTTCTTTAGATCTTGAATGGTGCCTCCTATTTGGTGGAGCAGGGCATCCAGAATCACTTTATTGATCATCTCCAGTTGTTTGGCTCTGCATAGCCAAAATATTAACAGAACAACATGGATCTGTCTCTGTAGGACACTTTGTACCCTGATGGTGGCAGGAGCTGAGGAGAAACTGCAGTGATTGCAAGTGGAGAGGTACAGGAGGAACCTGTGGCCTCTCTGCTGTGCTTGTGCTCCAGAGCTTGGAGCCCAATCCAGGAGCTAAAGTGGGAGGTGCAGGCTTGGAGGAGAGGGATATAGAAAGGAAAAGCTCATGTGCTTAAGGTAAGCAGTGACCTGGCAGAATCCTGATTGGGTGGTGCCTTGGTTCTTCCTGCTGTATCTGGAAACACTTGCAAGGGAACACCTTCCGTGCATAGTCCATTCTGGCATTGGCACCTGCTCCACCCTGGGTCTGTCTGATCAGAGCCTGCTTGTCCATCCTCCTGTCAGGCTGCCTTGTGCCTTCCCAGAGAAATGGAGCCCTTTCCAGTGACAAAATTGCTGGAGATTCTCAGCACAGGGTCTCAGAGGCAGCATTCCAGACAGGACTGTTTGCCGCGCTTGAGATCAAAATACCCATCAACAAGTTTGGATTATGAAGGTCTGGAATCATCTGGGCAAGAGCCACAGTTGTTTGCTGTAAAAATATATGAGAAGTTAAGTACCTAAACTGAGGAGAGTTGAGCTTGGCTTATTATCAATTTGAGTGCATTTTGGCAAAATAAAGCTACCAAGGGATGGGGTGAGAACTGAAGATGCACTGGTACATCACACTGTTCTATACATAGACTGGGAGCCAGGTGGAAGTTAAGACCTGCAGCAAGGGGAGTTTGGAGGAGGGATTTCAGAAATGGGGCTGAAACTTGTCTGCTTTCTTCATGTCAACATCTGTTCTCTAAAGGAATAAGGGAGAGTTGTGGCAGCCTTCACACCGGGGAAGGTGCTCTGGAAAGACAACAGGGATAGGGAGAGGAAAAGGGAAAAGCGAGGGTGCTCTGGTCTCCTCAGGGGGAAGGAGCTGTGGCACAGCAGGAGGAGGTTCCTGCTGACTGGGAGGTGGAGTTGTTGGGAGATGAGGGAGGGAATGGCAGCAGACAGGACAGGAAGTGACTAAAATACTGTGGTGTGTGTTGGTTTCACTCTGTAAATACATGAGGCTCTTCCAGCCAAAGGACGGCTTGTTCTTTTTTTCAAATATGACCTTGTACTGATTCTTCTCAAAAAAACAAAAAAAAAAGAATCCACAGGAAAGTAGTTTTCTGGCTCTCCAGCTGACTGTCAGTTCCTTTGGTGTTAGAACTGTGCTCCATGGAAAGAGGTTTCCAAGGAAAGGTTTTGAAGAGCACCACTGTAGAACTGCATGAGGCACTTTCCTTGGGAGAAAGGGACTGCAGGTGAAAGGATCAGAATAGAAGGGATAGCTGTTTGCAGGATTAATATTCATGCTTCCTATTTCCTACATTAATTGAATGGTACCCAGGAGGGTCAGAGAGGAATGGTGAAGGACAGCTGTCTTGCATGGGAATTGCTGGCTGGCTGGTCTTGGAGGATGAATAAACTGCCTTTATCTTGACCCTGCCTGACACAGGGAGAAAGGCTTTGGACCACTTGTCAGTTCTTCCTTTGTAAAACTCCCAACAGGGTCAAAAATGCCAGAATCCTAACAGAAAGCTGGGGGGAAAAAAGTAATGTTTAAATATTGCTGCTGAACACAGATATATGTTATGGGCCTGACTCTCCCTTCCTTCACTGGATCTGAGCTTCAGCTGGGACGCTTACGGCTGGCAGTTTTGGGGGCATCTGCTGACATTCCTTGTGGAAGTTGTGCATCCCTGGCTGAACTGACTGACACTGGAAGAGCTCCCAGTAGTGGAGCCACCCCAGAGAAGAAGTGGTGTTAGTGTCAGAGCTCAGGGCCATGAGTTGCTGATGTTTTCTGGTGATGCCTGCCTGGATGGGCTGTAGGAATCTGCTGGGAAGGGATACTCAGCCAAGCACGGGGCCTTTGCTGTCCCTTGCCCTTTGCAGGTGTCACCTGTAGCAGTTATTTAACCAGGTAGCAATCCCTGTGTGCCAGGGGAGGATTAAAACACAGCAGAGAAGGAAGAGCATCTTGGAGCATCCATTGACCACATCTGTCCTCATCTGGAGACCCGATGTGGGGAGCTGGGGGACCGTGGTTTGTGTGACTGTGCTGTGAGGAAGCTGCAGACTCCAGGAGGGGGAAAACTGCTGCAGATGCTGCCTCTCCCAAACACACACTTGGAAGCACAGAAGCCTTTCCTTCCTCCTGCCTGTTCTGCAGGCCCTGAAATGTTGTTTTTCCCCACCCTCCCAAGACAACAATGACATGAAAGCGCTGTGGCCCCGGCTGGGTATGATGGGATGGGAGCTGTTTGTATTGGGATGGGATGGGAGCTGTTTGTATTGTGCTTTTGGGTCCTCAGCCACAACTGGGATCCTGCTCTCCTACATGCTGTGCCAATTAGGAGACCAGACTCTTCCCTCCCCACAGGAACAGGCAGAGCTGAGGGGGTTTTGTGGCTGATGTTTTGCTGATGACAAGAGCAATAGACTTTGGAATTTGCTGGGCTGGAGGAGACAGTCCCCTGCATTCTGTATTTTGCGTCCCTGTTTCCCCGTTGCCAAGGGATTCGAGTTTGTGTTCCTGCCTGTTTCCTGGTGTTTGCACTTTTGTGGTGTGGCTGCCTTATCACAGGGTGGTTTGGGTTGAAGGTTCCAACCCGTTTGTCTTGGAGGCTGTGCTGTGAAAGAGGTCTGGGAAAAGAGTCTGAGCTCTTCCAGATCCCACAGTGCACATCCATGGGTGGATCCAGCTGGAGTAAAGTATAGTTTTGTGTAACATGAGTCGGTGGCAGGTTGGGCTGGTGGAGTGGCCTCCCCTGAGACATGTCATATTTCTTTGGTCATAAAGCCTCCAGATTTGTTAGTGAAGGACCACTGCATGTTCACAGAAGGTGAGAGTGGGATCTGTTCTCAAAGTTTGTGCTCAGGATTAGCCAACTCAAAGTGGTCTGATGGCCCAAATGCCAAACTGGAGTGACCAGGCACTCGAGTGGGTGGATGGGAAGGGAGCGGGAGCTCCTCTCCATGGCATCTCCAGCATCCACCTATGGCACCAGTGGGATCTGGATCATGCCCAGCCAGATGGTCACATTTCTGTTGAATTAGCTGGTCTACACAATCCAGAGCCTGTGCTGGCTTGGTGCCACTTCCAGAAGGACAGACAATGCCTGGTTGCTGTGTCTGTGCCTGGAGCTGTGTTCCAGCCCAGGTTTCCTGAGATTTGTGCTCGAATGGGACTAAGTTTCAGCCCAATGTAACCTGCTCCTGGTTAAGTGTAGCTTAACAAGGAGCCCTGAAATACCATTCAGGCTTCTAGCCAGGTATAAGTTTTATTAAGAGATTAGTTTAGATATAGCCTCTTCTTGCCAGCATTTACATGCGTAAACTTTCCCCCCTCATGAGGTTTTGTACCCCTAAAACTGCTTTTACCCCTGAAACTTGAGTGTCTGGAGTAAAGGAGCGGGTCAAAAAGCAGCCTGGTCCTGCAGTGATCCCAAAGCAGGAGGCCATGGACTACAGGGCCCAGAATCCTTTGCTGCATGATGCACATCTTCTAATGACAGAGCTGCCTGCTGGGACCTGTAGTCCTAGGCTTGCCTGGGATTGGGGAAAGTGAAAAGCTAGCCGTGCTGGGAGGGGATTCATAATTGCTCAGTGCCCTCATTTTAAAGCTGAGCACCACGCAGGGTTAATGGATTCCATGACTTTTAAGGAAAAGTGCTTCACGAAATGGGCTCATCCTCCAGTATAACACAACGATATCTCTACATCTCTAACTTCAAGCTTTGCTGCATCTCCTTTGAAGAGCCATTCTCAGTTTAAAGGCAGAGTGAGCATTCGGGAATTATAGTTTTTGGTATACACAGCCCAGTGTAAAATTCCAGGTGGTCTCCAGAAATAGGTCACTTGGTTCTGCCTGTGCCACCTTCGTTTGTCTGGTCTTTTCTAATACCTCTTTCTGCGTCTATACAAATGTCTCTGTAAAAAACAGTTAGTAAAGTGGGTTTTATCTTTCTGATTTATTTTTCTGTTTTATCTCCCTGTTAAAAACAGGGACAGAAAATATTGCTGTCTCCATCTTTAATGAGTGGCTTAAGACAAAGCAAACGGGCAGCCCTTTTCCACATCCTCAGAGCCATTAAAAGATCTTGATTTCAGGATCGTTCACATCTGCTCCAGTCAGGTGCAGCCTATTGTTCTGGCCTGGCCCTGTCGTTCAGGTTTTTAGGAAGAGGGTTGGAAAGCTGAGAACAGTCATTGAGGTGTTAACAACAGGTAAACGACCTTGCCTTGTTGGATCCATCAGCTTGCTTAAAAGTGTTAGTTAAAATTAAATGTTACAGGGAGTGGGGGAAAATCCCTTTTTAAATGTCCCTACGTGCTCCAGCACTGCTTAAACTTAAAACTGGTTAAACTTTTAAAATTAATTTTAAAAATCTATTTAAGACAGTCCATCTATATGAGGGGGTCCTTTCTCTTTCGTGACCCATCGTGTTGCTGGGGCTGTGACACTGCTGCAGATGTGACAGTAGCCGTGTCACCTCCTGTCCCATCCTGGCTCTCTGCTGGCCCAACACGCTTGATAACGGGAGCATCCCTAATCGGGGGAATTGAATTAGCCTGGGTAATTCAGAGCAGGTTGCATTTTATCTGAAGGGATTTAGGGAGCATTCCCACGCAGGGCTGTGCCAGAGCATGGCTGCTCCCAAGCCAGGTGGCCAGCAGCTGGGGACAGTAATTTCTTCCAGATCCAGCAATGCCAGAAGAGGATGTCTGTCAGGAATCCCTGCACAGATGGATTTAGGAGACCCTGTAAGAAAAGGGTTCCTTTTCCCTCTGCTATTCCTTCCCACACAAACAAAGGGATAAATCACCTTTTGTGTACAGGAGTGGCCAAAGATCAAGACTTGAGAATTTTGTCTCCAGTAAAAACTCTTCCTTTATTTTGGCGTTGGGGCAGAGATTTAAATTCACAAATGTCTTTGCTTCCAGTGTAGCGAAATACCGATACTTCTTTAATAATGGGGAACTAATTCTTTTTTCTGTGCCTCAGTTACACTGAACTCTCTCTCCTCCTCCTGTATTTCTGTGCTAGAATTCCTTAGCAGTGATTATCCATCTCCCATATAGCTCACCTTGTACAAATCTGGATGCAGGAGGAGCAAATCTGATGTTTCAGTGGTGTGTTTTGGGTGCAGGACAGACCTGAGCTCTCCCAGAGACCCTGACTGAGGTCGGGATGAGGCTCTGGCTGTTCCTCCTGCTCCATAACTCTTCCTTTCCTGGTGTGTTCTCTCCTCAGCGTGGCACGATGAGGCGGCGTTATGAGGACGATGGAATCTCCGACGATGAAATTGAAGGGAAGAGGACGTTTGACCTCGAGGAAAAGCTGTCCACCAACAAGTTTAACTCCACCTTCGTGGTCTTCATGGAAGGCAAAGGTTTGTCTTGGGACTGCTAGTCAGTAAGCAGAGCTGGTGTCAGGGAATGTGTGTGGGAAATGGTTGGCTGGGACACATGGAATCCAGGAATGGGAGGGTTCTCCTGGGTCAGCACCTGTAATTGCAGCCACATGTCTATGAGATGTTTAATTTGGTGACTATGTGGGATCTCTCCCCTTCCTTTCACCACGAGCATGGCTTGGTGTGGGGTGGCTTTTCATCACACAGCCAGGGCAAGCCTTGGGAGGATTTACTGGAGGGAGGAGCACTCTTCAAGGGATCTCTTGCTCAGCTCTGAGCTTCCTAGACATGTGAGGACCTAAAACCGGGCTGTCCCCTGTTGGAGCAAACCCCCCTCCTTAGGGAGCCTGTCTGAAGCTTGTCAGCAGCACACACACACAGTGCTGCTCCCAGAACTGCTGCAGAGACATTCCAGGATCTCCAAAGGAGCGTAGAAAAGCAAGGAACAAGGTTTTCTTCTGCTGACCACAGAAATATGAGGAGGTTCTCAGGTCTCAACTGCCCTGAACAACCTGAGTCAGAAGTCAGTTTGCTGGGAGCAGGGTTGGACTAGAGGTGTCCAGGTCTCTGTGTGTCTATAATCCTCGGAAGGAGGCTACCTAAACCTTCCCTCTTGTCTCCCCACACCAGACTTCACAGTTGAGTACATCCAGCGGGGAGGCCTGAGGGACCCTCTCATCTTCAGGAGCTCGGACGGCCTGGGGATAAAGTAAGTGTTGGGGGCACAGAGTAGTGAGTGACATTGGCTCAATGCCTTCATCTCTCCACATTGTGTGGGATCTGATCCTGCCTCTGCCAAGCTGGTATGAGTGTGTCCTGTCCACACTGTTCTTTATGTGCAGTGAGCAGAGAGAAATATCTTCCACCCCGGTTATCTTGTTCCTATTAGGCTGTTTGGACTGAAAACGAGAGGACTGAATTGGCTGTAGGTGATCAGAATTCCACCAAATGTCTGGCAAGTCCACTGCTGCTCTGATGCAACGTCTGGCTGGGTTTTTTTCTTAGTAACGTAGGCATCTATTGCCAGAGAGTGAAACAATTTGTAGTATTTCTGGCATTTTCCAGAATTCCAACCTGATTTACCCAGCTTGTTAACTGCTGTCTGTCTCTCTTGCTGCAGTACATCCATGGAAGTTTACAGCCTTGAGTCTAAAGCTGGATCAGGATTTTTTGGGTTTGATTAATACAAAGGTTAGAGGAATAAATGATCCCTCACAAACTTTCTGAGCCAGTATCAGCAACACTGCTTTGAATTCCCTCAGCTGACTGTAAATGGATGGGTGACATCTCATCCAGTGCAGGATCTTCTGTCCTGGGGTGAATTAGGCTCGGTTTTAACTGCTGGGTGACTTGGGAGGGCAGAGATTTGATACTGAGGATTAGAATGTGGCTGAAATTGGGTTTCTCCTGAGCTTTTGGGTATTTCTCTGGGTCAAGAGCTGCTCGAATGGCTGCCAGCCTGTTCTGCCTGTGACAGCAATGTTTGTACAGAGGAGTGTGCCAGTACAAACAGTTGGGGTGGTTCTGCTGTGTCAGTGGAATATAGTGCATGTACTGGTCTGGCTATGCCTTTGGATTGGGATAACTCACACAGGCAACCTTTAAAACGAGAGCTGGAACTGCTTAGTTCGTTTGCCAGAAGTCACTGTACAACAGCTTGTGCTCTGGAGAAGGTACATCCTATTTCCAAATCCGATTCCCAAGCCAGAAGTCTGTCCCAGTGTTTCTTCCCAGACTTGTGCCCCAGAGATCTAATTCCATGGTCCTCACACACCCCAAAGCGGCACCTTCAGGGTGCAGTGGCTGGGTCACAGGTGGGAAGGGTCTGCACCGGAGGGACCGGATGGTTTTTTAGCCAGATGTTTGTCCTGCAGGATGCCGGATCCGGACTTCAGCGTGAATGATGTGCGGCTGTGCGTCGGTAAGTGTCACCTCCTGCAGGGAGGGAGGAATGAGGAGAGTCTCTGGGTTTAATCTGATGTCAGATTTTGTTCAGCTGGTTGAATCTGAGCCATCCTAAACCGCGGGATCTCAGGCATTACCTGTTTGAGTCTGGTTTGACCCAAAGTTGTGTTCGGATGTGGGTGTGGAAGTTGTGGGAGAGGCCAAGACGTGACGTTTGTGTGGGTGGGCTTTTTGAGGATCTCATCTCCTGGAGTCTCTTCTGGGCGGTCCCTTGTGCACAGGGCCAGTTCAGTGACATGTGTGTGTTGTGGCAGGGAGCCGACGGATGGTGGATGTCATGGACGTGAACACGCAGCGGGATATCGAGATGTCCATGGCACAGTGGGCGCGCTACTACGAAACACCGGAGGAAGAGCGGGAGAAACTTTACAACGTCATCAGCCTGGAGTTCAGCCACACCAAACTGGAGAACCTGGTGCAGAGACCTGCCACGGTGAGCGGGGCTCTTCCTTCTGCAGGGGTCTCCTTCCCCTGGTCCCCTTGGCTGCTGGGATGTGGGAGGGGAGGGGCTGCTCAGAAGGCACATGGACTCAGCAGGGATGTCAGTGTGTGCTCGGGAAGCTGCTGGATCAGCTCTGGAGCTGATCTCCCAGTCAGGCTGTGGTGACCATGGCCAAATCCCTGGCATGTCACTCTGCAGAGAGGTGACCTGTTCATTAGCTGTCAGCACTTGGAGACATGGAAGTGGAGCTCCAGAGGGTTGTGCAGCATGGGAGGGCTCCTGATGCAAAGTGCTGAAATCTCTGAGGGCAGAGGAGGAGTGCTGGGAGAGGGGCAGGAGGTGATTTTGTCGTGGGAAAATGAGTTGCTCTTACTAAAGTGTGGAAGGTGGGATGGATGGGATGGACATCCTGAACTTCCTCTGCAGCTGTGTGGGGCCATTCACTTCTCCCTGTAAACTGCAGAGGGAGCCTGGCCCATCCCTGGCTCTCCTGAAGCTTAGGGAGTTGAATCCCACACTAGGAGATGCTGCCCAGTGTGTTTCTATATAAGCCCAGGACATCTGGTCCTAAGTGCTTTGTGTGGGATTGCCCCAGTGGCATTGGGGAGGCTACTGGGTGTGGGGAAGGAACAGAAAAGGAATTGACAGGCTGGAAGTAACAAAAGGGTTTTCTGTGCCCCCTTTCTCTCTGCTCACATCTCCCGTCCCTCTGTTGTAGGTGGATTTGATTGACTGGGTTGATAATATGTGGCCCAGACACCTGAAGGAGAGTCAGACGGAGTCTACGAATGCTATCCTGGAGATGCAGTATCCAAAGGTGCAGAAGTAAGTGCCTTCCTGAGCTGTGGCAGGCAGCAAAGCATCTCTTGCAAGAAAACTGCCCAAGGGAGCAGCAGTTCGTACCAAGGGGAAGCAGGAAGAGTGGTCTCCCTGTTTATTTTGTGGGTGACTCTTGGGAGGACACTGCAATCAGTTATTTAAGCTTTGTGGAAGGAGGGGAATTGTTTGGCTTCTGGCACTGCCCTGAGCCATTGAGCCTGGATTTGGGGGTCCCATTCCCTTTGAATGTGTTGTATCTGCTCCAAAATGTGGACCACCATTCATTTTCACATTATCATCATCTTGTTTTCCATCAGGTACTGTCTGATGAGTGTCAAGGGCTGCTACACAGATTTCCACGTGGACTTTGGTGGCACTTCTGTGTGGTACCACATCCACCGAGGGGGAAAGGTAGGACAGTCCCTTTTGGGACAGCTGCAGATGCTTTAGGAGAGTGAGTGTTAGTCTATCCTGTCAATCCTTGAGGATGCAGGTCCCAGACAGAGAATGGAAGTCTTTCCCTAGACCTGTGTTGTATGGAGCCAGACAGGTGCCAATCTCTAGTTCGGTTTTAGCTCTTTTAACATGGCAGAATTACACAGGTAAATGTTTCCTTGTCTCCAACACTGGAGCTTTTCCTGAGCTCTGCATCTCTCGACTGATTTAGTGATGTAAATCATACCTTAAAAAACATAGCAAGCTCAGGCTCCCTGTGGCACTCACTGTGTCTGGTTGGGAAAGACCTTGCACAGCTGCTTGTCCTCTCCACAGTGGCAGTTTTTTATAGCATTTTACTGGGAATTTCTCTGAGAGGGGGGAGAGGAAGAGATTCAGATGTTTGGAAGAAGCAGGAGTTAGTCAGTAGCTGCTCATTATGTCATGACTTACATACCTATGTTGTCTTTACTTGCAGATCTTCTGGCTGATCCCTCCTACGCCCCAGAACCTGGAGCTCTATGAAAACTGGCTTCTCTCTGGGAAGCAGGGAGACATTTTTCTGGGGGACAGAGTGTCAGAGTGCCAGCGCATCGAGCTCAAGCAGGGCTACACCTTTGTCATCCCCTCAGGTACCTCAGGGTGGGCAAGGGCATCCTGGCCTTGGCCAGGGTTGTGGTGGGACACTGAAACTCCCAGGACACAGGCAGAATTTAGCTTCCTCATGAGTGACAGAAAGAGAGATGGCATGTGGCTCTGTCCTCTTGCTTCCCACCCCTCAAAGCATGCCTGTTGTGGCATTGTGGGTTCAGCTCAAGTGGTAGGAAAGCTGTGGCTGGGTCATGTCACACTTGATTAATTATTAAAGGAGGCTTTCCCAGATTCTGTGGTGTTGCCACCTGGAGCAGTGCAGGTTGAGGACAGATTGGCCCAAGACAGCCCAGCTCCTCAGCTTCCTGGGTGTCCTGTGACACCCCAGCAGAGTTGTAGCTTTCAACAGGACCAGGAACAGAAAACACCAGGGATTGCACAACTTACCCATTTGAGTGCTGTTATCACAACTGACACCACAATTGAACTTAAGGAAACCCAAATATTGGGCTTGGCTGGATTTCTTAGACTTGGTGATAACACACTTGGAACTTGAGTTACTTTGAGGATGTTTTAATTGTTGGAACAGACTTTGGAAGACCATTTTCATTGTTGCTGGCGTTCTTAGGCCTAACACAATTAGGAAACAACATAGGATGACACCAGGATGACAAACAGATATGGAAGGTGGGTCGAGTGAGCTGGCTATTGTATGAGTTGGGGTCACTATGGTCCCACTGTAGCCCCTAGCTGCATCTAGGCCTGGCTAGTGTGACAGGGGGTCAGTAGCCAATCTGTGTGCTTGCAGCTAACCTGGATACAGGTTAAGGGTGCAGCTGTCAGGGTGGGCTTAGTCGAGTGATGTGAAGGTGGTGCAGATTTGAGAGCCCTGCTCTGAAGAGCAGAATTCCTCCAAAATCGAAAAGGACTTGGAGTTGTGCGACCTTGACATCACCTTGTCACTCAGAAGGATTCTCCCAACTCTTGCATTCTCTCCCAGGTTGGATCCACGCTGTGTACACTCCCATGGACACACTGGTTTTTGGGGGCAACTTCCTACACAGCTTCAACATCCCTATGCAGCTTCGGATCTACAGCATCGAAGACCGCACGCGAGTAAGGACCTGTGGGAGACCTGGGAGGATGAGGGGTGGGCAGGACAGGCAGGCATGTCGGTGTTCCCCAGGGAACAAGTGGGAAACATGGGGCCTGCAGTGCTCAGCTCCTGCAGAGAAGCTTCAAGACATACCTGGGCTGTGTTGGACACTCGTCCAAACCTGGTGTGGCAGTTGTCACTTTCTCTGGTACTCATGATTAGAAGGTCTGTGGGGAAAGAGCTGTAACCCTAACCAAGAAAAATGAAATATTAATGGTTTGGCAAATGAGTGGTGCCTGGGCTCTGCTCTGCCTGGTGATAACATCCTTCTGCAAGGAGAATCCCATCAGGCTGCCAGAAGCAGGAATTATGCTGTTGCACATATCCACATGTTTCCTGCCTGTGGAGGGGGATCGCTCTGCTTTGAGGCATCATTAATAGAACTGAGTGCAGTGGTGGTGAAGGAGGCCTGAGCAGACCCTCTTGCCCTGTTTTGCAGGTCCCAAATAAGTTTCGTTATCCCTTCTATTACGAGATGTGCTGGTATGTGCTGGAGCGTTACGTGTACTGCATCACCAGCCGCTCACACCTCACCAAGGACTTCCAGAAGGAATCGCTCAGTATGGGTAAGCCCAGCCCTTATTCCCTCCTCACCCACATCAGACTGGTTCCTTACACCTTCCTGCTGGGCTACTGGCTCAGCAGCATGGTGGGCAAGGCAAGGCTGTGTGTTCCTTTGAGGAAGAAGCCAAAACCAGCCAGACTTCTGCTTCCTCTTCTGCCCCTGCACCAGCCCAGGTTCCTCACAGCTGTGAAACCAGCACAGCAGTTCCTGGCCTTGTTGGGGCACACAAAGCCTTTCATGCAAGAGGTGGAGGGAAGTTGCAGTGACCACCACAGTGCTGTGGGCTCCAGGGCAGGAATGGTCTCTGGCTGGTCAGGGCCTGCTGCATGCAGGGTTTTAAGGGCTGACAAAGTTGCTTGCACGGGCTCAGTAACCTCACAGCCATGAGAGGGTCCACATCCTCTTTTTTGCGTCATGAAGGCAGGATCAGGGTCCAGAGTCACTCATAGGGCCAAATGGCTGGAGATCCCAAGCTCTCCAAAGCGAAATGAGGTTTGGTAGGGCTTTGAGTAAGCTGAAAGTGAAAGATGCCTGGGCTCATGGGACCTTTAAACATCCCTTCCAACCCAAACCATTCAAAGATTCCATAAAATTCAGCCTAGAGTGTTGCTGTCTCTTCCTCTGGGATGTTTTTCCGTATCTGGTGCTTTGCATTCCTACAAAACAAACCAGGAATGAGAGAGGCTGTTCTTTTCCAACTGTTCCGTGCCCCCTTCTTTCCTCTCACCTTGTTCCCAAAAGCACCTATTGTGACTGAGGGGATTCCTCTAAAAAGGGCACCTCCTGTGATTGCCTGCCCACTGTACTTTTCTCTCTTTCTTCGTCATGGCAGATATGGAGCTGAGCTCCTCGGACTCGGTGAACATGGAAGAGGAGGAGGAGGAGGAAGAGGAGGAGGACGCAGCAGGGAAGGAACCCAGGCGACCGGTCACGCGGCGGTCCATTCTCACCAGCCCCATTGCCAACGGTGCCAATGTGGACTATGATGAACTGGGCAGGAGCTGCCGGAGCAGCCTGCCGGGTCTGAAGAAGACCCCATCCATAGACTCCTCAGACTCCAGCCGGGGCTCCCAAAACGGCCAGGCCTGGGAGCCGAGCGGGGGCAGCCCGCGCAAGAACAGGAAGGTGCACCTGACCCAGTTCGAGCTGGAGGGGCTGCGCTGCCTCGTGGACAAGCTGGAGTCGCTCCCTCTGCACAAGAAGTGTGTTCCCACCGGCATCGAGGATGAGGACGCCCTCATTGCCGACGTCAAGGTAGGCCTGGGGGAAACACGAGTGCTGGTGTTCCTCGGGGCTGCTGGGGTGCGTCCGCTTGCTTGTGGTGTTGGAGGTGGAAAGGCATTTCCCACAGGGAGACTGTGCCTGACCCTGACCCGTCCTGGGCCGGGCGGTGATGTATTTGCAGGCTCAGTGTCTTTCTCTTCCTCTGCATGAGGCTGATGCTACACCTGAGGGACAGCCCTTGGATTTTGGGTTGGGGCTGCCAGGAGCAGTTCACTTCCAGTTGTGCCTGAGGACTCCATGACAGTTGGAGCCCTTTCCTTTGCCCCAAGTGGATTTGGCCTTGTTTCTTTGGGGTTTTTGCCCAGAGCGTGACCTCAAGTTATATGAGTCAGGGTTTTTTTGGGGGGGGGAAGGTGTTTAGCATTCTTTCCTTTCATCTGCCAGATCTGTTGAGCTGATCCCATGAGTTTTTGGTGTTCCAGCCCTTTTAGCACAAAAGGGACATCAGCTTCACTTCATTCCCCAGAAGTCCATTTTAGTCCCTAAAACCAGTTACCTTCTGCTCCCCTCCTTGCTCATGGTGATCTGTTCAGCTGCTTGCCTGTACCAAGGCTGACATCCAGACACATCCATGGATGTATCCTCATCTTTGCTGTTGTTTTTCTTTCCCAAGTGCTATCTCCCAATTTTTGAATTTTTTTGTGTGGATCATTTGATAAATCTGTCGTTCTGCTGCATTTGGAACAGAGGGTGCAGCTCCAGGGTCCCAAGAGCTTGTCTTGGCTTAAGGAGTGAATGTAGGTGCTGTTATTGGCTGCACTTCTGGTTTCCTGTGGCTTTTTCTGGCGTCCTGTGTGTGCCGTGGCCTTTGTGACACGTGTGTTTCAGAGCCCCCATATGATGCTCTGGAGAAACCCAAGCTGTGAGCACCATGTTTCACCCTTGGACTGAGAAAAGGAGGGGGGTGTTTTGAAGGTGGAGGAGTCAAAGTTGTTGGTGTTCAGTTGGGTTTTGAGACCTTTTCAGAGAATTTATTAATGTTTTGGAGCTAACGAAGCCTTTGGTTTCGATGTGACCCAGCCACCCCTGTGTCTGGCTGTACCTCACAGATGAGCTGCAGGTTACAGTCCCTGTGGTCCCTGGCTGTCCTCAGATTCAGAAGTATCCTCAGCTACAGGATTCTATCCCTCAGGACTGGCATCCTTGAGGCACAAAGATCCTGAGTCACCACCCTGCAGTGGCTGGAGAATGTGAGAAAAATTTGTCAAACCACAGCAAACCTCTGCTTTCAAAACTTTTATTTTCCATGGAGATTATGGAACTGGCCAGTATAGTTTGGCTTGTAAAATCCGAAAGGGGCAAGACATTTCTAGTTGAGCCTTTTAACTGGGGCCATCAATCTACAGTTGGTACTCTTGTCCTTGTGTCACCATGTAAAGTGGTTGATGGACCTGGGGTGTGGCCAAGGACTCCTGGGAAAGCCCCACTTCGGTCTGTGCTCCCTCAAAGTCAGAATGTGATGTTTTCCCAACCAGAGATCCTGACACCTTGATCTACCCCTCTGATCAGGTGTCCTGCCGTGCTTCCTGCCACTCTGCCATCCAATGTCCCCAGGCACACGGTAGCAGGGATGGAGCAGGAAAGTGCTGCCTTTTCCCACAGCCTCTTATGTGGTGATCGTGATTTCAGGGTCTCTGTATGTTGGGTCACATGGAAAAATAAGTATCCTGTCATGAGTTGAGCCTGGAGCGTCACATGGTGGCATGTGACACTTTGGATGTGACAAAGACGTGCTTCCATTTCCAGGTGCGAGGCATTGTCTGAAAATCCTGAGCATGGGGTCCTTGGAAGGATCATTGTCAAATGGAATTTCTGGGAGGTCTTCTTGGCCTTTGGTTGTTTCCCTCCTTTCTGACCCCTCTGGGCTGTGCTGGTTTCCATCTCCGGACTTGAAAAGAGGAGGATGGTCAGGAGGCAGCTGACAGCAGGTCTGACAACTCTAAGCCAGAACCCTATGGCCTGGCACAAATGGGTTAATTTGGGCTCTCCGTGGAGCTATTGGAGCACCAAGGATTGTAGAAACAAGGAGAGCCTCCCAAAAGTGCTGATTATGTCTGCAGGACCTCACCTTAATGCCTGTGGCCTGGCACTGCCCACGTACCTGCCTGGGCAATGGGACACGGGGAGGACTGGGTGAGGAATGGGGGTTGTATCCTTCAGGGATGGATGAGGAAGCCTGTGGACAGTGTGAGCACCGAGGAAAGGTGTCCCCTTACTGAGACTCCTGCCTGTGGGTCATGGAGAGCCCGTGCCAGGGGCCCAAGGGTGTCATCGGCAGTTCAGGTGGTGACAGTGTGGACCCAGGTCACCGACTGGTCAGCATGTGACTGGTTCCTGGAAACACAAAGCTGTAGTTGCCTGCAGATACTTTGGATACATCGGGAGTGGGAGCAGCCGCTGTTCCCCAGTGCTATTCTGCTTTAATTCAGGAGTTTCCTCCATTTTAATTGCGGTGTGTAGCGGGGCGGGAGG
>WEIV01010570.1:21577-41894 GCA_013390005.1 Calyptomena viridis | reverse complement strand
GATTTAATTTGGATGAAATGTGTGTCTACATGTGTGTGACTGTGCATCTATGAGTATGAACAAGGGAGGAGTCAAGATGAATGCTGATCAACTAGGAGACAGAAAGATCATTTTTGACAACTCACCATCATGGCAACTCACTCAAAAAGGAAATATTAAAAAGACAATAATTCAGTGTATTTTCTCACAGAAGGATACTCATTCTGGTAAGCTAAAGCAATGGACTACAAAAGTCAGCCAGAATATTCTGCAGAATCACAGATCATGACCATCATAGCAGGTACCTTTTCAGTGTGTTAGTAGCTAAGACTTCTTCAGCACACAAAAAAGTACTTAACTTTATACATGTGCAAGTGATTTTACAACACAGCATGCTCTTCGGTTAAACGTGCATTCAAATGGTTTGTTGAATTATGATCCAAGTGTTAGATACAGAATTAATCATATTCTGAATACAGATAATGATGGAAAACACAGTTCAGGTGGAATTTAAGTGTCTTATTCCAAAGTTGTCATCCATAAAAAGCTATCCAAGTGCTTTAACTTGGTATAGAAAATCAGCTTACACCTAAAACCATCTGAGATACACAAAACTGACAGTCTGACAGGAAGATGATGTGCTGAGCATTTGTCTGAACTGTACCGACATATAGCAAATCAGCAATTATTTCAGCAGAACCTAAGGAAGCCACTGCAACGGAATAGTTTTGCTGTCAAATTGCCTGCTAGACTTCTGAGAATAGCTCTATAACTTGTCTGGAAACTGAACAACATGAAATTCCAAACTTTTCAAACAAAATTTTAATATTACTTTTATTTTTATTAAATTAAAAATATTTTAAGGCAAAAAACCATTCCATCACAGTGAGGCTGCCTGTGTCTTTCCAATTTTATCTCTCTTCCCAGGAGAGCAGTAATTTTCAAATTAAAGGAAAGTTGTTTCTCAGATTACCGTGGGTAACATTAGACCTTCAGGTGCAACGTATTCTTACTTTGGATGTTCAATATAGGAAAAATAGGCACAAATTCTGCATCAGAATCTTCATGGAGCAACCAGAATTAAAGGAGGGTTACAACTTGAAAATCTTTTGAAAATTTTTATGCATAAATCTAGTAAAAGTTTGTTAAAGTCAGATTTCTCTTTTTGTGACCTCATTAGGACTACTTTTTCAAAGCAAGGTATAAGATCATGTCTAAGCATAGTAACATTATGTAAAAAGGTAACACAACACATAATAGAAGACAAGCAATCTAACTGGACCTCTGAAAAATGTATCTGTCTGCTGCCGTTCTATTGACATTCCTACAGTAAACCTTTTATTAATGCTATATTTTGAATTCTTGAAGCTCTTGGCAAGAAGATAAGAATTTAGGATCACAAAAGATCATTTTCACACTGATTATATTTTTTTCCTGTGTATATTCAAATAACTCAAAAACAAATATGTGTTCTTACAGACCTTACAAAATGCCTCCGTATGTATGTGACACATGCAAACGAATTTTCCTTTCTGTATGAAAAAAAATCGTCAGACGACAAATAAGAAACAGTTCTGCTATTATTTGTTTTGTGGAATAAGTCCAAAGAAACTCATTAAACAAATATTTAATATTACATTTGTCTTTAATTTAATTTGTGGGTTTGAATTTTGCTATAAATGTCTATTAAAATGAAAACCATACAGCAGAAATTACTTTCTTCATGATGTTTAATGATCATCCTCGACCTCATACTTCTTTGTTATATAGAAAAAAATTTCTTCTTTACTTTCATGCATATTCTTTGCCTTTAAGGAGGTGGAAGGTTGTTCCAACTGAAGTCGTAAGTATAGTCTAATGACTGATCCATTTAGACACCTTAGAAACATATTTTTGCTTGTCTAGTTTCCAAGAAAATGATAAAAGTGGTTTTATAATATATGATGCTCTTACCATGGATCTCCTACTCATGTAGGAAAGTGTTTACAACAACAAGTATCACAGTCTGTGTGTATGAAAAGGAGATGTAAAAAAATGTTTGTGATAAAAAGCAGATTCATAAAATGTTGGAAAACATGACAAAGATTACAAACATATTTTTATTTTATTTTTAAACAGTATTCATTTTGTCATAAAGGGACTGAATACATAGGTGATATATAAACTATTCAATATACAGATCTACCTAAGGCTTATATTCAAATATCTGTGCAAATTCTGAATATTTGCCTTAGAGATTCCTCACAAATCTGTCCATAAATCATAATGGTCAAGAATGTTTAATGGATTTGTGTAAAAGTGGAACAGTAAGCATGAACGAAACAGAATCTTCCAACACAAAATAAAAGTGCCTAACTTTTGGTACTTTGAAAGGTGATAGTTCAAATAAAATCTTAGGAGTTGTGCACATTTACAGATTCTCTTCTTTTGCTTCATGTTCTTGTCAGGAATTTACAATATTTTATTTTCATTTACCATATTTGTTAAGAACTATGATAAAGTAAGATAAAAAATTGTTTCCTAGATTCAAAAAGAATCACAGCTGTATCAGAAATGTTTTGACTATATCTTATATCCTTTTTATTCTAGATTTGATTCCTCTTTATTCCAGATTTCATCTTTTTCAAGTCAAACTGCACAGATTTCATAATTTATATAATGCAGAACTGAAGGATAATTTCATGAGACAACTGTTAGCTAACATCAGTCTGAGCGTTTGCATCATGCTGTGACATGCCATAAGGAATGGTGAACTCAGGTCCCAAAAGCAGGATAGTCATTGGAGGGTGACACTGTGCCTGGACTAATCGGCTCTATTTCTCAACATGCTTAATTAAAACAGACATATTCCAAAAATAATTCACTGCTATATATCTGGAGGTGATATTTCTTTAACATACTCCATTGTACTGTGTAAGCATGATCTTCTTTTTTTAATGTAGAACTTGCATAGCATTTAAGTAACTCAGACTAAAACTTATTCACCTTCTGTGTCAGCTTCAGTCATGGCCGTTTGAAGCCTTAAAGTGTCAACAGGGAACTAAGGTACATTTTTGATAGCAGTTTCAGTTTAATAAATTTGAATTTTATTATTAACATAACAGGGATCCGAAAAGACTGCAGTCTTCCACTGAAATTTCTAGACTGAGTGTTTGCAAAGTATGTCTAGCTCTCCAGCAGCGGTGGGCACTTTCTCAAATACAATTATAATTTTCTGGCAGTAGCTGCTGCATTTTTCTTTAGAGGCTGTGTTTTCCTTTCTTGTGATAGCATAACATCATTGGACAACTTGCCCAGAAAACAGGTGATTTGTCCAAGGATGCTATCTCTAAATCACTCAGCAATTAATATTAATACCTTTTATTCTGCTCAAAAATATTTTAATGATTCTCAAGAGAATGACTTTGTCAGGGAATAGGAGGACTTGGCCATGACCCCAGTGCACCCCAGCAAGTAGAGCAGGGCAAGCCCAGGGGTGTCAGCTAAGGTTTTCCAAGAATCCAGATCACAAAACTTGTCCATAGTGACCAAGAAGGCTATGATGTGAAGCTGAGGCAGGAATTCCACAAGTAAGAGAGAGTTTCAGTCCTGTCGGTGGTAGCCAGGATTGGCAACAGTGAGTCCATAATGATGAGGCTGGTCTGAAGTTAAACGAGGCAGTCACATTTGTGAGTGAGATTCAGGATCTGGATCAACGAAGGATGTCTCTGCACTTGTGTAGCTGCAATGTAGCTCAAAGATGGACCAAAAGCAAGACCCCAGCTGAAAAACATATCCTGAGAGAAGGGAAAAGGTGGATGGGCCACTTCAGAGGCTTTCACAATTTTCTTTAGCAGCTGTGCAGCCCTTTGCAATGTGGCACAGCAGCAATATCAAAGCTGGCCCTGAGCTCAAGCAAGCAAAGCCCTAGGAGTACGGATATATGCTTGGAGCACTGATAGATTTATCTAATAAGGGAAGTTAGAAAAGTTAAGGTTTTGGTAAGAAGGGCAGTTCCTGACACACCCAGAGAAGCTATGTTGCTGTAGAAGAGATTTAAAACCACTCTGAAAACAACAGAAAGTGTGATTCTTATATTAGGGCAAACATAGGAAAAGGGGCATATATTGGGTCTGGGTGAGATGAAGTCCATTTCCCCACAGCAGCCCTCACAAAGCTGTTTTGTGGATTTTTAGCCAGAAAGGTGCTGGTAGCACACCAGCATTTAGGCCAGCACTGAGCAGTGCTGTCACACCAGCACTTTTTCCCGACATTCCTTCTCCTGGCTCATTGAGGGCAAAATCCTGGGAGGGGACACAACCAGGCCAGCTGACCCAAACTAATGAAAGGAATATTCCATACCATGTGACATGGGCTCAGATATAAAAGCTAAGGAAAGAAGATAGGAGGCAGGGGCATTCATTATTTACATTTGCTTTATGAGCAACTGCTACACGTGCTAAAAGTCCTGCTTCCTGGTAAGTGGCTGGACATTGCTTACTAATCGAAACTAGGGAATAAACCTTGCACAAAAAGTTTCACTTTTGCTTTAGTAAACTGGCTTATCTCAACCTACAAATCATTTTCCATCTTCCTCTCTCTCCCCTGTCCAGATGGGAAGGGGAGTGATAGAGTGACTTAGTGGGCACCTGACATCCAGCTGTTGCTGTGACATATCATCTCAGCTACCTCAAACCAAATTGGAGAAAAAGGATAAGTGAGATTTGACATCAGAAGAGGCCTCATGTTCTTAGTGTGTGTGAATGTTTTGTGAGTGTTCTAATTTTAAGTCCACAGCAACCTTGAGACACTGTGTGAAAGAATGTAAATAAAAGCTGAGAACATGAGGGGCAAAGATTACTTGAATAGGCTGATTGGGCTTCACTGTCTAATTAACAAGAGAATTGGGGTTTTTGAGACCAGAAAGCTCTCTTGCAAGATGTAAATCATGAGACAGGTCAATAAAGGGTCTTGCTCTGAGAGAAGGAAGAAGGAGAGAGAACATGGAGGACAAGGCAGAGTTCCCAAACTAAGCTCGTTGTGATGAGTTTTCTTCCACCATCAGTATCCCTTTGTCAAAATCCCCTGGAGGCTCTGGTGTGGTTTCTATATCCAGTCAAGGCTAACCCACAACAAGGAGGTATGGATGCTTCTCTTAAAGTTTTATACCTATCTTATATTAAACATTATGGACTAAAGTAGAGAAACAAGTCCAAAATCAAGCACCAGTGCAAGAATTCCCTTTCAGTGGGTTTCAGTGAAAGCATTGGCAAGTAACTACATATTCATATTTTTGTTTTGTCTTTTGTATCAATAATCTTGATTTTTTTTTCCTTTTTAGTAGTATATATTAGATAGAAGTAGCAAAAATTGATTTCCCATTTCTTCTTTCTTATTTCTTCTTTGACCATTATGGTCTTAATCACCTGTATAAATTTTGTGTCTCCAGAAACAGATTAGCAAGATTTACTTGATTGAAGAAAAATATTAAGCTGTTGATAATTCACAAATTAAATATATTAGCAGTCTGTTACACCAATGTTGTCTGCTGGTGTAAAATTTTGGCATGTAGGCAAGTGTAAACGCTTGTAGGAAGCATCAGAAATAGAGTCTGAAGTGAACAATAGTGTGCAAGATCTCTATTATTAGTAGTAGGGCTTTTGTTCCTCAAAAAACTCAGTCCTTAAATATTTAGTATTAGCAAGAACATAATAACATTACATAGTAAGTGGTGTTATAACTTCACGCTTCAGGCAAAGCCAAGGTATTATCTATGTCCTTTATTGAGATGAATAATTCAGTATTACACAAATGCAGAATAAAAGATAGATTTAAGTTTGTAAATCATAGGAGAGTATCTCAGTCATAGGCATGTAGGACACAATTTGTACATACATTTTTTATAGCCCATAATTTTTTAATTGTAAATTTTTGTTGGGACAAATTATATTTCAACTAAAACATTATTCACGTGTTGAAACATGCTCTAGACATTTTTATTTTCTGCCAATAGCCAAATTATTATAGAGTTGTTCTGCCCTCAAGCACTAATTATGTTAATAAGAATTATTAAATATTAAAATTAACTACTAGAGTTTTCTAAGAAGAAAGCAACCTTCTACATGAGTAGTTCTTATACAATTCTAGGTAGCTAATATCTTTGAGGTTTTGAAATACATAATTTTTTATAATCCAAAGGGTTTGATGTTCATATGTGTTATATTGGTATTGCTTTAATCTCATCTTTAGGGCATCTGGTTGAAGTTGAAGCTCATCTGAATCAGTTGGGGGGAAAAATAGCTTTTGAAGAAGGCTTTAGTAAAGAGCCAGAAATTCACATAGCTGCATAGGATATATAAAAATGTTTTGCTATTGCTTGGAGTGGCCTTAAATTACCTCTGGTGGTTCATCAGTATGCCCTACTCATTTATACAGCACAGTCAACAATTGTGGCATACCATAGTATATAAAATTATTATACTTGCAACTTTCCGAAGGAAATGTGATATTTCACACAAGGTCCCATCCAAAGCAAGGTAGAAATGAGAAATAGCCTATCCTTTAAATTCAATGTGATTTTGATGATGACTAACTAGGCTGTATCTTAAGTAGAATACACAGTGCCTCACACAAGTAACAAAAAGTGGTAAAACGCAAGGGTTTGTCATATGCAATGTCTACTTACACCAAAGGCATCTTAAAGGCAGAGAAGGCTGGAGCACTACAAATGGCACTGGGTATTTTGTTTTTGTAAACAAAACCAAGCTATCTTCTGAATAAGCATAAGACTAGTTTCATCATGAAATAAAAAAGCAAACAAGTTGTTTTGGTCCAGTCAGCCTTTCCCTGAAAAATTTACCTTTCATAAGAAAAATCTAAACATTTTTCTTCTAGTGCTTCTGCTTTTTCTTTGGTTTGTTTCTTGCTTAGAAACTAAGCTACCGTTTGACAATTTTAAACAGTCTCAGAAACATTTTTCACCATTTGTCTTAAAAGGGAAAATGTGTTAGATCTTGAGCATTAATATTGCACTAGGAAACCAGTTTATTTATATCCCAACGGTTTATTTTGCTCTGAAGGACTATAGACGAGTAACACATAAATTCTGCTCCAATAAAGTTTTTTCTTGTATTTAATATGACTCTAACAACTTAAACCCATTTACCACACACATAAAGAACAAATTATTATTTTCCTTTTTAGAAAACTCCTCTGTGTAATTAAGAACCATTGTCACATGCCTTTCTCAGTTTTCCCTCCTTTAGGCTAAGAATACATGCATATTTTGGAACATTTTTATGAAATCTATAATATGTTTTCTTATCAGCAGAGACATTTCAAACCTAATAGTGAGTCCAGAGGATGGCCACAAAGTTGATTAGAGGGATGGTGCTCCACTTCTGTGAGGGAAAGCTGAGAGAATTGGGTTTGTTCAGTTGGAGAAGAGATGACTTCAGGGTAACCTAATTGTGGCCTTCCAGTACCTGAAGAGACCTCACAGGAAAGATGGAGAGGAGCTTTTTCACAGAGGCGTGTAGGAGAACAGGTTTTAAACTGAAAGAGAGTAAGTTTAGATATTAGGAGAGAAATTCTTTACTGTGAAGGTGGTGAGGCACTGGAATGGTTGCAAGAGAAGTTGTGAATGTCCCTTCCTGGAAGTGTTTAAAGCCAGGTTGGATATAGCTCTGAGCAACCTGGTCTAGTGAGAGATGTCCCTGCCTATGGCAAGGAGGTTGGAACCAGATGATCTTCAGGGTCTCTTCCAGCCCTGACCATTCAATGATTCTATGATAACCAAACTAACATTTGCAATAACTATTGTGCACTTAATCCTAAAGTTACTTTGCATTTATACAGGGAATGATCATGTATAATTTCTGTTATTTTTCAAATTCATATATTAATCTATTCTTTCAGGCAAAAGTTCACAAGAACTGCAATGTATACACATATCAAAATCAGTTTGTTTACCTCTGTATGTCTTACAAAATTACTCCTAGAAACATTTCACCACCTTGTGTAACAATCTTGAGCCATTTTCAGATCATCCCCAGATTTCCCACATCTATATCATCATGCAAATAAACGTCCTATAATTAGGATCATAGTCCATTTTACATAATGTATTATATAGGCATTTTTCCACTGTCCAAAGTATCTTCTCACTTGACATTCATTATTTTATTATTGAAGGTATCTTTCTGTTACTCAAACAATTTCTTTCTAAATAGGAAAGGGTAAAATTTGAATGGTTGTTGACCTAGAATACATTCTAGAACATCATTAGACCTTTCAACTGACCTTAGAACACACAAAAATCATCCATATATTTAGTGGAGTTTAATAGCCATCAGACTTGTAAATCTGATTTCCAATGTGAATTTAACCTATACTGAGTGAATGCAACAGCTGGGAATAAGTAGGGTGTTACAAGTGAAGATCCAATCCAATGGCTTGTCACTTGTTTTCTTCTTTTACAAATAACAAAACTCTTTTGCCAGACTTACAATATTTTTTATGTTCTACTGTTTAGTTGAAGGGAAAAATGCAAGTTTTGAAAAGATAAAAGTATTATGAAATACAGTGCTGAATATTGTCTTTACCTGAATTTATTAGTGGAATGATATTTATAGTATAACTCTTGCAACTGTGGAACGCCTTTCTTGTTTGAGATTTGTATTTATTTATAAACCTGTAATAGCAGAAACTATTGATTGAAAAATAATTCTGTTTATTCTTGTTTCAAATAGATTTAACCAACTCTAAAATAGAAAGAAGATTCTGTAAGTGCTTTCAGGCTAAAAGTGACATTATGTAGTGCTATGATTGCTATTCTAATTGCTTAAATTTATTTTATAATTTACTTTAATTGTACCATATTTACCTTGATAATGGTGTTTCTTCATTTTCACTGTGCCTTTTTCAACTTTTGTGAATGAGGATCATGATGTCTTTTGCACTAATGCGGACACAAGGGTCAGTAATATATACATATACTAAATGTTTTTGCTAATTTTTTTGTTTAGTTTCGTTGAGTTATACAACACTATTGCAACTTTCTGTTGCGATATTATTTGGATATGGCAATAAGTCAGCACTACTACAGAATTTATACTTTTTCTTTTTCATTGCTTCAAGTAATTATGAATTTTAAGAATTTGTTGAGAATTTCTCTTTTCTAAAATGTTGTAATTATTGTGTTCTTTCTCTATAAAGAGTGCTTTTATAAAAAACATGACGAAGATGAGGGAATTTCAAGGACATAACAAAGTTACAAAATAACCATGAAAGCTAGTTTTATATATGCATGGCTGTCACGATCAATTAGTGTTCCTTGCAAATTCTTGTCAAGCTGAAAAAAAAGCACCAGATGACCTGTCAGGGAACTCATGTTTTATTGTACAGTCACTGTAACTGTAGCAACCAGCCCACTGTTAAGACTGAAAAGGTTTTAGTTAACAAACCTTTAAATTCTACAATAGATTTCCACTAGAGCGGAGGCTTGCACTCCACAAGTGCAATTAATTTTGTACAGTACACTTCTATAAGTTCTCAACTCCCACAAAAAATTCATCATAAAGTGCTGGGTAACAAGTCACACCATACTTTCATAAGCTCCCCATCCAACATCTAACCTCAGTACAGAGTATGGGGTATGGGGTACAGAGTACAGAGTATGGGGTAAAATATGATAGTGAAGAAAACAAAGAATATCACCAGTCCTTGGATCTTGGGTTGCCTTAGATCTTGGATTCCATCCACTGCCATGTGGATGATCTAGAGCTGGAGTTCCAAGTCAAAGAAAGTGAAAGGGAAGAAAAAAGAGAGAGGGGAGGCCTTTTGTGCACAGCTCCTATGTAAACTAGATTTTTCACACTATTTTGTTTTCGTGTGCACAGCTGGGCCTTCTCCAGAAAGTGAGGTGGGGGAAGGGGGACTTAGCATGGATCTCAGTTGGAGCGGGGACTTGGTTCAGAACAGTGCTGCCCCTCTTCCATGAGACCCTCTCCTCTGATCTTCTTTCCTATAGCAATACTCAGAATATTTGAGACAAAACATACTTAGGTCTGGTCCTCTAAAAGGCTTAGCAGCATAATGTGTTTTCTCATCTTTTATAATCTGGTAACCTCTGAAACAGAAGACTTAGAAGACGTATGAACTTCCCACAGATTATTTTTAAAGGTATATTAAGTCTTGAGCTCTATAGTAGTTATATTAAAGTCTTGAATATAAATACATAGAAAAATATAGCAAAAACCTAAATTAGTAAAAATTATGCTTATATGACTTTGCTCATTACTCGCAAGTATGCTTGGTACAAACTCATACATTTCAGTATATGCCTTGGCCATGGATAATTCCTTTCTTTAAATGTTATTGATGATAGTTTTTTCTCACCTTCAGTAAGACAATTCCTTATCTTCAACATAATAACATATATTGTTAGGATACCATTAAACTAGCAGTTAGTTTTTAGCCTGAATATACAGTTCAAAAATTGAGACACGTACTTCATCCCTTTTAAAAAAACGACAAACATACAAACAAACCCCTACCAGTTAAAAATATTTGGAAAAAACCAAAATATAATACTTTTCAAAACCACACAAATTCCATTGCAATCGTGGCTATGATATTTAGGATTGCAACTTTCCAAATACAAGGAGACGATATGACCAGCCATGAGCAAAGAATCTCAAATGAAGTCTACATTTTCTGTATGTACTGATGACTTGGTAGTACTTCATTATTTTTACTTCAGTTTGCAAATAGCAGTATGATCCAGTGACAATGTTACAATGATTTTTTTTTTAATTAATTGCCAAATCATATTTAGTTATTGTCTTAGGAAGCATACATTTAGAGTTCAAAGATAACATCTAGTGTGTTTTGGACATTTATTCTGTACTACAGGCATGAATGTTGAGTTTATTCCTGGACAACTTGAGTGATGGATGAGTTCTTCATCTGATCACCTGTAGAGTAACATGGCCCTAAAAACTGTGCTGAGAAATTTAGAACTCTGCAATACTTTTATTATTTATTTCCCTAAGTTGCAAAGCAGTAGCCAGAGCTAGAAAAATTGTAGCAATTTATCATACCAAAATCATAAAAATGTTAGTAAGTTTTGAGCAAATAATGTATTCTACTTATTCAATAAATCCTTCTTCTGGTCATACAAAGAGATTATTTAATCAAATATATTCATAATTAAAGTTGTTTATTGTATATTTATCAATAGTAAATATTGGCCTGTAGCTTACTTTCAAAGTGGGTTTCCTGCAAGAATCTAAAATCCATAATTAAATGTTTATTGAGTAGCTTATGTTGAGAAATAGGCTGTAAGGCGTGTTTCTGCTCTCTGATAAGATGAGAGAAATGTTTTAATAACTGAATTTGCAATTGTTAAATCAAAGCTAATTTTCTGCTCATATTCTTAAATATTTATTTTGAATCTAATATTTTCAAAGATGTATATAAAATTTTAGTATAATATTAACATGAAGACAACACAACATGAAGATTACTTAATTCACTTAACTCTGAATAAATCTTTTTAGAAATAGTTGTCACGGTTGGGACGGCCAGAGCGACATTAATCATGCGTGTGCTGCGTGTTCAGGGGTGCCAAAATGTAACAACCTATTGTTTACAGAATAGACATTTATACACATCAGAAGGTTTGCATATTTTAACATAATTGGTAGAGAGTTATCTAGTTACTTCACCATTGGCTAAAGGCACAACGCTTGCTCTCTGCTCATCTCAGCTGCCCCTTCTCTCTCCAGGCATGCAGAATTGCATGCCTACCCGTGACAAATAGTAGTTATATCTGCCCAACTTCTACATAGAATTATAGAATCGTAGAATCACTTGGTTTGGAAAAGACCTCTCAAATCATTGAATCCAATCATTAACCCAGCACTACCAAGTCCACTACTAATCTATGACCATAAGTGCCTCATCTACATGCCCTTTAAGTATTTCCAGGCATGGTGACTTCACTACTTCCCATGTGAAGTATTGTTTGCAATAAGAAGTATGCAAGCACTTTAAATGATAAAAGAATATCCTTCAATTTAAACAATGTTTCAGGCATAGATTACCTGTCTTTGACATTACCTGTGAAGCTGTCAATGGTTAGAACAGAACTGAAATGTCCCCCTTGGTCATTTTTAAAATAGAACAGTTGCTAGACAACTGCCATCACAATTTGAAACCAAGTCCTTGTTTATACATTTCACAGTAATTTTTCCCGAACATGGAATCTAAGTGCAAATATGACATAGACGTATTCCCATCATAAATAGATTATGCCAAAAAAGAAAAATGACACATTTGAAGCCACTTTATAGTATTGAATCAGTGGGGAAATGTGGCAGTGTATATTATAAGTTTATATATCCATTTGTATTTCCTTTTATGGACAGTTCTGTTATCCCCAGTCATCCCCTATTAGCCCTGCTTGTAAATGGACTGCCCCGGTCTTCCCCTTCCCTTGATCCCACTTAGTTCCCTCCACCAGTGTCTTCCTCCCCCACAATCTCCTCGCCTTCGGGTCCCTCTGCCCCCATCCCAAATATGTACCCTGACCCCTTCCCTTCTTCCAGAACCTTCCCTGTCTCTCCAAGTTACTTGGTTCCTGGTTGGCTTGAGTACAAGGCCTTAGGCTTCTTCTCATGCCAATCATCCCTAAACCTCACTCCTTCCCTCCCCTGGTTGGTCCTTTCCCCATTTCTAACCCCTGTTTGTGCCCCCTACTTAAACCCATGTTTGAGACCTATCTACGCTCTTGTGGGTTGGTTCTTCTAGAGGCATAGACCTCTAATAAAGGTTCCTTGTTACACCACCCACGAGGGTCATCTTTTGTCCTCTTCGTCAGGCAGCTGGTCCGCCGGTCCTCCTCCAGGGACACCAGCTGGAGACTGGCGAACTGCCCTCACTGAAGAAGCCCCTTGCGGGGTGTGAGGCAGGACGTACCGCCTGGTTGGCAGCTCCTGAGTCGCCGGGTGTCCCGAGCCCTTCCACGAAGGGCCGATTGGTCGCCCGGTGCCCGAATCTGCCCAAAGCCCCTCCGGGTGGCTGCGAGCTAGCCTGGGCTTGTCAGGGTACAGCCATCTGAGGAGGGGCCGCGGCAGGGAAATATGAGAAAAAGTTTTGCGGTCAGGAAGAATATTGTCTCTTTTCTATTACACGAATCAACAATGAAGAATTTCCTATCTTCAGGATATTTCACTGCATTTTCTACAGCGTATTTTCCCCATGTCATAGGAAATAGGACATTACTACACATCTATGAAGAATAAGAAAACCTATTTTAATTTTAAAAAGGAGGTGTCTAAATACATAGGAAGAAGAATTCAATTAATTTCCTTTTTTTTTTTAAGTAGCAAGATGCTTTTTTAATAAAATTTTGGATTAGATCTAATCTGCACTAACGAAAAATATTGATAATGCTGTTTATGAATGTTTTAGAGTCTATAAAAGTTTTTAATGTATAAACTATACCACTATTTTTTAACTATTCCTCTTATTACCATATGTAATTAGATGTGTACAAACAATAAGATGAAAGCATTTGTTTTTCAGAAAAGATCAAAACACTTCTGCTATGCTGAAGATCCCAGGATTTATTTGTAATATTCTCTGTAATGTTCTAATTTTCTTCTCTGTAATATAGCAAGATTAAAAAAAAGAAAAAAATAAAAAAGAAATCAACATTCCTGAATCTACTAAGAAGTTGGAATTATGACACACAGCAACTATTGGGATTAAAGAATGCTGTGACATTTTCAATTTCAGTACCCAACTGGTTACATACAAAATTCTCTGTAAGTTTCAGGGGTGGACACAGGCAACTTTTAGGGCAGCAGCAGTTTTCTTTTCCACCATCCTTACATGAACTAAGGTCTCATGCTGAAAGAAAGAAGAAAGAATTTATTGCTGAAATAGAATTCCCATAGGCAGTTATATCCCCTGCAAGAGGATGAGGAAACTGCAGTTTGGAGGTCTTTTTTCTTCTGATGTATTTGAGAATGCAAAGAGTCTGCCCTAAATGCACGTCAAAGACTATTTAAAGTGTTTTAAAGAATAGCCTGAGAACTAATTTGAAGTCCCTTGACTGCTTGATTTACATCTACTGCAAATAGTCAAGAATGAGGAGACAGAGAAGAAAACTTTATTTGACTCAGTCATATCTGAAATGTACTTATATATTTACGTATTTAAGTTCATTACAGAATCACAGAATGGGTAAGATTGGAAGGGACCATAGCGGGTAATCTGGTCCAATGCTCCTGCACAAGCAGGGTCATTCCAAAGCACATTGCAGAGAATTATGTCCAGACAGTTGTTGAATATTTCCAGGGAAGGAGATTCCACAACTTCTCTAGGAAATCTGTTCCAGTGCTCAGTCATCCACACAGTAAAGTTACAATTTTATAATTTTAAGTATGTGGCTAATATGAAAAAATGGAATGAATTTAATTTATTGAATAGTCCTGTATGTCTAGTTCAGTATGTCATTTAAATCCTAATATGTGAAGAATTGAAATTCTATCAGTTTGCAAATTAAGAGCTTTTAAAAATCATGTTCTGAACATTACTTTTTTACTAGTGTTGCATTAAGAGTATGAAATTTGGCAGAAAATAAATTCCCTTGCATTCCATTTGGTCCTCAGAAGCCAGAGGGTCTGGGGGCAGTTGGGCTTAATCTCTGATTATAACTGATTTGACACCACAAGTCTGGTCACATTCAAAAGGAACTTCCACAGTCACTGATTTGCAAATTATGTCATTTATTGGAGCAACAGATGCACAGATTCAGAATTTTTTTCATTAATGTACTTACTGCATTTGTGCTAAAAATATTTTTTAAAAAACAGCATTGGTAATTTGTTAAGTTTAACTTTACCATCAAGTTTAATTTCACTTAGGTATTTTATTCAGGTATTCCAATGCATTTGGAGGTGCAAATGCTATGGAACACCTTCTTTGGGGAGGAGAAAGGAACAAACCCATTGACTTGTCTATGAGGTGGGGTTTTGTTCTCGTCTTCTAACATGGAGGATTTCAAATGCCAAATTTATACTTTTGGGAGAAGTGGAAGTGAGTCTGTAGTCAAATATTCTGTTGCTGCTGTCATAAATGGTAGGGGGGTAGCCACCTTATATGTAAAAGAGGGATATTGAGAGTTTCTATTACAAAGTCTGTGGCTCTTGTGCAAGAGCAGAACAGAACCACAACTTGGCAGTTTCACTCCCTCTTCCCCCCAGCTGAGTCAGTGGTAAGGGTCATTCAGCCCGATAATTCATCACCCCCATTAGCAGCCTATTATGCCTGGAATTCCTTTCACCACACAGATCATAGTTTTAGGCTTCATCCCTACAACTACCATCCCATTGGCACCCACTCATATCTCTTTCAGAAACCTTAATTGTCTATGAAATCTCACCACGCACTTATCCATTTTAGGAACTAGTTTTGGTTTCCTGGTTTTTTGGTTCATCATAGTAGGAGAAAAAAACCTGTAATTTGAGAGGAAGAAAAGAGACATCTTTATTTTTTCAGCTTTTTAAGAACCAGTTGAAGCAGAAACAATAGTTTAATTCTTTTTTTGGAGAGGTAGTCTGTCCTTTTTGGGTTAATATTTTGAGCTATGCTTTTATGATCATCTTGCACTGTGTGCTGTACATTTCTTCTGCTTTGTGTTTTGCCATTAGCCCAGTGAATCAAATTGTGCTTAATCAGTCAAAGTGCAAGTATGCAACTCAATATCATTTTGGGAGAATCTTAAAGTTTGTTAGACAGATGAATGAATATGACATGTGAGTGCAGTCTTGCAATATACAGACTTAAATAAATGGAGCAGTACTGCTTACATGGAGTTCATAGTACAGCACAAGCATTTGTCGGATTTTTTGATAGAGACTTTATGCATCTGCAGCTCTCTGCACACAATAAAATTAGATAGACTTCTTGAGAAGATCTGACAATGAGGTTTAAAAAAAAAGAATTTATACTTTCTTTAAGCTATAATTTAATTTTCAAATATAGCAAGAGTACTGTGTATTTTGCATGAGAAGAATTTGTAAATTTCTCCCATCATCTGATAAACATTAAAATTCATCTTTACAACATTTGTTTCAGCATGCAAAAAAAGAAAAAAAGGAACAGTTTTCCTGTCACTTTACTTGAACAAAGAATATTGATAACCTACAATAATACTGTGTTTTGCAAAAAACATCACAACACATTCAAATTCCTTTCCATACATTCATATGTTCACTTATTTATTACTTCTGTAAATATCTTCTTATTCATTAAGTGGTTTCTGAATATCAAGTATAACCCCATCATCTCATTATCTCTGGTATCTCAGTGTGACTGATATTCCCAGTCAAAATATTGTAAAGGTCAGGCTTTATGGCTGAGAAACTAAAAAAGTTTTCTTAAATAATCCAGTCAAAATATAACATCTAAAACCAACACAAAATTCACAGAAGCACCTGCAATTTTTCCCTGAATCAAGTCATATATTTTGCAGCAGTTCATATTGCTTTAATGAAGGCTCAGCCTTCATCTTCATTAAAAGTACTATGTTCAAACGCTTTGTTTCATTTTTTTAATTACATCAGCTTCCTTTTTTAATAGTTGTCATGCATATCATTAATAAAAATTGATAAGGTTGCTCTCCTTTTATTTTAAAGTTATAGAGGGAAACAAACAGTTCCCTAGCTTCTGTTATTTCTTTGTTGAACTCTAACTAAAAATTATTATTTCAAAAAAACCCATTTTTAATTAGTTATGTTATAGTGACTTCCTGTATTATATCATGGAAAAAAGATACTGGATATCCATTGATGAAATTTTGTTTACATATTTGCCTTCATTCGGTCCCTTATGCAAATGCTTAGTTTGTGGTAGCTGTTGATCAATTTTCTTCTTCCACAATTATTCTGGGTTTTTTTCTTTGTCAGTGTACTTTTTTCATCTCAATCAGCCCTTTTAGGCAATATTCACATGGTTCACTAAATTCACAATATTTACTAAAAATAAATAAGAATACTCAGATTGCTAAAACTGGGTGTTTGCAAAGGGTGAAGAGTGATCTAATGCGGATAGCTTGGACAAGTTCCTCTATCCTATTTTACACACTTTCAAATCTGGCAATCATTAATTAATTCTAAAACAAACTTCTGCTTGTGGCTACATATTGGGTAATAGTCTTAATTAAACTGTAGAGTGAGAAGCAATTATATTTCTTCTGTCAGATTCAGGTTTTTCACAAGAGCTGTTAACCGTCTTTCAGGAACCATAGATAGTCTTTATTAAGCAAGTGAGGATAAGATGAAATATCCGTATCTTATTTTTCAATGCATCTTGTCTTAAATTTAATCCAATAGGGAAAAACAAAACAAAACAAAAACCCTACTTAAATTTAAGATATGTTAACATACTTTCTACTCTTTTGTTTCTATCAAATTCATGTTAAGATGTTTGAAAAATTGTATTAGTCACGCTTAGACTTGAAAATGTAGGCTTTTAAATTTCAGGTTATCAGAAAACAAGAATATGCAACAAATCCAAATAAATATATTTGTTTCATCTGTATGAAACAAATGTTTTGAAAGATGATTCTTAATATATATTTGGACTATATTGCACCAAAAGGAAGAGCTACTGGTGCAAATACAACATAGCTGTGATGCACATTTTTTTTGGATCACAGTATTCAGTGAAAATATCTTTTCACATTTGTTTGGTTACAAAATATCAGCATGATTGGTGATATGCAATTCCATGAATAGGGAATACTGCACTATATGGGTTTGACTGACCAAGATAATTTTAGAGACATTTGTCAGAATGAGTGGGTTCAGAGGTAAAAATCACCTTCCTTAATTAATTTGCATTTTCTTTTAAAGATCAATATACTTTTTTATAATTAGTTTTTAAATAATATCCCACAAGAGTGATTTTTTCTCTTTTTTTCCAAAAAACAACCTGAGACTCACACACATATTTATTACAACAAGGAAGTTTTTTGTTAATCCATTTTATATATTTATACATTATGTATATATGTTTTCTCTATACTTCCCTGTATGTAAATGTAGGAAAAGATGTATGATATGAGAGTGCAATTTTAAACCAAAGGTAAAGTCTATTTCTTATGGAACTTGTCTATTATTTACAAAAGCTCTCAGTCTGAATGTGATCAGAAAAATCTCTCCACAAAGACTCTGTGGTTCGATGTGTAGTTATGTTATGCATTTAATATGATTTTTGCAACTTTTAGCTTAAAAGCTTTTTTAGCTTTTCAGTAGGTGAAAAACATTCAAAATATAGCTCAATAAGCAATTTTTTAAATAATATTTTCCATTATAATGGATGGTGTTCTCTGTTGACAGAGTATAAGCATTTGTCTGAAAACATTTCATATTTCAAGGAAAATATATCAAATGTGAAAATGAATGTACTTCCATAAGACAGGTATATTGCAATTTTTCCAGAGAAGAACTCAACAAAAAAAGGAAGAAAGCATTTATTCCCTATTACATGGGAAATAGGACAGTTTAAGAGATATGGGAAACTGTCTAAAATAGGGCAATCTGAGAATTATTTTGGAAACTTCTTTTATAGCAGCCATGAAACAATGAGTGTAATGTCAGCTGCACAAGATTAAGAATAAAGAAAAATGAATGAGTGAATGAATAAACAAACAAATAAATAAATAAAGATATCTCTTTGCCTTTTAAAGTGTTTGGTTTACTATGTTGAGAGGTGTGGAGAGGTTTTCCAGAACACCTGAAATAACGAGTAGTATTAATCATGATCTGCCTTATAGTGATTTACATTACAGGTTGGACAAACATGGGAGAGGAAGCCCATACAGAGTTTCAAATATGAAGAAAATACCACTGTCTCAAAAGTATTTGGGTCCCCAATAGTTGGGGACTAGGAGGTACTCTAAGAGATTACTGTGTGACTGCTGCCCCACTCTGTTATTTGTTAGACATCTGCTTTTGGCTATAGCCGGAGTCATCATAAATGTACTTTTTCTGGATTAACCTTTTGGCTGACATTGTACAGCTCTTCTTCTGTTTTTGCTTTCCTCATTATTCATGCCATGTTTGCTGAAAAGGTGAGAAAAACATAATAGTCTATACTTCAACAAAGGCCTTAGGTAGAAGAAAAGCAAAGGTGAAAAGGCAAACAGGTGAAAAGCGATAAATCTGTGTGCTCAAGCCCTTAGAGAGTAAAACACAGATTTTGATCATGTTTTTACTCTTTATTCCACACTAATATGAAATCTAATTATTCAAATTTCAATTACTTTTGGTGTCACTTAGATAAAAATACAAGGACAAATATATTTGCAACAAAAGGGAAAGAAAATAAAGACAAATCAAAGTAAAGCTTTAAGAGAGAGGAATGTTTTGGGTTTTTTTTGTTGCCATTGTCATTGGTTTTTGGGTTTTGTTTTTTTCCTGTAAATGCTATTTTTCTCCTCGTAACACAGAGCAAGAATTCATATTACACATGAAGTTTTTTTCCCCTAAGAAATACACTGTATCTCAGCAACAGCACATGTACTGTGGATTGTTACAGCCACTTTCTCTCTTCTCCTCTTATATTTTTCTCTNCACATTCTAAAAAATCTAAACATTTAGATTTTGGCATTCCTAAAAATACCTGAAAATGAAAAAAACATCCTTTTTTTTTCATGTGAGCAATGATAGGTTTTCCCTTTAGAAGTCTGTTTTTCAAATATATTTGGGAGGTGAGGGGATTTATATGCTGCCTTAGACGTTTTAGTGCTTGGTTTTTTTACTTTCGATTTCCAGATTTTCTGCAACATTTTCTCAAAATGAGTTGAAGTTTAAGTACAAACCCCAGAATAATCTGATCTATAACTAGTTCTAATATGTAAGCATCCGTGGACCAAATTTTAAAAGAAAAATTAAATTACTTCAGTTCCTCACCTTGTGAGTTTTGGATAGACTTCCACTGACATTTGTAATGTCCAGAATCTCTGAAAGAAAAGATAAAAGACATGAATAATGTCTTTTACCAAACATGGTAAAAACAAAACTTGAAAATATAGATTTTCTTAATTAAAAAATAAACCATATTATAAAACAATAAATATAAAACCTACATAATTATTTAGTATTCACTTATTCCTACATAAGCATACAAATATTTTAAAGTATGGCATCGTCACATTGCTATTTTTCCAAGTCTGTTAAAAAAAGTGCCTATGTAGCACATTGTTCTGATCTGGAGGATAATGTGCAACAAACACTGCTGAGTCAGGGCGAGATAAGCTGTTTGGCAAAATTTATACGATTTT
>WEIV01010570.1:7964-20610 GCA_013390005.1 Calyptomena viridis | reverse complement strand
GCACAGTGCAGTAAAACATATTACTGTCCTCTGTTGTATTATGTTCTGTAGTAATGGGGATTTCAAATACAAAAAATCACAGGATTCTTGTGGAATTTTCTGATCATCCCCATTACAAAAAGTCTAAACTGAATAGCATCACCAAAGCATTTTAAAGCCACTGTGACTAAATTAATATGAACAAATTCCATCTGCTTCGAGGTGATCCTAATTTACACTAATTGCCAGCAGAAAAGTGAAAGGCATTCTTTATATTTTAAGAGCATAAAATGAAATAGACTTTCTCTGAAATTGAAGTCTGTAGAGTCACATGCGACATCAGTTATCTCTTAAAAAGAAAGGACTTAAAACATCAGATTGTATGGCCAAAGTGCCAGAGTTTTTTTTCAAAAATAATATTTTTTTGTGTTTCAGAAATACAGAGTTCAGGAGACAAAGAATAAAGGAGACAGAGCTGTTAACTATAACTACACACCAAATTTTTCACAATAGATATATTTAAATATTAGCAGGCTTCTGGCACAAAGAGAAAACATTGTTATTTTGTTGACACAGACATTTTTTTTCCCCCTTAAGGTCATCATATTGATTCTGGCAAAATACTGTAAATATCAAATCATCCAGTCAATAAGCTTAATACTCATCTAAAAAAGTCACTATATGCTTACTAATTGCAAAATAGTAACAGAATGTAGCTTAGTATACTCTGTTTTGTATAATACTCTTTGCTTAAAATAGGTTTTATGTTATAAAAAAGTGGAAATGTTCTTTGCTGGAAAAAAATAGTGGTAAAATTTTTTAAACCACTGAAATTACCAGCATTCTCTGTTGCTAAGCACAGTTCTGAAAGTTTGCAAAATAGCTTCAGATGAACAAGAGCATTACAACCAAGTTGAATGTTTAAAAAAATTCTTTTAAAGAAGTGGTCATACAGAAAATGTACAAAAATGTAATACGCTGGAATTAAAGTCAGAAAGCACTTGAAGTTTGAAACAAAAAGCTTTAGTCTCACTGAAGATATACATCTCATGCAGCATTAACTATTTGCTACCGATTCTTCCTCCAAGGTGAAAAGCAAACCAAAAACTCAAGAAACAAGTCTGACCAGAGCACAGTTATAAGTTCTCTTCAGAACATGGAATGTAGAAATGATCAAAAATGTATTTAAATATCCTAATAACAAGTAAAAATACTTTGTTTATTAAAACCTGACATTCAGAAAGAAAAAGATAACTGAAGGAGTAATAACTTCAACATAAGCTCTTGATGCAATCTCATAAATTTGTACTTTTCATCAAAATACTATTTTAAAGAGAAACATTTGCTTTAGGGCTTCAACTGTGTCTCTAGGAAGATTTTTTTTTTATGGTTAGTTGAATTTGGAGACTTTTCAATTTAGCAGTCTGATAATGCCCATTTCTCATTTAAATGATTCAAAACTGGTGGAGGGTGTTTGACAAGATAGGAAAGCTACCAAAGTTACTAAAAATTCTGATCTTTTGATGACACATTTGGATGATTGTATGTTGACAACATAGAGTTTATAACTTTGCATGTCACCTTTTTATCATGATATGTTGTGGAAAGGCATTTTTCTCAATCTTTTTTTTAATATGTGTTCTGTCAACAACTGTGTCCCATCATGAACATGGTTCATGCCTTTCAAGTCATCGATTAACAGTCAGCATGTCCAGTAAGACACTTCTTATGAAGGCTGATGTGTTATTTTCCCTTTTGTTCTGAAAGCAGGAACAAGATGCATAACGGTCCTATAGTTTATGAAGTTCATATTCTCTACCATATGGGTAGCTCAGCATGTTCATTGTTCATAGATAGTAAAACCTATTTGCTACATAATAGTCTCCAGTAGAAAATTAATTCCTCTCAGTAAGTGTTTCAAAATTACCATGCAGGATGAACTATTTGTCCTGTTTCATATAGTTCACTGAATGTAGCAAAGTTGTAATTGTACACATAAAAGTGGAAAGAACATCTAAAGTAAGAGGATTGAAAAGGTCAAATACATATTGAAAGCTCTATGCTCAGTGAGAAATAGGTATTTTTCACATAGACATTGTGATTATTAGTTGATCAATATTATTTCATAAACTGAATGACAGAGTTTACACACTCAGATCATGGACCATATGAATATTGATTTGAAGTATCTTAATTTTAGTTTCTACACTGAAGAATTGCTGTAATGCTTGGTTTTCAAAACTAATAAAATTATGCCTAATATATAATGTGGGGGAATGAAAAGATAACCTTCAACAAAAGGAAAAAAGACACAAAGATATGCTTAAAGTATAAGAGTATATCTAAATCTATAGAAATCTTCAAGTCTCTCATAATGAGCTGAGACTAGCTAACATATATGTTAACTATCACAAGGTACAGTATGCATTTGTCAATATACAAGTGTCGGCAATCTAATATTGTGGACAACATTGGTGGATATAAACCTTGGGCTTTATGTTTTCAGAGACCTGTGGTACAGAATTGTAGAATCATTGAGGTAGGAAGATTTCTGTGGAGATCATCCAGTCCAACCAATCTGCTTAAAATAGGGAAATCTAAAGCAGGTATCTCCAAGAATGAAGCCTCAACAGTCACTCTGGGCAGTTTGTTTCCATGTTTGATCACACTCATTGTAAAAAAGAAAATATTTTTTTAAATTTTATTTCAATGGCATTTTGGGTTTTGGTTTGCTTTGTTTGTGTTTCTGAAATTTTTAAATGCAAATTCCTGTACAGAAATTTAAAAAAAAAAACAACCTCAAACAAACCAAAACTGCACAAAAACAACCGTGTCCATTTCTTTTTTTCTCTGTCACTGGGTCACATTGAGAAAAGACTCTATCTTCCTTGTTCCTTTCCATCAAATATTTATACATTTTTATGATATCTCTGTTTTCTCCAGGATGAACAGTCCCCAATCTCCTAGGATTTCCTCATATTTCAGGTGTTTCAATCCCTTAAGAATTTCTTTGTTCTCTGGTCTCTCACTGTACTTGCTCTACAGTACATCCACGTGTCTCTAGTATTGAGGAGCCCAGAACTGGATTCAGCACTCCAGATATATTTTACCGGTGCTGATTAGAGAGGAAGGATCTCTCCCTCCACCTGCTGGACAACCATCTTCCTCATACAGTTGTAGGCTGGTGGGGTTCTTTGCCACAAGGACATATTGCTAGCTTCTGTTCAGGTCATTGTCCATCGGAACTGCCAGGTCTTTTTCTGTTTTCCAATTCACTTGTCACTAGACTCTTGTGCAGCATGAAGTTTTCAAATCCCAGATGCAGGATTTGATATATTCCTTTGATGAACTTGATGAGTTTCCCGCTGTGCTAGGAACAGACATAGTAAAATCCCAGGACAGTGAAGGCATACTTTACAAAACACTGAGTTTGTTCTTCCCCTGAAACATTTTGAAACTATTTAATGAAATATTCATTCTTTTCATGTTAGTCAAAATGTAATAATTGTTATTTACTTTCCTAAAGAGAAAGATGGCATGAACACAGCATAAAATCACAGAAGGTACCATGATTGTTTATAGATTTTTTATTGTTGTTTTTACAATTAAAGTTACAGTAGAATTAATTTTAACTGTGAATGATGAAATTAGATGTCATTTTAAATCTATATGTAAAATCATTACTGCAAATATTTATTATGGTATTCATCAGTATTTATATTAAAAGTTATTTATCTTTTAAATGGAGTTATAGTTTGGGCTTTGTTTTGTTTTTTTTGTTTTTATTTACAGATATAGAATTTACTACACCCTTAGAACTAGCAAATATTCTAAGTGCCAAAACCATGTTTTCTATTCTCATAGGAAAATAAGATAATCCTCACTATATAAACATTCTAACCAATTAGTTTTATTTTCATGGCACTTTTTCTCTAAGTAAATAAGAAAATCTGGCTTTCAGTTCTTTTGTCCTCCTTGCTTACGGACTTTAGGGATGAATCTATATCTTCCTGAGTAAATAAAGACAGTTCCAAGAGTATTTGCTTTCTATTCTGCTTCCAGGGGCCATTACAATACAGAATAATAGAACTTATAAGAAGATATTTCAACGGTATATCTAATTCCTTCCCCCACTGTAAAGTAATTTCAAGATACAGATACTTGACAATCCAGATAATTTCTGCAGCAAAATATAGTGCTCACAGTTAGCTTTTCATTCCCAGTTTGCTAGCAGAATGTATGTGGCAAGCAGGGTTAGAATGATTAGGGAATTCTGATGGCACTTCTGCACTTAGGAAAATCTAAGTAAAAAGTAGTTTAGCATAAAGGAGAACTGTCTATACTTCTGTTTACTGGCAGTGAAAAATCAAAGCATAATAAAACAATAATCAAGCAGCAGTAACAAACTGGCAAGATGATATTTTAGAATGTGTATGTAGATGTAGAATGATGTCTTTTCCTTTCTCATGTTTTTAGAGTACTATCAGACTTACTTTATTTATTAAATTTAGCTTTTCTCCAATACTGGCCTCGACTTCTTGACAGTTTAAGACTTACCAGAAAGCTTGATCTGTGAACAGGAAGCATCATCAGATCCTTACTAAGCTTACAGAGCTTGAATTTCAATTTTTAAGTATGGTATGATTGCTGCAAAAAGCTCTCAAGTAATATATCTGCTGAAAATAAAAATTAAAAAAAAAAATTATAAAAAATGGTGTATGTTTGTGGTCTTGTCATGCACATTGTGCTAAAAATAACCATTACCTTATTTACAGAGATACATCCATCCCTTTACACTAATAAAACTGTGTAACCTTAATCTCCTTAGACTACTATAGATGACTTTGTAATTATTCCCCTAAGAAGTCTCTATAGTAGTGCTTAATTTTTCCTGTTTTTTTACTTCTCTGGTCCTATTTCATACAGAAAAGTGTGACCCTTAGTATTTTTTATTTCCTTTTCTTTTCTATGTGTATTTAGTATAGAATAAATAAGTATTTCAGTATATAAATTATTATAGTGTCTTTTCAAATAATTATGAAAGTAAATAGCAACAAAGAGAAGTTTGGGAGGCAAGTAGTAAACGTCTAAAATATGTATTTTAAAAAAATATGATTCTTGTAAATAAAGATTAAAACATAGTAAACATAGTCTCAATGAAGAAATAAGATAGACATGAATGTAAACAGCAAATAACATTATTACATGTAGCAAAGAATGTTAACATAGGCTGAAGTGATATTTTTATTAACTGATATATCAAGTGAGGCAATTAATTTACTCTAGGACTGAATATTTTAAACGTAACATGCAGACTATACTACAGTAAACTTGCTCAAGTACCCTTTGACACTCTGCTCTTTTCTTAAAATAAACATGTCCATTCAGTGTACAATTAAATAGAAGAAATTGAAAAATGTGGGGGTTTTTGGTCACTATATACCTTGCTTAAATTACAGGAATCCACCTATTAATATATAGTATATCCAGGTCTTCCAAAACCACAGTAAAAAATGAAATATTTTTTTCTATGCTATTACATAGCATAATTTATCTACTCTAAGCAAATATTCTTACTTTTAGAGACTTCAACAACTATAGCATGATCATAATGCTTTTCTCATATTTTGTAATGCATGAAATGAATATATCATCAATTGATATTAAATTATTTTTTGCAAGACAATGATTTAATTTTACTTTATTCATTGACATGGAAGAAAACAGACAAGTACTAATGTACAAGTATCAGTAGAAGCCTACATAAGAGAAACTGGAAAGTGGATCACTGAAATACTGGTCTTAGTTTTCCAGGCGTTACAACACATTTTCCAAAACTGTAGTCATTTTGTTCTTAACTGTCATACAAAATTGAGCTTGAGTTTAAATGAATAGAGAAAGAAAAAATATGCACTTAAGTTTTAATTAACTCAGTCAAGTGTTTTATGTTTTTGTAATATGAAATAGAAGAGACAGAAGTATATCACATCTTAGCTTCCATGCATTTTAAACGTGCATTTTAAATATGGCTTGAAACAACCACATGATATGTGCTTAGTATGAAAATCAGGAGGCGACTCAGCTTCCATATTTTCAATTGCATCCTAAAAGACATGACTTAACCTTCTTCAGCTACAAATCGATCCGCAGCACCTTTGTTTAACAGTTCAGCAGTAAGAGAATGGGAGGCAATGGGCACAAACTGAGACGAGAGTCCCTCTAAATTGAAACGGGAGTTCCTCTAGATGTAAGAAATACTTTTTACTGTGGGGGTGACTGAACACAGACACAGGTTGACTATAAAGGTTGTGAAACCTCCCTCCTTGGAGATACTCAAAACCTGCCTGGACATGTTACCGGGTAACCTGCTTCTGGTGTCTCTGCTTGAGCAGGTATATTGAACCAGATGACCTCCAGAGGTCCCTTCCAACATCAGTCATTTTGTGGTTTTGTGATTCTCTGATTCTGTAACTTTAGGAGAGTCACAGGGATAAACCTGGTCTTCTTGGTCATCAGTATGGACACTGCAATCTGGATGTTTTAATTCTAAAAAAAATCAAAAACGTATGTGCTTTGCAGTCATAAGAATATTTCTGTATCTGAATGCACATGTGAATTACTGTAGGACATGCTAGAGTATGAAATTACCATGCATGAACTGTTCTGTCCTAATTGCCCATGTAATTTTATGGTAAATTTCAGATAGGTTCCTATATTTCACTGAGCTTGAATTTGTCATAGGCTTAGCTTAGATATACAGGTAGTTGGAACAAAGGAGTTGAAATGAATTAATTTTTTAATTAATTATGTTGTGGTTTTAAGTAACCAGAGTTTTTTATTAGCTGGGGGGGGCTAGGAGAGAGGCTTCTTTAAGAAGCTGCTAGAGTTTTTCTCTGCTCTAAGCTAGCCAAGGTCAGGCAACAACGCCTCTGTGATAACATATTTAAGAAGGAGTAGAGAAAGAAAGTCTGCGCAGAACATCATGGCTGCTTAAGAGACAGGAGGGTGCGGAGCTTGATTAGCACCAAGGTCAGAGAGAGGAGAAAGAGAAGATGCCTTAAACACTGGAATAGGGCCCCAGCAATCTGTGAGGAATCATAGGGGCGAAGATTCTTCAACCTGTGAACCCGTGGAAAGACTGGGAGATTTTTCCACNTAAACAGTTGCTTGTAATCCTTATCACAAAAGTCGGAGGTTTTTTTTTCCCTTCTCTGAGAATTTTAGATCTATGTGTGGGCTCTCGGCTTTTAGCCAGAGTCAAACCATGACACTTGACAACTTGATTGCTTCTATAACCAATTTGTAGGTCCTAAAAAGACTTTCTGAAAGATGAAGCCAGGAACAGGCATAATAAATTTATTCAGACAAAGCTGGCTAAGACTGTTTACAATGCATTTTGTAATACATATAGACTTACAATTTTATTCCACAAATGTATATAGATTCCAAGGGAACATTAAAATAAGGCACAATCCCTCTGAAGAGTTAGATAATTTGAGGATAAAAGCTAAAACCCACCGAGGCACACAGGTGCCTGCAGGCATGACTACACATAGCACAGAGTCAGCTGTCCAAATGTACAAGTAGCTTTGGTATTGAGGTTACATTTGCATATTTGCATAGCAATATGCCAAAATTCATCTGTCCTTATGAGCAGAGAGCACAAAAGTATAACTCGGCAATACTGGATAATGCTATGTCTACATTTTTCTGGAGCCATTTGGACCTGCTATAATAGGGCATGTCACAGGATGAGAAAGACCAAAATAAAGGAAATTTACTGTTTCACACACATTTGTGCTGTATCTTCATATAGTAGTTATCGGAAAGTTAAAGGGAATTTCAGAGCAGAGTATTACATTTAGAATATTCTTCTCATGCATAAGATAAAAACAATAATGGAGCTAAGCTTCGTAGGTGGAAGATTTTTAGCAACACCTGGTAGAATTTCTGAAAGATAGTATATCTGTGATAAATATTTTTAAATTATCATTGGCTTGCATAAGTTGTCAGATAAATGTGGCGAAATACAACCTCTCTATGAAAGTGAAACTGGACATAACTTTAAAAATTCTAACAGAAAATCTTGGGAAAGGTATTGTAGGATGACATGTATATACACCAACTTTCAAAAGTGTTCAAACTGCAGACTATCTTCCTTGGTTTTAATTTCATTTGTTTTAATATCTGCTACAGATGGAAAAGTAGAAATAATCTCAAACTGGAAAGTGATTTTTTCCCCCCACAATGTCAATCCTGCTTTCATATTTTAAGTTATTTTTATTGCTATTTTAGAGCATTTAATCAAAATGGTCACATAGCTATGTTAAACATATTTTGGAAAAAATATTTTTTTTCTGTCGAAGAATACGTTGAAACAACCCCAGCCACTTTCAAGTTAACATTTAAGAACACAAACTCTGCTATTAAAATTATAATCAAATTTACTCAACAAAATAGATAAGTCAGAAATCTTTATCAATGTGTCTTGCATAAAGCAGAACTGTGCCTAGTAGACAACTTTCCTGTTTATCAGAAGCTCACATTAGTACTAATAGATACTGCATTTTAATTCCAAGAATTAGAAAGTACATACTAAGGAGGTTTTAAAATTTTTAACAACAACATAAGAATTTAACTGTTTTGTTATCTTAGTGTATAAAATTAGAATTTGTATAAAATAAGCACAAGAACATAGAGCTGGAATGGATGCAAGTAAGATGCAGTTAGCACTGGTTACCTATTGGAATAAATCTACAGAAAATTGTCTGCTTCATCCAAATGACATGAGTGTTGTCCATTCATTGCTGAAATACTTTGCACTGGCTCCATTTGATAGATATTGTCCTAGTTGGGCTCTTCAGGATTCAAGGTAACTGTGTTCAGCTATGGGATAGTTTTTATTTATTTATTTATTTATTTATTTGTACATAAATTTGGGAATCAGTACCAAAGCCTGTACTCTAAACCAATGCAGTACTACTAGAACACTAAGGCAAGGCTCTGAGAGATTCCAGTGGTGGTGGTATTGTAATTTAAAATATTAGGGTTGGAACTTTCAAAGGGAACAAAATTAATATCTCAATTCCAAGGCACTTTCAGGAAGTATTTGATATTTAACTTTATGAAACTTTTTCAGCATTTCCAAGTGAATTCTTATGGTTAGATTCATGCCTCATATATTGATTTAAAAGTCTACACTGGTTCCATCAGATAGAAACACCATAGATTTCAGGACATGTTACATGTTTACAGCATCTGCAAAGAAAACATTCAAATAAAAGCCCTTTGATTTATTAGATGAAGATTAATTTTGAATTAGCAGTATGATACACAGTATATGAAATCAGATTATTTTATTTGGGAAAATAAATGTAGCTTCTCTTATCTGTTATTATCTGTTCTTCACATTAATCTAAATATAAGACTTCATCTTCATCTGTTTCATTCTCTTGCATATTGTTACACACTTTTAAAAAGGCACAAAAAGTGCTGTTTTGCTTAAATTCATCTTATTATTTAAAACCATATAAATTGTAGATTTACTACTAGATTCTTTCAGTCCAAATGCTCTCCTTCACTGAGTAGCTTCAAGCAAATTGACTATTTTTTTAGCTAAAAATTAAAGAACTTTTAAGGAGAATACTTGCAACAGAACATCCTAGCAAATAACTTTTTTATTTTTCTGATTTTAAGTTGATTTTTTTTTTAATTATTATTCTGACTGTGTCAATACTACAAAGTTTAGATAGGAATATTGTAACTTCATTCAAGGGGAAATTATCCAGTTAAAAATGAATTACAAACTTCAGTTTATCTATGAGAAGTGGAGTTTAGGTAGGCTAGCCTTGTGGAATTTTTCCTTCTTCTCCTTTTCTTTTTTTGTAAAGAAAATTATGTTATTTTCATGTCTGAAAGCATACAAAGTTAGGAAAAGCTGGATAACATTAAAGCTACTTTACTAGATGAAGGTGGCAGCTTCTTAGCATACTTTATACACTCGATGCTTATGATTTTTTTTCTTTAAGATTTTAAAAATAAGATGATGAAAGCAAAACTTATAAAAAATTGTACTACAGTGATTTCAGCATGCAAAACTTAGAGTATCTTGAACACTTTTACAAACTTTACTTGTGAAGCTCTTGTGATGTAAACAAGAATCACTGAAGAGCAAATCTCAGGCTAGGTAAGGAGATGCCACTTGTGCTAGTGAGCACTACTGAGTCTCCTACTGAGACCTCTTTAATTTAGTTTTCCTTAATATTATTACTTTATGTCATTTTTTGGAAGTACTTTGACCTGGTAACAGGACTTCAAGTTAAGATATATAATTTGCCTGAAATGACACTAAGAAAGCAGAATTTCTGATGACGCGTTTTCATAGGATATTATTATATCATCACTGAAGAATCAGCTATGTGTATTTGAAAGTATATATGACCAGGCATTATACTTGCCCTGCTGGAGATTTTTGAAGTAGGCAACCAGGTTTTAAGAATGCTTCATAACACTGAAAATACTACACCATTAAAGGTGAAAGTCCTGCTTTCAATGATCCCTTGTGGGGATTTTAGACATATGTCTAACATTCTGTCATGACATTCTGGCTGTCTACCCAGTGGAGAGCTTTGTTTTATTGACCCAAATTTGGCCATCATACTTCAAAATCTTCAATCCTCTTATACAGCAAGAAACTCTTATACAGTGAAATGGACAAACAAGAAAAGAGACAGAATAAAAGGAAAGTAGAGTCACTGAGGCTTAACTTCATAGAGGAATGGCAGAGAAAATGGGTTTGTTCCAATTTTCTATCAAGAACAATTAATCTAACAGACCCATAGATAATCTACAAGGAGACAGTAGGAACAGTATAACTAAATAATGCACTGGATCACTTTCACAAATTGTATTCACTTTAATAGCAGGGAGCAAATTATTTTCTTCTTGCTCTAGACATGTTAAAAGAACAGAGGATTTCTGAAACATGGATCAAAGACCATCTCAGAGAATATCAAGGGAGGGAACAGATTTTATTGTGTTATTTAATTCAAAAAGTGTGAAAAAGAATTATACATCTATTTTTTCCAGATTAACTGCACAAGTAAATCATATTAGAAATTTGATGATAAACAAATAAAGCTAGTGCTGAATGCATTGAAGGTTTGTCTAAGTTACCGAATGTAAGCTAATTTATTATTGTCTTCCTATGACAACTGATGTCTTCAGAGAGGAGGGAAGGAAAGAAAATATTTGCCTATTTTAGTTTTAGAAGGGCTGCTATGACGTATTTCCCCTTCTTTTACAATTACAATTCATGGTCTCCAAATTCATGACACACCTTCGTATTACACCTCTGAAAGAATAAACCATAAAAAGTTTCCATCCAAGGTACTAGTAGCACTATGATATCCTCATCTACTTGTGTATTAGTCCATTGTAATAAATCAACCACCTTAACTCACTCTTTCAGTGGTTTTTCTGTGATATGATAACCTTCCAAATGGTTTCCTGTCTTTTGACAGAAAGACTCTGCACACTTCAATTCTAAAAATAAAAATAAAAACAAAGCAAACAAAGAGGAAAAATACCCGGACACTAGTCTGATTCTGATACCTGATTTTTCTCAAGACTCTTCATTATCTGGAAACAGTACCTATGAAATACTGTATTAAATGGTATCAAGGTTTACACAGAAAAATATCTGGTGTCCTTGAACCAAAGTACCAATTTTCTTTACTGGAAGTTAAGTCATACAAGAGAGAATTTTGAATGATCTATTGATAATAAGCAAACTGCATCTCATATGTGATTTTTTTTATATGACCATGAAGAAAACAAATGGAAAACTTTTTTGGCAGGGTACACTGTAATCTAGCAAACTACTAAATCTGATAAACATCTATCTCTTTTTCTAATATCGTTCACAAGAATATAAAGGTTTTGTTATTTATTATATTTGCTCTAGACAGTTATCTACTTGAACTTAGAAGCCAAGTTAAAAGAATAGTGATCAGATTTAGCTGACTAGTTATTGCAGCTTTTTATTTTTTTGTGAATGGTTTTTTTTTTTCCACAGTGACACACAAGTACTTGAGATTTTTAAAGATTAATGTTATACATCAGAATTAAAACCAGCTAACCTATAGATGGAACATTCACAAAGAGATGAGATTAACATATAGTCTCAGGTGTTGTTCAGGTTTATATTCAGCCTTGATCACAGGCTATCAACTATTCTAGGACACTTTATTTACTGTTTGCCTGTCTGGTGCTCTCTTTTCTAAATATTCACTGGACAAGGAACATAGGTCTGAGATTTAAAGGGATATAAATGCTATGCAGGCTGTACAGACAATCACAGTCTCAGTAAACGTGTTGCTATTTCTACGATGTTGAACTGCTGTTAAAGAGAAACCCAGAGATTTTCTCAGAGGTTGTCCCCTCATATTGAAGAAATCATATTATTTAGATGACATTAGAGGGGATTCCTCTAATCGGTAAGTAATATTTACATATTTAGACAATGAAGAGAAATATTACTGGCCAAGGCAGTTCATCAAGTCCAGCATTGCTTAGCATTAATTTTCAGTGCTGATGAAGTATATGCAATAGCGCTACCTCCAACCACAAGTTCAGACTTCATTTCTTCTTATTTTCAAATGCCAGC
>WEIV01010565.1:0-21021 GCA_013390005.1 Calyptomena viridis | reverse complement strand
ATCAGAACGCCAAGGAACAGTTCCTATTCCTCAGGTGAGTCTCCAGAGGGGTTCCTGTCTGTCTGCGTGCCTCAAGCCTTTCAAAAGGAAATCCCATTTAAAAAAACGATTTATATAACAATGGTTTAAAGTGGTCTATAAAACATTTCAGAAGGAAAAGGGAAGATGAGAAGGAGAAATGGAAGAGGAAGAGGAGTGAGAAGGGATGAGAAAGAAGGAGAAGGAGGAGAAGGAAAAGCCGTAGTCTTTCATATTTTGTAGCTGAACTGTTTCTAAGAAGTAAAATGTATTTGCATGCATTTAGTGATACCTCAAGATATTTTTACTTGAAATATTCTTACATTCAAAAACATGTACTTTAACTAAACAAAGCAGAGAGGGAAAGTATCTGTTCTCCTATTACTGTCCAAAACCCCATGCAATGTTAAATATGATCACTGTCACTGCAGCACTGACAGAGTAGTAAATATTGCAGTGATCTACTGTGAAATTTTAAACTCTCAGAGAGACATTTCATAAAAATTGTTTTCATTTGCTGTTCATACTTTGTCCATGCAATACACACACACACACACGCTATTTTACTCTCTGACCAACTTCAAAAGCAAAAATGTGCTTTTCTTCCTCTAATTTAAAATATATATATATTCAAAAATGACTGGGTTTAGTTTGAAATCTGTGAGTACTGTGGGGAGAGAGGATCTCTTAAGAGATGACTCAATTCTTCACAGTTTGATTATCATACAAATCTTAAGCAATAAATGGTTGTAGACAAAATCTAAGACAGACATAACAGGCAAAGAACAAATGCTTTTCTGCTACAGCCAAGACATCCTGAATACCCAATAATGCTTTAGAGCACCCCATTTGTCTTATGAGATTCCCTTTTTTGTTCTTATCAAAACATGAAGCCTGCAGTCCAGATAAAAGGATTTGTGTGATCACATCCTTTCTGCCCTGCAAATGAAAGCAAAACAGCACAAACCCCTGGAGTTTATTGCAGGGGTTTTCACCACCTCCACAAGTCTGCAAATACAGCACTATAATGCCCAAAGCTGACAGCATGAGACTGTAACACCCAGAGAGATCTATGACTCATCTCAGGACTCCTGGAGTCCACAGTGTGCAGAAATGCTCCAGCACAGCCCAACATCCTCACCCTGTTCCCCCCATCTTTGGTCCAAAAATCCAAAACACAACAACACTGCAAAAAACACAAGCCTAAATTTTGACTTAAAAATACAGAATAATAGAATGTGCTAGTTAAGCATTATGATAACTATAACTAATCTCCAACTCTTGAACGTGCCCTATTACCTCCTGGGCTAAACATACTGGCAGTGAAATTAAACAGTGTTTAGTAAGTGTGAATGTCTGAGGGGGTAAACATGGCAGATTTCAGCAAACAAATCAATATGCCAAGCTTCCAAGTTGATCCACCTGTAGTAAATACCATGTTGGAAAGGGGACTGGCTGCCTCCTGTGCCAGGAAAGCTGGGACTACCTTCCATAACAGCTGTGAGACAGAAGGCACAACACAAAATAACCTGATTGAGTATTATTAGATCTGTATCGCTGATCCATCCCCTGTTATTATGCTGTCAGGAAGTCTTTACAGAAGTTAACAATGTTATAGCTTCATTCAGAAATAAATGTCTTTACGACAGAGATCAAAAGAAAGATACTAATGCTTTACTGTGTTGCAGCAAACGGATCAATAGACATGGATGCCCTGAGAAAAGGCAGCAGAACCACCCAAAAAGATGCAACACTGTGTAACAAGGAGGAACACCAGATATATAAATTTTAACCACAGGGTAAGATCAGAATAATATAAAAACCAGGCTACAGTTCAAGTGTGTAAAATGAACAAATGAATAAATCATTTAACATCTTGGTAGAAGACTAAGAAAATAATAGTGAGGTGATCTCTGACACCAAAGGAATTGGGTTTGAAGTGACATTTAAAAAAAGACAGTTTTTACTCATTAAACTAGTGTGAGAAACCATGTAAAAGCAATGAGCACACATATGTTAAATTTTCACATTTGCATACTTGTTGACATCCCATAAGTAATGTGAGGAAAAAATATTTCCAATCAATTTATGACAATGCTGGAGTAATTTTTGTTAAAGATGTGACATAGGCCAGAATTCCTCCCTCCCTGCCAAGACAATTAAGAGCACACATTCATCTGCAGCCTGATGAAACACTCACTCCATTAACAAACAAAAAAGGTTACTGTCATTTTGCTAACCTGGTGCACTTTGCCTGACGTTTCTGCTCTAATTGGACAAGGCATTTTTACATCCTACAAGCACCTACTGAATTCCACAGAGAAGAACCATCCAAGTTGTTCAACATAACCAATTACCAGAATATTATCAAGAAATAAACAATAATCCCTTTTACTGTGCTGTGGAAATGACATTCTTACGTGTTAAGGTGGGAAGATACAATTAGCTTAATGAGAGCTTACAACTAAAGCCTTGCAGCAGTTACCTCCATTGATGAACGTGGTAAACTCACCCAATTCCAAACCAAAAGACTAATAGTGCATACCACAGAAATGTCCCTAGATGCTACCACCTCCTCTGTCACCAACAGTCATAATGCTGTTAACATCCCATGCTGGATGTAGAAAAATAAAGTGTCTATGTATAATAGAATGTTCCAGATCTCAGCACCACGATACACTTGGCATTTTCAGATTAGTAAGACTTAATTCTTTTAGAACTATTCATATATGGAGAGTTCTGCACATGACACATCCATTTAACTTCTGGTGTTTTTTAAACAGTAATAAAAAAACTAGCAAATCAACATCCATATATAATTATGAGTGAGCAACAATAAAAAGTAGTTCCATGGAAAAGATCTTAAATGTTTCTCTCTGTGTTTCAGAAGACTTCAAGTATTCCAAAATCACTACTCAGACCTTGAGCTCGTTATTTCCAAAAAGGTGTCTAATATTAGTTATAAATCCAGAGACTCCTTAGAATCTCACTCATTTCATATGCCAAATACGAACTTCATTCTTTGAAATAAGAGAAAGTAGCACTGAATCTGTATCTTAAATTGGAAGTTTCTTGAATCCATCAATCCAGTACTTTAAAATCTGGTCTGAAGCTCTTTGACGGTAAGCTGGTTTTACAAATTTCGACTAACAATGGCGAACAATATTTTTAAGAAAGTTTTTTTAATAAACATGTATGCCAAACTACACTTTCTGACCTATTTGATCACAGTCATTTTCCTTGCTCTCTCTCTCCCCACATATTTAGCATATTTATATGATAATAACATTTTTCCTATATATTAATTTCTTATATATTTTTTCACTGATGGCCTTGACGTTGCAGTGATTTACCTGCATGCACTCCCAGCACACCAGCTCTCCCAGGCACATCATGTCACCTACACATCATTGACATTCTGGGTTTTTCGGCCTGAGTCCAGAGACTTGCCCTCTCCAAGAGGCTCTAATCATGCCAGTCTGCTGGTTTTTTCCCACCTCAAAACCTTTACAACTAAAGCCTTGCAGCAGTTACCTCCATTGATGAACGTGGTAAACTCACCCAATTCCAAACCGTAAGATCCCATTAATCTATATTAATGTTAGTGCTCTGCATTTTATCAACTGGTTTTCTTAGAAACACCTGAATACAAAATGAAACCCACAGTGGTTGAGGAAACAGTGAGTCCCAGAGGACTTCATGTTTGGAATGTGCACTGACTGCTTTGAGAGCTCCTACACAGCCCTGCAAACACAGCCAGCACGACAGTGAATTAATTCCACATGATTCGCAACCACTTATTTCTCCCTCTCTGTACACAGCTGAAAACATTCTCCTCATCTGCACCTAAACAGGTGGGGTTTACAACCAGTGCTACAGCGAATCCTTGGTGCTGTTCATTAGGCTGGTGGTGCTTCCCACATAAGCTGATCTTCCGCCGTTTATCCCAGCTTTACAGATAGGGAAAGCCTTCACCTCCACAACTCCGGACAGGCAGATCCACCTCTAGTCTCTCTTCCACTCAACTCCTTGCAAGATGTCCTGAAAAGGTGCCTCCCTAAGTCTGGTCACCCTCCCCTTGATTATATTGACTGCTTCAAGTGTTAAAACCAGCTGTAATCTATGAAATGCCCTATTACCCTAAAAGCATTGAAGAGAACAGCAGGGTTTTTCAGTTCACCCACACACTTGCAGCTTATCAAATTTTTTTATCCTAATTTCAGAGGCTTTTTCTAGTTAAATTCCTGCAGAATTCAAGCACAGCTGTAACTATTTCCAACAACATGTTAACTTGTGCACCAGTTAATAACTAAACACTGAGAAGGAATTTGGTATCCATTGATCTTTTGAAAAAGATCAGAGATGTGTGCAGTGGTGGTGTCTGCAGTCTCTCCCACAAGCACTTAAGTGCATGGTTTTACATATTTTCATCTGCTAAGGATGTCTTGTTTTGTGCTAAGATGTCACACTGCAGAGTGTTCCCCACTTTACTTTCATCTAACTCCAGCTGAATTTCATATTCATTTCTGTCTCTGGTCTCAGCTTGCAGAAATTACTACAGCTCCAAAGTATTGCAAAAGCAAAACACTCTTCTGTAGACTCATCTGGAATGACATAATTTCCATCCATTTCCAAAGGCTTCATCAAAAGGTGGATTTTCCTGAAGACCTCCAAGGTTCCAAATAAACAGCTTTGTACTTTTCACACTATCTTTGGAACATATATTCCTCAAGAACGTCACCTACAGAATTTCACAGGGTTCCTGGTCTATGCTTAATGAAAAAGGAATGCATTTCAGGCAAATCTATGTATTTTTTAAGGCAAGCTTGAAACGCTTTTTTGGACGTAACCCATATAAACCATTCAACTTGCCATAATTACAAAATATACAAAATGGCAGCTAAAAACATAGTTACCTGACAATTTACATTTTAAAGAGTAAGCTGAGATTTTTATAAAAATACATGAGATTCCACCTCTTCCTGACAATGAAGATAGTAACTCTGGTCCTTCCTGCTGCTTTCAATGGGATAGTAAGGTGTTTTTACATGGTGTTTTTTCCTCTGGTATATAATTTGCTATATAAAACGAGTTTAATGCAACTAGTATATGGCATCTTAAGTACTACAGCTGTTCCTAAAGCAGCTGCCTGCTTGGAGCAGAAAAAACTGTCTACAGCATCACCTGAAGAAGGCTGAAAAGGACAAGGAAGCATGGCTATAATACACGCAGCTCTCCAAGGAGGAGTTAGATTCAGACCAGCATCGACTGGACATGCAATGCCCATAAGCCTCACAAAGCAACCACCACGTAATTTGATTTTCATACATATAACTAAACCAGTGTTTCTGAGTATATGGCTCCTAAAATGATTCATGTTTTTGCTAATAGCGTTCCCAGCTCTTCTCAGGAAGTACAGGTTGAATATCCTACTGACAGAATCACAGGATATTTGGGATTTGAAGGGACCTCTGGAGATATCCAGTCCAATCTGCCGCCAAGGCAGGGTCAACTGGAGCAGGTGACAGCCCCACTGCAGAAAGTAACTCATATAAAGACTATGTCATCCCTCCCAACTTGCTGTGTGCTCCAGTTATGTCCTCAAACTCTGTTAAGCACAAACTCCATACTTATACTTGGAAGAGGGAAGCAGTAATGAGTCACCTCATGGATTTTTCGGAAATCATGAGATGATGAAACAGAAGATGAATTTCCCTGAGTATCTACTTAAATATAATGGTGGAAAGTAATGTGAATGACTTATTATGAATGAATAATGCTTTCTTCTGTAGAAAGTAAGTTCTGAAAAGATCAGAGTAAAGCTAACAGGCTTCACAAGTCAAAGAAATTCAGGGAATTGGTGGAAAGGGTTTCTTTGGGAAAAAAAAAACAACCAGATAACCTGAAAAAAAGAAGTACAAGACAAACATCAGGTGCTTCAGAATATATTAAAAAGGCCATTGCAAATATCAGTGGAAGACAGACAGGAAATAACAACAGGTTACTCTGGTTGCATTAAAAATTCCTCAGTGATCCAAGAAAAAACTGCAACAACCATGAAAAAAGTAAAGTCACATAATAGTATTAACTCCATGTAAATATTTGGGTCCAGTAGATCATAACTAAGCATCTGCCTGATCCATAAAGTTTCCCCGCCAGCTTGGGCAGATATGATGCTGTTCCCTGGGAATCATCACCCACTGGCTTAGGGACTCATGCTCCTGCTGGCTGACAAGTTTTGCACTGGAGACTGATGAGGGAGCACTCAAGGCATTTCCCTAAAAAGACAAAAAACAAAGCAACAGCAACCACTCTAAACAAAATAATTGTGTTTATAAGTATCAGGGTAGGTAAGCACACCTATGAAAATTCTCAGCACATCGAAACTGATGGTGCAAAACCTTAAACTCTTCATGCCCAGCAGCCCTGGCTGACAGAGAGGTGCTGGAGGGAGTCCAAACTGCTCCCCAAACTGGACCCCGGCCAAGAAGGATTAGCCCAGACCTGCATCTCGCTCAGCATTTCCACTCCAGATAAGCTGGAGCACCAGCCCTGAGCTACAGCTCATGCTTGACAAGTTTGCTGAGCCTCCACTCCTCTCTCCAACTGCCCCAGGGCTGGCCTGCTACCCAAATATATGTATTTTACAAGTATGTATTTTACAACTTTACAGCTGATCTGCTTAGACCCCGATCTGGAAGTTACCAGAGATCTGTTCCCTTTGAAATGCAGGTCATAAAGAAACCATACTGGTTTCCACATCCTCCCACCATATTTTTATAGTGAGGATACTTTCCAAACAGAAAAAACTTCAGAGACAAAATTAAGATGTTTGAAAATCTGGGTAACAAAAAGCTGATTCACACATCAAAAAAATGAAGAAAAAAAAAAAGGCAACAATAAAATCTTAAAGCAGTGAAGCTACACTGTCAAATGTTTGACTATCAGTTCCAGAAAATCTGAATGCTAATTCTCCAAATTGCTTTCACTGCATAGTGTTTGAAAGGAAGAAACCAGGTACTGGACAAAAGGGATGGAAAGCATTTGATTCTGTATTGATGTTTGGTAGAACCAAACAGGTACTTTCTCATAACTGAAACATTTGCTCATAATCTCACACGATCTCTGGCTGAAAACTTATTTCTAAATTAAAATTTCAAGGATTTGATCATCCAGAAGACTGCAGTATCTACCATGTGCAGGACACAACTCAGACTGGCTGTTCTTCTCTTAACCATAACAAATGCATTCCTCTATAATACATATTGAATTCAGAAAAAGTTGTGTTACATTTGGTTTACACTAGAAAACAGAAAATTCTTTTATTTTTAGTTTTTTAAGTACTTATTACTAGAACAGTACAACCCACACTAGATTCAATTTTCAAGTTAACTTCATGGACAACTTCATCAGCAGGAGGGTCACGAAAAACAGGATATAAGTCAATGTCATATTGTCAAGATGGCAATTGCTGCAGCAGGACAGTAAACAGCAAAACGGGAGACTTCAACAGGACACGGACAGATTTTAAGATGCCAGGAGCTGGCATTAAATAGTATAAATAAATAAATAAATAAATAAATGGGGGGAAAAAATTCCAGGACTTGGCANAAGGTGAGAGAGTGAAGAATGCATGGAAGTAGTTTTGCTAGGGACCTTCAGAAAACATTTTCCAATTCCTAATGAGTGACAAAGCATTTCATGTAAAAATCCTCTGTAATAATAGTGCAAAAAAAAAGCCTTCAAAATGTACTAAAAAATGTTTTATTAAATATAAGCACTGCTTTGCTCATCGCTTATGTTGAAACTCCTGCCTGAGCAGCATTTTCCATTTCTTCTCAGTGACATTTCAAAGAATTCTGATCAAACTGCCTGAGAACATGGAAAAGCTGATTAAAAAGAACCTACAAAACTTTAATGTGTTTTTCATTTCTCAGTTAAATACGAACAGAATATTCAGATTTAGCAAATATTTGTATTTAAGATGCTGTTTACACATGATTGGAAATTGACTCGAGATATTCATATGGTATTAAAAAGATCTGGATCTGACGTGGCAAAACAACACACACAGAACCACAGAATCATGGAATGGTTTGGGTTGCAAAGGACCTTAAAACTCATGGTGTTTCATGGGCAGGGACACCTTCCGCTAGATCAGGTTCCTCCCAGCCCCGTCCAGCCTCCCATGGACATTTCAACAACTATGCTGCTATTTCACACTTCATTTGTTATCTTCATCATCCTTTCCTCATTTTCCTTGCTTCTTACCAGTGAAAAGAGAAACTAATCTTGAATTCCTCTGAAAACTCTTAAAAGCAGATCCCAGTGTAAGAAGTCAGGAGTCTGCTCAGCAATTGCGAATTACAAATAGCAGAGAGCAGGAGACCTGCCCTTGCTGATCCTTATCCTAAACAAGATTCAACTGCTGAAGCAAGGGAAAAACACTTTTTTTAATGACTGGTTTTTCTACAGTATACCAGCATTATCTCTACCACATTGCTGGTACTACCAGGGGTGGGAAAGAAGGCAGGTGGGCACTGCAAGGCTCCACCAGAAATACTGCACAAGTCACTTCCAGCACCAGCTGATGCAAAAAATACTAATGAGATCCTTTTGTTCTTTCTATCAACCTACATATTCCTTACTAGCTCACACAAGTAATTAATTTTATGCTTCTTGTTTCGTGTTTAATACACAGAAAGACAGAAGATTACAGTTTTTCAGACACAATCATTTAAGTTTTACAATGCATAATGTTGATACTATCATGGAACTATGTTACATAAAACTCCTAAAATGAAAAATGAAGTTTATGAATCAAACTTTACTCACTTACAGCACGTGTACGCTTTTCCAAAAACAGTATTGATACAATTTCCTGAATAACTGCAGAACTATGAGTGAAAAAAAAATGGTATTAAACTTGCAATGAATAGCATTAAAGTGAAAAAGAAAGACAACACTTGCGATTCATTAAGAAACTCCCCTTTTTCTGTTACCTTGATAATGAACTGAGTAAAAAACCCACAAAAATCCCAATCCTCAGCTAAGTGCTGAATACCTTTCAGACCTCTCTCACACTTTGATGAGACGGGCTGAAACAGAGAAAAAAAATGAACTATACCTGAAATGAACAAAACCAACCAGCTACCATTAAAGAAAAAAGGATTGGGAAAGATCCATGACTAGGAAAAAAGCTTCACAATTTCTCTGTCATATTAATTCAGTATTATGTAAAATGTATCTCCGAAAGTTTCCCTCTTTGAAAGAAAAGTTAAAAACTGATCGCACAAGAAATTGTACACATATACACAAATCTGCATTAAAGGCAACATTTTTATTTGCATCAGCAGATAGTTGCATTAAAATCAAAAATAAACAAAATGTTTAACTACCTGTTTAAACACAGAAATCAGTTTTCATTAGGAATACGATTTCCTACTATGAATGTCACTCAAAATGAGAGTTGAATCTAAATCTTGTACTCAGGTTATATAATACCCTCCTTTATCCTCCATCTTTACTGATTCTCGACCTGGCCCTATGTCTATTTAGAAAACATATTATTAGTTTTTTAAAATATCCTTTTTTAGTATTTTACAAGAAGACAGCACCAGACATACACAGTTCTGGATTTAACTTTCACCTCAAAAAGCTACCCCTCCTTCATTCCCTCCTCAGCAGGGTTCTACTGGAGGGCTGTGTCAAGCCCTGGAATTATATTTAGTCCTAAAGTATTTATAAATCTGCATGGAGCAAATCAAATGTTTAATATATATTTTAACAAAAGGTCATTTGTTATGGATTTTAGGGCAGCAGCTAGACAAAACACTGTGTTTAACACCTTTTACTGTGTGCTTCCTGCCATATATAATACGGGCTCTTCATGCCTGTAACCTATTTAATAACAGACATTAATTATTTATTAGTTCTCTATAAACAATTTATAAATGTACCCTTACTATAAAGCAAGACTGGACTGGCCTTTGCTCCACAAAGAAGGCATCTGCAGTATTTTAACTGCTGCATTAAGAAGCAAACCCTACTTATAAAGAACTTAACAACAATACACATTTTGTCATATAAAAACACACCCAAATAGCACAGCCCATCATTTATCCCAGAATTCGGTATTATGCAGTGAATTTCCCCCCAAAAATATGTGAATTGGTTACAGTGACACTGTTAGCAAAACTGAAAGTCACGTTTAAGTGCAATAAAAAAAGTTTTTTTTCTGTCATGCAACTACTAAGTTTAGTTTTTCACCTTGCAGTCTCTTAAAAACACTTTTTTAACAACATACCTCAGCCAAGGCTGCTGAGGATGTCTTGCTTGCCCAACAAGGAATGACAATTTTAGGAAAACTGTGTATTTTGCCATTCTAGGTTTTAAATACAGACTTTGGAAATAATTGTGCACGTTAACTGAGTGTCAATCTTCTCTTTCAGAGCGGCTGATGCTATTCATATTTTAGTATTAAACCAGTTAATAGTTTTAGCACGTATAAGGCATTTTGTGACCCCCTCTGGTTTGCTTTTCTTAACTTTTTTAATTTAAACTCTTGCTTTTCATTATTCTTGCATGAGAGCTACACTAAATTTAAAGCAAATACAGCAAAACGCAAGACAAGTTCCTTGATGGCAAGATACACAGAACAACACTTCCCTAAATTTTCAAGTCTGCTGTTTGCACCTCCTTTCCCTGGGATTTTTCTCCAACTCAGTGAGTAGTCAACCATAGCTTTGTAACACTGCTTAAACACATGGTGTTCTTCTGATTAAAATCAGAATTTTCCTTATGGAACACATCTTTTCTAAACAACACGAGGAACATCAACCCCAAATATCGACACATGCTTTGTTGTCCACCTCTCTAAGCATGTTCAGGAGAACAACACCAACTTGAAGATCACATGCAAAAAAATTCAGGAGTAACATAGTACAGCCTCTTTAACTCCTTGTTCCCAGCAATCTGGAATCATTCAGGAGACACTGCACAAAAGAAACATAAAATACAAAAAAACTAAGGCTCACAGTGGAAAATTATGCATGCAGCTCAAAACTACTCATCTATTTTAAGCCAATGAGAAATAGAAATCACAGTCAAGGCTGCTCTTTGTACATGTGAAAAAAAGTTTGTCCTTAATAAAATGTCCTTTTCAGATCTAAATTATGTCTCCTATGTGCCATCTCAACACAAAAGCACAAACAAAAAACAAACCCAAAAAGTTCTTGCCCATATGAAGTCCACAGTAAAGCTGATAAAGGAACAACTATGTAATTTGAATAAAAGAGAAAAGAAGCTTTAAGTTCAGAAATTAAGAGAGACTAACCATTGGTTTTTATAAGATATGTAGGGAAAAAGGAAACAGAGCACACATAGGAGGCAATACTCATGAACATTTAGGCTAAAGAAAACATTAGGAAAGACACTTTCTGAGGAAATAACTGAGAAATAACCACAGGATGACACATATTACGTGGCACTTAAGATCCTTGGGGTAAAACAGTCTGAGCTGGGTGGATGGAGGTACCAGGTGGGAATTTGAAAAGTGGATACAGTGGTTAGCATGAAACACCGGGCTGGTGCAAGGAACTTCCAACAACCAGCACCTTCTGGCCTCTATCTAGTGAGGAAATAAAGTGCCAGCACAGCAGAGTATTTTTATTTTCACAGATGATCATGTCTGTACAGGTGATGTTACCTCTCTACTGCTTGGTCAAAATCCAAGCCCATGTGGAATTTGGAGTCACTAGAAAGGTAGTAAGGACCCTCCAGAGTGATGAATGCAACTCTTCCAGGGCTCTTATGCAAGTATCTAATCCTTTCAAGATCAGCTTTGAAGGTGTCCTTAGACTATAAAACCAGTAATCCTATGTGGGGGAAAAAATGTGAATAACAACTGAACTGCCAAACCTGAGATAAAGATCTGTAAAGCCCAATGGAAAACTCAAGACAACCCTGGCAAGATCGGCACAGCTAAGAACTGCTCATTATTTCTCAGTATTGTTCCCTTACAAAAATGTTCCCTTTGCAGTGCTTCTGACCTAAATAATGCCCTTTCTTTTCAGAAGGTGGCCAGTCAGTGGTTCCTCACTTCTCCCTCTCTCCAAGATAGCACAAGCCTTACTGTGATTATCACAGAAAAGGGACTGAAACCTAAACCCGGGGTCTCGGCTGTCTTGTACCCCAAAGAAAATGACAAAAAACCCTAAAAGGAAATGCCCTTAAAAAGCTCGTGAGGGACAAGAGGCAGTTAAACCTCTAACTGCATCAGTCACAAAACTGCAACAGATGGGGAGGTGTATTTGGAAACACGTTAATCTCTGCAGTGCTTTCTGTCAGACTGTGTGGACTCTCCTCAGCCCTAGAAATGTGAAAATGTGGGGAAAAGGGAGTAGCCGAAGCGACGCCAGTCTTGCTGCAGTGAAAGTAAAAGAAGTCTGTGCTCCATGCAGCCTACCTTTATAAAGTATTTCTAACGGGAACCCTTCAATTTCCCTAACTCCTCCTGAAGGTACAACAGGCATGGAAGATAATTCTTAATAAAGTACTTTTTTTCAAAAGTAGCTTATTTCAGGCATCTACCACTGGACTCAATTTAAACTCCCAGGGGAGTTCTGGGATTGAAAAACCCCAGAACCCCCCAAAACAAAACAAAACAATCCCTCCCAAAACAACAAAAAAAACCAAACAACAACAACCAAAAACCCCCACCTTTTACCAACCAGATCTGTTATGGTCAACAAAGGAAAAGCAGTATCTCTAACAAAGCCCACCACATAGCCCCACCTCCACACACAGGCAGCACTGCTGGTGCTCAGAAGGGTAATCCTGGCTGTTATCGCCAGATTCCTATAGATTTTTAGGAGGAGGTACATCAGGGACAAGCTGCTTCACCAGCACTGGGCTCTAATATTCTTCAAGAAGCCAAGCCTTACAAGACTTCATTTGTTCAATTTTCAATGCAACACTTGAAAATCTAAGCATGCAAAAAATGTCATTGCTTCCTCTGTTTCACCGGGAAGGTCACTTACCAAAACAGAGGGAACTCTTCTCAGTCCCTTTGACTACTTTAGTAATCTTACCTACCACCTCAAAAAAATAAGCCATTGCTTTTTTATGAAAACTTCACATCGCATCCAAGGAGACAACTCTTGCTGTTCTTTCATGATTTTGATCACACTTCAACATTGACAATTTCATTAAGCAACTGAAATAGTACAATATATTCTTGCCTTTTTTTATTTCTGGAAGCAACAATGATTTCTTTTAATGTTCATCCTTAGACAACATTACTGAAATAATTACAAGGAACGCAAGAGTAGAGGTTATGTAGATGCTCAAACTTTTCATCATTCACCTCAGACCAGGATGAGCTTTCCTGTTGTTTAAGGGGTTTTTTTTCATTCAGAAGCCTATAAAAGAACTTGACTGAAAACAATATTTATTTAAAACAATAGGAAAAAATAGAAGAATGTTACCCCTTCTCACTTCAAAATGTGTCACCTGTTGCCACAACAAATGTTGAGAGAGTACATGGAGTTTTTTGTTTCAGAAAGTAACTTACCTCTGTTACAGGCTTAATATATCTGCACTATTCATACACGATGCATCACATACCTACATGGACTATAAAACAGGTGGATTTCACCACAGCATGGGTAACATCCTGAGGAGGTATCACCCTCCTCAAATTAAGGTAACACACACGCAAAATAAAAATTTAAACAAATGATGGAAAAACAACCAACGAACCAACCAAGACCACCAAATTAAAAAAAAAAACCCAAACAACACAAACCCCAACCAAACAAAAAGTCGTATAATTGAACACCCAAATTAGTGTTTGAGACTTCAATCTCAGACTTAAGCATTCAACACACACTACCCTAAACTGGGAACAAGTTCCCCTAATGCTTCTACTACAAGTATTTGTGTCTTAATTCTAAAAACACCCCAGATCCAACTGGAAGCTCTTCAGGCTGATGTTTCCCTTTCACATGCATTCTGTGACCTTTGCAGGTACTCAGGGGAAGATCAGCCCCCCGAGGTGCTTTTCACACTTGGTCCAAGGTGAACAATGGGCAGATGCAAATTTTACAACACCAGGACTAAATTTCAAACTCAGTAACCCGGAGATGGAGATTATCAGGAAACACTTGATAATGTCTGGTGTGACAAAGCACTCACAGTTCCCACAAATTCCAGCTCAGCTTGCTCCACCTGGTACCTGGAAGGGTGATTATCTCCCATTTGTCCTACCTAGGCTGAAGGGTCAGGCTGATGCTTGCTTGTAACTGTGCATTTTACATAAATACATATTTATCTGTTTAAAATCTCTGCTGTTTTCGAGTGCCCAAGTTGCTCTAGAGCTCTGCAGGAGAGCATAGCTTCATTCCTGCTCCAGTTATTTCCCTCCCCAGGGCTGCCATGAATACAACAAGTGAAATCACACGGACAGTGGTCCTGTCACATCTCATCAGCAAAGCAAGAGTTGCCCTGGTCATTATTAGAATAAAGAGACTTAAAATATGAGCTTGAAACAAGACCATGAAACTTTCTGTACTCTGAGTTGAAGTCACTCAGTGCAACTTTCTCTGCAACATGTCTCTTTCCTCCAAGGATTTTACTAAACTCTTCATGTTGAAGATTGGAAAAAATATTTGTATAAATGGCAAAAATAATGAGTCAGCTGCTCAATGTATTTAGGATCCCTACAGCTGTTTAAAACAAGTAGTACAGGAAATTCACTTGGTGAAACTGAACCAAAAAACCAAACCTTTATTGGCACTGGATTTCCAAAGAATGAAAGGTAAAAAAATTTCCAACCAAGACGCCAACAGTGTAATTATATTAGCCTGTCACAGAACAATTAAAAGTAATGAAATTTTGACTTCTCACTAAGTGTTAAGCAGCTTAAGATTAGTATTTAGCTAATCCTTCAGTCCGACTGAGAAGCCCTAACACAGACCAGACAGCATTCTTGAGGTAGCAGGGTTGGTCCACAGCCTCTCGGAAGCATCACTCACCATAGAGCGGAGAGACTGACAGAACAAAACAACAGCGGAGCTCACCTAAAATTACATTTTATAACGTATATAAACACTTCCAGGTGCACAGAGACTTTCTGTGCAAAAAGGCAGGAGAAGCTGTTGATATTTAAGGGTACAATGCAAACCTCTGTCTTAAAAAACAAACAAAACCAGTGCACATGGATTAAATTGGATCCTCAAACTGAGATTTACATCTAAGTAGCAAGGGATGACTGACCAATCTCAGAGAGGAGCTGTGGAGGTAGGATTAAACTAATATTATTTAATAAATAAATAAATAAATAAGCCCTTACACACACCCATTCTCCCCCCCAGATAAAACCCACCACCCACGCTACTATTTTAGTTACCAGCCTTAAGGCTTCGGCTTTGCCAGCAACTACTGGAAGGTTCAAGGTCCCTAAAGGAATAGTTGGGTGGTGAAGAGCTGCTGCAGACCTGCCAACACACACTTGTACCCAGCTGGTCCCAATTAATAGGATCCATCTTGGTGGTTCCTGGCAGCCTTCAAGAGGCTCCGACTTCTGCCACAGCCCAGGCTAGAAACCAAGGGACTCAGACAAAGGCTCTGCACAGACACAGCACAAAGTCCTCCTCACTCCGCAGGACAGAGAACTAAGGGGGCAGGATCAGAGCAATAGGATGTATTGTCATAAACAAGCAGATATTTGGGAGGGAATATAAAGAAAAAGACTGTATGGACAATTTATACCCAACAGCAAATGTCATTTAATTCTCATCTTAAACTGAGCATAATTTCCACCATCTTACTAATTTCCACCCCTCTTACTCCCATCTCTTCAGTCCTACAGAGACAATGGAGTAGCTGCTGGATCACTACATCTCACTGCAGTTTTTCATCCTTAGTGTGAAACTTCAATAGGAAAAGACCTGATGATAGTAAGATCTGTGAAATTATGGCTTAACAGGTTGAAGTGGTTCTTCAAGGCAAAAAGCATTTTTGCCTTTTTTTGGTGTTTTTAACGTTTTCTTTCAAAGCAAGGTCATGTGGGTTTCATGGTATGGTAACGTTATTCAGAAACTTGAAAACGCTGTGTATATAAGATGTGCCATCAAGTTCAATATCTGGTATATTAAAGAACTTCATCAGACTATAAGCCAGACAACCCATAAAAGAGTAACACTAGTAATAAGACTGAGGATTCTGCTGCTTAGAAAAAAAAGGACAATAAGACTTCCAAAGAAATTATATTCTGTAATGCATTATCCCATTTTATGATTCTCCGCTTTTTATGTTATTTACTTCTTCATGTTTTTAAGCAGAACATAAACTACATATACTTTTTAATACAAACACTACCTTTTAAAATAAAAAGGAAGATTCACTGAGAACAGCATCAGTCAGGGGATGGAGAAATTAAGCTGATTCAAAACTTAAGATCAGGACTCAAACTTCCCCCCAGTTCTTAAATGTTCAGATTCCTGGGAGTAAGTGTGAGCAATTTGGCAATAATGCTCATGAATATATTAACTGACAAGAACCCCCCCCCCCCCTCCAGTTAGTGTACATCAGGGGGAAAACATGTAAAGAGGCTCAAAACACAAAACATCTCAGGCTAAAAATACCAAGAACTCCCTCAGCTGGAAGTTGTTAGCAAGAACTCTGATAAAAATAAGGAACCAGGACAGCATAAATTCTTTCCTTTCCCTGCAGAAAATAAAACTACATTTGTGAGGAATGTATTCAAAACATAATAAAAGAGGTGACTCACCCCTTTCAACATGAAGCACTCACTGGAATGAGGGGAGTGGGAACAGGGATCCAAAACCATCCCTGAAGTCCTGGTGGGAGAACAGCAATTCCCAGCCCCCCACAGACCTGCAGTTTTGTAATATACACAGTGCTCCTGCCCTGAAGGATGACCTGTGGCTCTGGAAGGTTTCCAGAGACAGGCAAATGACCAAACTGAGTAAAGCTCCTGGAGCCTTCAGAGGTTATTGGGACGCTCTTCCAGAAGGCTGCTGACACCTAGGGCAGGACTGCAAGACCATGGATATTTTAAATTTGCCTCTTATCCAACAAGATTTCCAGACCCAAGCTTATTCTTTATTTCTTACATATTTCTCAAACTTACCTTCACGCAGTCAAATGAGAGAAGCCAGAACTAGATGAGCCAGCTTTGTTTTGGTTTGCATGCAGTCACATGCACATCATACAATTCTTCTATCAAAAAACAAGCCCAAACCACTTACACTTAACAGCCTTCCACACTCAGAAGAGTAAAAAAGCCCAGCAAGGACAGGCTTGTCTCAACTACAGAATAAACACAGCAACCATGATGATTTAGGACAACTAAACCAGCAAATAATCTACAAGAGCATCCCAAAATTATTCATTTTGGATGGAAAATTCTTAAAATACTGGAGGAACTGCATCAAGAGAAATGATGTTGCTAAAGCTTACTCACACAGCCTTATCACTTCATAATCACACAATTGACACTTGGGTCATACACTAGAGGTGCCCAAAAGGGTTTGGATCTTTCAGAATCACAAGCACCTCCTTCCACACAACATCCAACAGGAGGGCAGGAGGCTTCTGTACACCAACATCTCCATTCATTGGAGAAATAAAAGCTCAGAAAAGGGAAGAGAATACTGGTGCAAGTCCATAGTTGAACACCACTTACATAAATGCCCAACAGATCCATGAAATTTACTTAATTTTACAAGCTGTGTGACATAAATAAATATAAAAAATAACTCTGCTACTAGGAAATACATCCCAGACAATTCAGTCAGAAATATTCTTGGACTCTAAATTACAAAACACACAATATTAAGAGTGGGCTGGAAGATAACAGTTTATTGAATCTTGGAATGTAAAGGGAAAAACCTTGGATACTATGCAAGGACACCTCAACATCGTCACTGGGGAATGTTACAGCACAGCCCAGCAATTATATCACTTCACTGAAAGATCTTTTTCTAACAATTTATACTGCTTATTTTTCAGTTTTACATGCAGATGACAGAATACAGAGATGCTGAACAGTGGGTTGAAGGAAGAGAAGATGGAAAGGCTGATCCAAGGAGCACCTCTGAGTGCACAGGCACATCATGTGTTAGTGTAGAACACACAGAATTTTTATCTTATTACCACTACAGCCATAAGGCTGTGGGGTAAAGAAGGTTCAAACACACCTTGATACTTAAAATGGTTTAAAAAAGTGTATTGTGTCAAAAAGTGGTACATCTGGCCTATCATCTTCAAACATTTCTGTTTAGCTAATATACCTGTTGGTAGCCCCTGTTAGAGCAGAGGTCCCACTCCATTCAATACTACCCAGTGCCCTGCATTCATACATTGACCTCCTCTTTCCCAAAGCAGCAGTTCTCTACTTCCAGCACCATTAGGTGAGAAAACAGAACCATATATTTCATCCTGGTTTTTTCATGCTGCTTTCAGAATTCCCCCAAGCCATGGAATCAGACTTAGAGGTTCTGTCATTCCCCCGGCCAAATCAATAGAGCTGGGGGTAAAAAAAAACAAAAACAAAACCAAATAAACCAAAATCAGGCGAACGAAAAATGATGAACCTTTGGGGCACAACAACTCTTTCAGGTCACTTGGGCTGCCAAAGGGAAGAAAACTCTTCTCTTTTTTGGGATAAGCTTGTGTCAACTGCTGGGGATGTTATCCAGGGAAAAACATCGATGGAAGCTTTTTGGAAGAATCAAAAGCTTGTTTTACCAGAAAAGCATATGGACTTATCACACATATGGACTTCTTTTGCTCTTTTCAGATGCTTTCATTCACATTGATCTAAACAAATATTTTGCTTTAAGTTTCGTTGTTGGGTGGTTCTAAAGAGAAGTAAATAAGGTGTTGAATATAAAGTCAGCCTTGGTGAGGCTATTGCACAACCAACAGGTAGGACACAGTAAATGTCATGTTTCCATCCCAACACCACAAAGGTGTAAAGGTGACAATGAATAAGCTCAACAGTACACCAAGACTGCAGTTTATTAACTTTGAGAATGCCCGTTATAATTTTACTTCATATTTGAATCTAAACTGCTGTTTATTTTGTGAGTTTTTTTCATCAACCTGCTTCTGTGATTCAACACATGCAGATGATGATGCCCTGTTGCCTGTTGTAAGGACAAAATATTAACCCTCCCTTCCAAGCTTGAGTATACACATGGATCTGCGTATATGTGCACACATAAACACCAACACAGAAAACACAGTGAGAAAAATTAGTACTGGGAGAATGATCATGGGAGATGATCGATGACCATGTCTCTTCAGTTCTGTTAATTCTTGAAATATGCTACTGGCCTGGAAAACAAGAATTTCCAAGAAAGTTGTGAGCATTCTAAAAAGTAACAGTCACCAAACTGATCTTAAGTTTAGCAGAAATGCACAACTGAATCACAAAGGCAGGAAGAACATGAAAACACTTTAATTTTGATGCTGCAGAATACACAGCAACTACTTTGCCAAATTCCACTGTTGGGCTCCTTAAAGTAGTTTCTTGGTTCCCTTTACAACACCATTGGAAAATAAGGTGTTAGAAAGCCTGAGGCACATATGACACTGTCATAGGTCAGGTTTCCCTTCATCTACTTCATTAGTTTCTCACTCGTATCTTGAATTACTGAGGATTTCCAGTGTTTGTACTACACACTAAGTGATCATGGCTGAATTTAGCCTACAACCATTTGCAGAAGGCAAAGCTCTCTGTAAAACACTGTGTAGCAGGGAGCCCCCTAATCGTGCTTTGTCTATTGAAGGTACACACTGTGCAAGGAGAAATTAAACAGATTATCACCCTCAGTCTTGAATTAGCAGGAAGCCTCCTCTGCACAATGAAATGTCCTGGTCTGTAAAATGTGGAACGGGTACACCCACAATGCAGGCATGACCCTACATTTTCAAATGGATTTTTTTGGCTCATAGTCTACATATTAAAACCACTGAGTCCTTTTTTGACTTTCCAAAGTATTTCCTAACAGCTTTACTACATAATGATACAAGTGAAAGACTGCTCAATCCACTTACATTGTTTTACAGGAAAAACACTTAAGGTTTTATGACAAGAAAACCTACTCCTGTCTATTATCTACCTTTTTTTTTCAAATGAGTAATCCCACACAGAATTGGAGACTGACACCAAGCAACTCCAATCTTTCTTTTTCTCTCTAATTTTGAATAATTAACTACAGACTTACAGGTCTGTTTGGGAAATTTCATAAATAACTTTCTCAATTACTAGAATGAATAGGAATACACCTGCATCCAGTATTCCAGTCTGATTTTGTTTGTAATCATCTATTTACGATATTCTGTGAAATTATTAAAAATAAATTTTTTCATTCACTTTTTATAGGTTCCCCAACTACAGCTGAACAAATTATTTCAGTCTTGCATCTTCAAAGCATAAGACGCAGTTTTATTTGGGGTAGGAGGTTGTTTGTTTGTTTGTTTTTGCTGCAATATAATATCTTACATTATTTCTAAAAAGATTTTAAAATACATATAACTAGGATTGCACTTACTCATGTCTCCAGATATTGGTCTTGTAAGAGTAAACATCTTTGTTTTATAAAGAATTAGATGTAGAGACAGTAAAATTAGAAGTGACACTGGATTTGAGGAGCTGCAGCAGAAGTCAGGAACACTAGTGTGTCGTACCTCTCAGATCTGCTTGTCAAGCCCATTACTATCACCAGAGGCACATTTCCATACTTCCAACACCGCTCTTCATCTTCTGATCAGAAACTCTCCTTTATCCTTTCCAGCTCTGTATATTTGAACAAACAGTCCTGTGTGCAAGCTCTAGATGTTTATTTGTTGATCACACACTTTTATTCCAACACAGAAAATCAACTTTCATTTGTTTTATTTTATGTTTATTGTACAAACACAGGAAAACCAAACTTAATTCCTCAGGCTGGTATATATGCCCTTAACTTC
>WEIV01010559.1:4069-22644 GCA_013390005.1 Calyptomena viridis | reverse complement strand
TTATCACAGAATATCCCTTGACTCTGTGATAACGACTCTATTCAATATAATTAGTAAATTATATTGAATAGAGTCGTTATCACAGAGTCAAGGGATATTCTGAGTTGGAAGAGAGCCACAAGGATCAAATACAACTCTTAAATGAATGGCCCATACAAGGATCAAACCCATGACTGGTGTCATTTGTACCACAATCTAACAAACTGAGCTAATCTCAGGGGCATTATGAAACAATCTGAATTTTTAATCAGGGTAAAAAAGATCTGTCAAAGAGCAGAAAAATGTAATGTTTTGAGACATAATTTTTTGAACATTTCTCACACTGTTCTTAGGTTGATAAAAGAGAAGCAGTACAAAATAGGAGTACAGGAAGAATATGGACCTTCATACACTTATATGCCACTATAGAAAGAGAAACTTTAAGGTTACGGAAGAAGAAAACATCAAAAAATCACTAAAAAGTGTATTCTTTATCCAGATGTCAAGCATATGTGGGAAACTTGCATGAACTCAACTCCAATGCATCGGTGCAGGTAAGACTTCACAAAAAGTTAAGAGTATGTTTCAAATTTTGTGACGATGTTTATAACAAAACTGGCCTTGATGTGATCTTCCACCATGCCAATGGCTATGGAACATCTTTGATCATGAAAGCACAGTTGCAAAACCTGAATGTTAACTCCAGAGCTGGGAAGGTAAATTAATAAATCTGAGATTTTGCTGATGAATTAAATCCCATAAAGTGCAGGATGATATTGCAAATTATGCATTTTGAGAGGTCCAAATGCTACTTTCCACTTTTTTAACACTTTGAAAAGCCAAAAGTACGTTGGACGCATGCCTGAAATAAACCTGGATACTATTAACTGTACAATGTATGGGGAGAAGGCAGGTTTTCTGGGGAGGTGTTACGCTATTCAAAATAGCATATTTGACCCTCAAAAAGAGCTGGCTCATTACAGCCAACAGGATGCAAAAATGTTGAAAGAAGCCTACATCCTCTACAAAAAGCAATAAAAGAAGTGACTGTAACAGTGGGAGTTAGAAAACAAGCTGAAGGTTGTCTTTGGACGTAGACACTTTCCATGCTGGCGTCAGGATTAAATCTTTTATCCCTTCAAGCAGGAAATTTCTCTCACCAGATAATCACCTCAGACATAAAAAGTGAGATTCCACCTAGGCTATTTGGTGGCTGCTATTTACATGCTGTAAACATTTACTGTGCATTTGCTAGTGTTTGCTGCTGGAATATCAAACAGTCCCCTGCTTTCAAATGGTCTTCACTAGTAAAGTCAGACATGGTGAATTTAACCACTAATTGTATTCTGCCATGAGTGTATTATCAGTTGTATCAAAAACTACTCATGAAGTTAGGGTTCCTCCTATTAATTTTATTACCTTTAGGAGCTACCAAGAAAGATATGTTTTACTCAAAATGGTAGATCTGTGTGAGCATGACTGGAAGGCTGGACTTGCTGACCTGAACTTGCTAGTAAAATACAGATCTTTTTGGACAGAGATAATACAATTTCTCTGTGTAAAAACTCAATGCCAGCAAGCAAATTTATAGCTGTGATTTTACACATCTGAACACATCTGAAGATAAAACTAAGCCATACTATCCTAGACACCTTGTAATCTGCTCTGACAACCCTGACTTTCTCCTGAGCCTATGTGCAACTTCTAGAGGTACTAGATGCTATGAAGGCTGCTTTTCACAGTGCCTTCCATCTTGCACCCCTATGCTATACAGGTGGTGGGAGAAAGTTAGTGTAGACTTCAGACACCTCTGGAACCAAATGTGATTACAAAACCAAGCAACAGCCTGCAAAGTCTCAAGTTTTGTTCTTCTGGCCAGTCAAACGCTGGCCAAGAACATCAAAGTAGATCTTCATTGAAGGCGGGAAAGGTCAAAGCTTCCTGTTTAGTGAAAAAGAACAATGTATATACCTTATTTCTGTAAGAAATAAGGTATTTGGTTATAATGTCATTGTCTGTTAAAAATCCCTACCAAATTGCTTCCGAATTTCTTAGTGGTAAAATTTAGATAGGGACCAAAAATATTTGTTACTAACCTTATGAATGAGTGCTATGAATATGACTTTTTTTGCTGAATTCCAAGACTACTTGCAAATAGTTTAATATGTATGGGAGGTAAGTACAGGAAAGTTTTTGGAAGAAGTCTTTTCTCAGACTGTTTCTATGTTATTCATATGCAACCAGACATATGCAATCTGTTACAGCTGTTACAGGAGTAGTGTCTGAACCCTCATACGACTTTTGTGATATCTCTGAACCTCTCCTTATGGAGAGGACCTGACTAGCTGTATTCTGTCGTATCAGAACAACTATGTCAGCAGGGTGAGCGAAGGGAGGAAGACTGAATGGACTGCATGAAAACTGAAGGCATTATTGTGTCTGAAGAGGTTAGTGAAAACCAGCTTTGAAAATTTGAAAGGTTTAGTCCGTTGCTTAGACTCTCCACAGGAGCAGTGTAGAGACATAAATACCCAACAACCAATCCACATCAGGAATAGAAGACTGCAGACAGAAACTTGAAAGACTTCTCCAACATGTATGCTTTTTCAGACGTTTTTGAAGGATACATGGAAAATAAAGTTAGAAAATATCGACCTAATGTTCTTTCAGACTGGAAATATCAAGCATCATAAGGACTAGAAATTTTGGCTTAAGGAACCATTTTCAAATGGCTTTTTTTCAGTTTTTGGAGGGCTTTTATGGAACAAAATTGTTCTCACTAAGTCTGTGAAATGTGATTAATTGTAGGTGACTTTGATAGATGCTGCTTTTGAAAGCGATGAAATTCAGGAGGGACTTAATAATTTGTGTATGAGCATCATATCCATAGATCAGAGCACATATAACCAGGGCAGAGAAAAAAAGTTAAGCACTGGGGGTATTTGGCTTTTAAAAATCCTTAGAAACAAGGTGGAGATCACAACCCTGATCAGCAAGTGAACCTGTCAATCCTGAGTTCTCTCCAGAAGCTTCTGAAGGTGATACCAGTGAGCCAGCTTTTTTGTGGCAGAACTGAGACATTTAGGGCTTAAGAACTGAGCTATTCCCTTCAGGCCAACTAACAGCTGAGGCTTTGAAAAAGTCAACAATAGAATATCAAAAGCAAGAACTTCTTTGTTGGTGGCTCCTGGGTCCCTGAAAACACAGCCTGGTTGAGAGATGAGAATATGCCTCTTTTACAGCTCTGTGTCAAGGCCCTAAAAGACCCATGGATTTGACTCCTGGTGATTTAAGTAGTGCCCAACTCACAAAAATTTCTTGGTGTCTTAAGAGAAAGCTTCAGTGTCTTACTTTCAACACAAAAGCAGACAAGCAGCCAAATAAAAGAGCTAAATCCATTTACAAAAAAACCCACCACAGACGTAAAACAGGTTTTTTAAAAATGAAATCTCTTTTGCAGTATCTAGCAGTGTTCATCAAGATTGTTAATTCTTGCTGTCCTTCTGATAACAGGGCTTTTGGCCAGCTAGTGATGGAACGTGGAGAACAGTGAACATCCAGACTGCCTGGGACCCAGACACCTGCTGGGGTGATTGAGGCCAGTTGTTTTGCAGAGGAAAATACCGGAGCCACAAGCACTCTCACCTCCAGGATGCTGAAACAGAAGAATCTGCAAAGAACAGCCTCAACTGAATGCATAAAAGTCAAACTTCTCACCCTGTGCTTTGTAAATACCTGATGTATGTGAGGCAGGATGATCCACACAAAGGAAAAATGAATGTGTCTCTACAGAGCAGGAAAGAAACAACTGCCAAATTAAAGGAATGCCGAGTAACTGCAGTTCTGTTGTCCAGGAAGTATTGGGAAGTGTGAAAAAGTATTACAAGAGAAGGAAATGCCGAAGTACTACTAAATACACTGGGCTGATCTCAAATATATTTCTTAGAATGCTAGATGAGATTTTGCACATAAAGACTTAGTTGTTAGTGATTTTAGTGTACTCTGGGGCAGAGTATTATCCAAGCTCTTTTCATACCTACAGTCTAGAAAACTCTGCACAAATGTCCTGTCTAAATTAGGTAGATCTTATCTAAGTGTAACAAAAGATGCACTTATGGAACATCAGAAAAATTCTTAAAAAGACATCAGACTTGATTTGAGATCACTTCTCTTCTCCCCTGCCTTCTCTTTTAAAATCTGAAACCCAGAGAAAGTTTTCTAACTTTGTATAAAATGTATACATTTTAAGGGTTTTTTTAATATTGAGTAATAAAATTTTGCTTTAACTAAATTTATTCTTTATGACTGCATTGTATAACACCTTTGAACTGGTCTGTTGGGATAAAGAAACACCATGGCACTGAAAGATAGGCAAAAGTGTTTCAGCCCATTGTAGCTACCCCCACAGCTTGCCCCCGTCCTTCTTCAGCCCTGGCTAGTCTGCCGCAGGACACCGGATAGGCGGGGGCCCTTCCAGTCAGGAGACCTCCGAGTCAGGAGGCCCCTTTCAGAAGGTGCCTCAGGGTTTGCAGAGGGGTGAGTGTGCCTCTGCACTCCCTTGAGGGTTAGCTAGTGAAACGGAGGACGAAGAAGTGCTGGCGACTCTTCATGGTTGTATATAATATAAGTTTATTCACTCCAGAGGCATCGAGCCTCGTGGAGGGTCCAAGCTTATCAGAGGCAACCAGGGAAGAGCCCTTCCCATTTCCGGTTTATGGTTCTTATAGGGGGCTCCAGCCAATGGGAAGGGAGGAGAAGGGAGGGGACAAACCATCTGGGGTGAGGGGCGGGGGATATGACAGAACATATGACAGAACAAGTAACAGAACAATAATAAGCAGAGAGAAATACATGCTAATTACACACCACCACAATCCACCATAGAAGTTTTACTAAGTAACACGACCAAAAAAAAATAATCTATTGCAAGAAAACGGGTCCAGACTTGCTGAAATACGTTTGAGCTAGTCTAGGCATATCCTAGGTGTTACACCTTAGTTTTATAAACTGTATCACCAGCCAGTCGTACTGCTCATAAAGAACAGAAAATAGTCTTAACTCTGTTTAGAAGAAAAGTACTTGCCATGGTGATGTAGAAAGACATATGGTAATATACAGAGGCAACCGAGCAGGGCTTTTGCAGCAGTTGAGTGTGCAGTGTAATACCAGAGGCATTTTTGTTTAAAATTCATAGCCTCTTTAGAAAAGCACAGGTTGTGAATGTTCATACAAGTCAAAATATTTTCAGCGGTTGTATTTTGCGGAGCACACAACAAGCCACGCTGTCTCTGTGCATTCAAGTGGTTTACCAAGGCCATAGGCAGATGCTGTTTCCAGATTCTCTGCTGACTGGAGGTGGTACTGTCCCTGCCTCCCCAGCCAGAAGGCAATGCCCCCATAGCTCTGCCAGTGGAGGGCACTTCTACCGCTGCAGGTAAAGACACCTCACACCTCTTCAGTGTCGGGCCAAAGTCACCAGCTGACTTTGCCAGGTGAGATACGGTTAACAGACCCTTCAAATGGCAAACCCATGTGAAAAAAGAACAGTGCAGCATTTGCAGACCACTAAGTTGGTACCATCTCCAGCTGACATAGCTGCTCGCAAAATGAAGATCCGTGATTTCTGCACATGGCCTCAAAACAGTCAGCTATCTGGGAAGATCTCTGTCTTACACATCTTAGTTACTTATCCCAGGTTTACATGCAATATGTGGCTTTAGATCTCCCATCTGATTTTAGAAGTCTAACATCATATCCATAAAGGTCCACAAAATGAGTATAATAATATAAAATGGAAGGAGTTTTTAACGCAGCATTCTCAAACATAATTATCCAGAAATTTAGTGAAGATTACTGAGTGGTCCAAACCAAAATTTTCCAGTAACTGCTATCATTGGAGTACTGAGTTGCATCACCCTTTTCACAAAATTATTAAGCTCCATCACGGAACAATTAGGTTCTCCTCTCCCACTGGTCCAGAACAGCAGTGCACTCATGGTCATCAATTATTTTTGCTAATCCAACAGAGATTTCCTCATGACCAGATGGAAACCATTTAAAGATTTCAAGGAAATTTTTGCCTGAAGCCAAGCTATAAAGATGACAGGTCATGTCCTAAAAGCATTTTTTTTTCCCCCACTGCAGTTTTGAATATTCTTTCCTGTATTTGGTTGCCCAAAAGTCTGGAGAAAAAAATATAGAGAAGGTCTTAAAAGTGTGATACAGCAGTGCCAGTACCAGTAATGTTTTTCATGTCTATGACAAACAACAAAGTATTAGTTTTTCAGCAAATTTTTTTGTTCTCCAGAGGCCCTGGAACCTCCATCTTCCTTCTTTGTGCCCATCAGCTTGTTTTAAATTCCTCTTTCTTTCTATCTATGTTCATTGATTCATGGGTTTTGTGCAAGAGGCCAACATAAAGCTGTGCAGCAAGGGTGTCATCATTGTAATTGAGCATCGATTATTTAAAGTGCACAGTTGTTACTTTGGTTGATGAGACAATCTCTCAGAATGACATCCACTCTGAGAACAGAAACTTGGGGTAATTTACCAGACCCTTTTTATACCCCTTATCAGGATTGGTTTTACCTTTTATAGATCTGCAATACTACAGTGGGGGATTAAGTCCCTGCAATGGATGCTGCATTGGGTGCTTTATTGAATGACAAAGACAATGTTGTGATGATCAGATGTCTGTAAATATTGACCTGTAATAAGAAACATGTAAACAAAACATTAGTTGGCTTTTATATTAAGAAAAAATATGCTTGGCTGTGCTGGAAATAACAGCTTTTTATTTCACTTTATTTAATTTCATTTTTTTCCCAGAGAAAACTTTCTCCCTTTCTACCATGTATCATCTTGATCTTCCACTCATGCTGACAGAGAGAGGATACAAATGATTTTTAGAGCTCCACAAGGATAAAAATCAGCAGGGGTTATTAAGCTCTTTCTGAGCTGGAAAAAGCTATGCTTCAGCATCTGGTTAATAAATATTTATTTTCCTTCTATTTTTATGTGTGAGTGAGACCCCATCATGTTTATTTGAACAGAGAATATTATGCTAAAGACACATTTCCAAGGGAGACTATATTAAAGTGCGTGTGTCATACCTTGGATGAAACTAAGATTTTTAAGGAATGAAATATCTTTTTTTTTTTTTTTTTTTTTTTAAGCAGCCAAAAAGTACAGGAAAACTTTGAAAAGAAACCAAATCACATCTTGACTTTTGGACTGAGATTCTTTCAATCTAGTATGAAAATAAAAGACTCTTGTCAGATGAAGATGCACATTGGCAGGATAACTGAATATGCAACAGGTAGCCCTACAAAGTGGTGATGAGAAGCAAGTCTTTTGAGGGATGAATGTTCTATGTAATGTGCTTTGGCCTTGGACATAAAACACAAGAGAGCTTTAAAGTATCTGTAGCCTTGAAAGCTAGTTACAGGATATTCACACATTCAGTCAGTTGTTTTCTTGTCTTTCGAGTCAGTTGTCATAAGTCAGCAACACACAGAAGAGAAAGAAATATTTTAACTAAATATAATAAGCAACAAAAAAATAAAATTAAGGAAATATTGCAGAATGTGGAAAAAAATGCTGCTGTAGCCTAGAGGCATTCATCTCAGCAGAAGGCTGAGGTACAAATAGTGGAGGAAAGGAAAAGCCACAGCAATTCCATTATAATCAGTACTGCTTAGAAACTTAAATACAGGAGTTGCTGTCAAATTCACCATAATAAATTAATTAGATGTGCTTTCTGTGTGAAAAGCTGGGTGGGAATATATGTACATCATGTGTGTAAACTGAAAAGATCTAAAATTCAAGATATTACACTGACGGATCTTTTAGAGTTACAAATAATAGTCATAGGTGATATTTTTTCTTAATAACTGCAGCTGTAAATCCATGGATGGAACATTGTTAGCAGCTACTCAGATTTCTATTGATAGGGATGTAAAAATAGACCATTTTCAGCTGTTGCGTACTGCTAGCTGTTTCTGATGGGCAAAATGCTGAATCTGCTCTGTGGCATTTTTTTTATTTGTGATCCAGAATTATATAGTGCAGTCGTATGGCCATTTAACAATGGTCTTATTATTGTCCTGAAATACTTGCTCACCAGCTGCAAAACAACAACATTTTGTTTACCCTCACATGTTGCGTGGCTTCCTGTAGATGAAATGGTATTTATGCTTGACAAATATTCCAGTTAGTATCTAAGGTAAGGTGATGTGCTTAGCAAGAGCTGAAGCCCATCAAAATGAAGGTTAATCTACACTGAGAGATGAACTGTCATTCAGTCATTCCTAGCAAGACTGCAGGAGTCTCAGCAGCCAACAGAAGTGACAGCCCTTTTGGGACGGTTGGTTTGTTTGTTGTTCTTTATTTTACTTTTTCCTTCTGAGAATAATAACCAACTTGTGGTACAGATACTTCTTTCCTGATGGTATAAAACCAGCAGATTTTTTTTAGGAAGACAGAAAGTCTGATTAGATTGGAGTCTGGATCCTGGAACACTTGCTCAGAGGTCACAAATATTGGAGTGAACGAAGAAAAGGCTGGTGTTACAAGGGAAGAAATTGGCTGGTGGGAGCCAAGAGAACTGCTAGCTGATGCCTAGCTATTTGTGCCTGCCAAGCTCTGTATGAGAAAAGTTGGGGTTTTGTCTACCACTATTTTTTCTTGTTTGTTTTAGGGCTTTTTGGAGGAAAGAAAGTGAGTGTGATGAGAAAATGCTGACTATGGTGCAGATGAAGTGTTTGTAAATGGGCTATATTCACTGCCAATGTAATTCAACATAACTGCAAGCAATGGAGCTAACCCAAGGGTGAATCTGTCACCCTTTACTTTTCAGCTGATTTAGTACATACTCATTAGAAAGAGCAGCTTGTATTAGCTCATTAGTGTATGCCATGTTTTAATCCATTGCATATGTGTTGCATTCATTTTGGTGTAAGACTATTAATTATTAGTACCAAAGGAAGTAGGAGAATTCATAGGCTCATACCAGGTAAAAACATACACTGACTTGTACATTGTTACTTGTTCTTATAGGGTGCACGCGTCTGCCAGGTAAAGTCAGAAGTCATAGCAACACTTTTTGCATGTAGAAATTTTTGTGAAGCCCCCCAGTTTAATCACATGCACACCACTGTTCCTTTAGTGGAGCAGGAATGCGGCACTCACAGCTTTGCTGCTTACTGGTCTGTCCAATAACAGCCCTTCAATGACCCTTTACAGTGTCAGATTGCAGGGAAGATACAAATATCCTTCCCTTCGAGGATACAAATTTCTCTCATTTATTTGACTGACTGTTTTCTAGCCTGAAGCAAAAGACTCTTGTGATGTGCACTATTAAATATGCTTCTCTGTCAGGTTTTCTTGGGAGATTGTGAAGGAATTTTCTTCTTATGTTTATTTTCTGTGAGAAGTTTTTCTTGTTCCGTTCAAAACTTATGTAATCTTCCTGTCCTTGCAACGACTGTATTCTTACATTTTTTCCCTAGGCATCTTGTTTTCTATGCTAAAAATCACAGAGTATGGAAGAAAAAATGTATTTCGGGGTATTTTTTTCCACATAATTTTCAGTGGTTTTTTGCTGGCGAATGGTCATGTTGGGTCTGGTTCAATTGCAAAAGGCACTTAAAGAAGCAGCAGAAATGATGAGTACAAGGAAAGATCCCTGCAGTTTTGAGATGACAGCTTTACACACTCTACTTGTCAGTAATTACTACATAGGGTCTGAACTCTTCCCATCTCACCTGAACTTCCCTCTGGCAATGAAATGGGCCACCCTCTGTACCAAATGCTCCAAGCCCACCAAGATTCACACTTTGACAACACTGTTCAGCAAACTAGCAATATGGTAAAGTTTGCCTTGACTTTTCTTTCACAATTATCATATGGTCCCATGCCATTTGATAAATCATGAAAATATTTGGAGATCCATGGAAATAGTTTAAACCAGAAGCAGTTAGAAGTCAGAACAGTTTCATAGCAGGATGATTTATGAATCATTCAAAAAATCCACTCTCCTTTTCATGTCCAGATTCACCTATGCCATAAAAAAAAATAATTCTGGATAGTTTAAAGTGATTAGATTATTAAGACTTTGTAACCCAAAAAAGAAAATGCAAGAAATTTAGATGTGTGCTGTGTAGTGGCTTATCATTACTCTTTTACTAGAAGAATTGTCTTATGTTGTTTGCTGGTAGTATATTTAATATGAAAGACATGAACAAGCTTTACCAAGCGTAAGATTTGTTGTTGGATGAATGTAGGAAAAATGACTTACGAGAATGTTTGCGAATTCTTAATTGTATTTTACATGAATATTTCTACACTTTTTTGGTCCCTTTTTCCATCTAGTCAGCTGACGAAAGATTTTTCTTCAGAAAATGTGCACAGAAAGTAACTTCTAGGCCTGATTGTTGTTTAATTATAAAACAAAAAAAATTAATGAGAAAATAATGTGTTTATTAGAAATAAAGGACGGAAGGAATGTTGAGGTCAGCCAAATGAGGAAGATAAAGTCTATCTAGACTGATCTACCTCCAAACAAGCCAGTTCCAATCCTGGGATCAGGACAGCCAGGTCAGCACAGAGCTGTGCCAACTGAATTGAGCTAACTCATTTATACAGCCCCTGGAAGCCAAATGAGTACTCAGTGTGGCACCACGCCATGCAGACATACTGTCCTTCTTCCTGGGCTATCTTGGCTATTTCTCCCATGACACACCATTGTGTAATGTAGATGTGTCCTTAAGTGACCAACCAGCACACTCAGTGAGCAAATTGCAAACAGCAAACACTCAGAAAATGGGCTGTAATCATTTATGAATGCTCTGTGGCCCCTAATATTTGTTCAGATGAACTGCTAAATAACAAAAAAAAGGGAAAAACCTGGGACCTCATCATAGACAAGATATTAGAAGAGGTAGGAGCTACCTTTCAGCCCTCACTCCACAGTTTGTTTGTTACTGGCATATCAGTCAGTTGCCAAAAGTATAGCTGAGTTTTCTGAACTTGTTTTAATATTCAGAGGTGTTTTACCTTGCATCGTTTTTCTTACAACTCTTACCTGTATGGTACTGCATACATTTCCCCCTCATTGTTAAGAAGCATGAAATATACAACAGTTTCTTTTGATATATTTCAAACATACTGTTGTGTTCACCCATACAGAAACCCTTCAGTGAGTGTAGTCTGCGATCTATTCATCCTAATGGAAAGGTCTGTTTGGAGTTTCACACTCTTCAGTCATTACTTATATGCTGCAGCACATAATGAATTACTCAGTACTGCCTGACAATCTTTCAATCTTGGCCAAAAATGCTTTCTTTTTAGATTGCAAACATTAATAACAATTCAAATTGACAAAAGCCTTTGACAATACCCTTGGGATGTATGTGCATGTATGCATGTATTTATACAGAAAAGAGTCCTGAGCACATGCTTGAGTGCCACCCTTAAGGCCAGGTTGTTCCACTGTTGTAACATCAATGTTTTGCCAGGAAAGGACTTGTCATCATGTAATTCAAATAGATAAAGCACTTGGAATTTGTCTGCTACATTAAATTGCTTCATCCATGGGTGACCTTTGTAAAGAATGAGACAAAAAAAAGAAAAAATGCAATGCAAAAATCTAATATGTTGTTTGGGAACATTATATATTAATAATAAAAAAACCCTTTTCATACATATTCTTTTGCCAAGATATAACTAGAAGTAGACAATTTTTAAAAACTAATTTCAGAACCCAGCAGCCACTTTATTCCTTAATTCTCATAAATCGAATCATGACATTTTCTTTAAGTCAAAGATGAAGCTACACTAGTTGAAGGCCTGGATAATTTGGGGCAAATCACTCTTACCTTTTCCTCTGCTCTTTTATCCCTTCAGCAGAGAGTGATGGTACTATTTTATTGCCTTGTAAAGTACTTTGAGACCTGAGAATGACTGGAGCATTGTGTAAGTGTCAAGTACAACCACATTTCTAGCATCTAATTTGGTCAAATTCTACTCCTGCATATACAAATATGATTCTTGTTAAATTCATCAGAATGTCATAAGATGTAAGGAAGAATGTTTATACTTTTAGCAACTGATAAATCAGTTTTCAAGCTGTATAACAAAGATATTTAGATATAAGTAATACTTAAACTGAAGCATCCTGGTGGACTGATTTTTGATGGAGAATCTCCATCCTTTATTGGATACAAGGGGAAATATAGGATGGGGAAAAGACTGAGGTACTTCATGCCTTTGTGGCCTCAGTTTTAATAGTAAATCCAGTTATTTTCAGTGTACACAACCCCCTGAGCTGAAAGACAGGGAAAAGGAGCAGAATGAAGGCCACATAATCCAAGGGGAAATGATCGCTGACCAGCTACGCCACTTAGACACACACAAGTCTATGGGGTCAGGTGGGATTAGGGATCAAGGGGACTGAGGGCACTTGCAGGAGTGCTCACTGAACCACATTTCCATCATTAATCAGCAGTCCTGGCTAATCATGGGGGTTCCAAGTTGACTAGAGGTTAGCTAATGTGACGTCCATCTAGCAGAAGGGCCAGAAATAGGATCCAGGGAACTACAGGCCTGTCAGCCTTACCTCGGGACCAGGGAAGGCCATGGAGCAGATCATCTTGAAGGCCATCATGCAGCATGTACAGGATAACAAGGGGATAAAGTCCACCCAACACTGATTTGTGAAAGGCAGGTCCTGTTGACCAATCTGACCTCCTTCTATGACCAACTGACCTGCCTAATGAATGGGAGAAATGATGTTGTCTACATGAACTTCAGTAAAGCCTTTAATAATGTCTCCCATTCTCCTGGAGAAGCTGGTAGCCCATGGCTTTGACAGGTGCATTCTTCACTGAGTGAAAAATTGTCTGCATGTCCAGGCCCAGAGAGTTTTGGTGAATAGAGTTATATGCAGCTGTCAGACACCACTGGTGTCTCCCAAGGCTTACTGCTGAGTCTAATCCTGTTTAATACCTTCATCGATGATCTGAACTAGGGGACCAAGTGCCCCCTCTGTCAGTTCACAGATGACACCTAGTTGGGGGAGACTGTTGATCTTCTGGAGGATAGGAAGGCTCTGCAGAGGGACCTGGACAGTCTGGATAAATGGGATGAGACCGGTGATATGAGGCTCAACATGACTAAGTGCAGGGCCTTGCATTTGGGTCATAATAACCCCATGCAGTGTTACAGGCTGGGAGAAAAGTGTGTGGGAAGCTGCCCAGTGGAAAAGAGCCTGGGAGTAGTTGCTGGTTGACAGTGCCTGAATACCAACCAGGTGTGCCCAGGTGGCCAAGAAGGCCACCTAGTTTGTAACATCCTGGTTTGTACCAACAATAGTGTGACCAGCAGAACCATGGAAATTATTGTCCCCCTGTACTTGGCACTGATGAGGCCACACCTCAAATTCTGTGTTCAGTTTTGGACCCTTCACTTCAAGAAAGACTCTGAGGTGCTGGAACATGTCCAGAGAAGGGCAATGGAGCCTATGAAGAGTCTGGAGCACAAGTCTGATGAGGAGCAGCTAAGCCAGCTGGGGTTATTTAACCTGGAAAAGAAAAGGCTCAGTGGGGATGTTATCACTCTCTACAACTACCTGAAAGGAGATTCGATCCAGATGGTGCTTGGTCTCTTCTCCAGGGTAACAAGTGGCAGGATGAGAGAAAATGGCCTTAGGTTGTGTCACAACAGGTTTAGACTGGATATTCAGAAAAATTTCTTCACAGAAAATGCTGTCAAAGCATTGGAACAGACTGCCTGGGGAAGTGGTGGAATCACCATCCCTGGATGTATTTGAAAGACTTGTAGTGTTAGCACTTAAAGGATATGGTTTAGTGATGGACTTGTCAGTGTTAGATTAGCAGTTGTACTCAATCTTATCAATCTTTTACAACAGAAACTATTCTATTCTATTCTTGTATTTCATTTCTGTCCTGTACTTTGGTATGAAAGTTGATCTTCTAGAGGTATCCTGTTAGGCTGTGGCATCTGCTCATACTGTGACCTGGGGGTAGAGATGTCCCCTGGCAGCCCTGCTCAGGGCCCAGTAAACACAGTACTCTTGGATGGAGTCAAGGAAAAGCTCCTGCCCTGCAGCTGCTGGGTAACTGTGCTGAGCTTCTCTGGTTGTACTCAGTACCCAGCTCCCAGATATAGAGAAAAGTCATGACCCTGGAAAGACAGTAGCTGCCAGAGCTACTGGGAAAAAGTCTTTGCCAGCCTCTCAGGAAACCCATATCTGAAATGACCAGCTTGTGTGTTTGTCGAATGGAGACCAAAACTACGCAGATTTTATTGCAAACCAATGTATTATTGCAACAGCTGTATCTATCTACTCCTAGAAGAAAAATCAAGCCTCTGTCACTCTGGTTTACAAGTGTAAGGTACCACAAAGTTAAAACTAGAGCAAATTTTCCAGTTTGGATCAATCTGGTGTACTTTTCTTTCTCTAATATAGTCGTTGTTACTAATATTATTGTAACAATTATTTAGGTTATGGTTTCACTCCCAGCAATTCCCAGCAATTCCTCTGCCGCAGCTGCTTTTCTCTGAGCAAACAAATATTTGCAACAAGTAGCGCTATGTGAGCTAACAGAGGGAGAAAAAAAAAAGACATAAAAACCTGGCAAGCAAGTTCTCTGTTTCTTTGAAAACTCTCCAACATCGTGAATCCTGTGAGAGCTTAATTAAAATGAAAAGGGAATTTTCAAAGGAAGAAAAAAAAAAAAGCTTTTTTTAATGCTCTATTTTTGTTCTGAGCTCAGAAAATCTCTTTCTCTTTTTCAACTGGTTTCCCCAAAACATAAATATTGGCAGCTTTAAGGTTTGTTTTTCATCCTCTTGAGCAAGAAGCAGTGAGTTCAAAAGCTTTTTGCAGTCAAGCTTAGAGAGTTTGCTCACCAGAGCTTGGATTTCTGACACAACTAGTGAGTCTAGAACAGTAAACATTAACATGAAATCAAAGTTGCCATTTTAAGGGAATTATGATTAAATGCTAATGTATTCACTTTGCTGATAATTAGAGGAACCTTTTTTTTTCAGACACAGTCGTGCATAATGGTCAAGGTCAACCAAACTCTACATAACATCTTAGGTTCACATGATCAAAGGATATTTCTGCAGTCAACCTCACTTGAGAGGCAAACTTCTCATCCACCTTCCTTTAATCAGCTGAGTGTCTGAGTATAGCTTTAACACGAGTCTAGATCAATATTTGAGAGTTTCTGTCCATATCAAGACTTACCTACCCCAGTCATCTCTGGCAAGCCATTACTAGCTGATATTTCAAAGCTTTAGAGACAGAAATTGCTGGAACTTGAAATATTTTTTTGGATATCCACATTCTTGGCAAAAATGCATGAGCTCCTTCAGCCCAAACCAAGAAAATTAACAAGCCAATATTTTAAGTGTCAAAATTTTTCAAACAGTCTGAGTGATAAAAAGGGTCATATATATATTAGATTGCTTCAGCCACCTCTGCAGTAGGCTGACACTAAAATGTGGAAACTTGATTGCTAACTATTGATGAAAACACAAATGCAGAATCCAAATAAATCTACTCTAGGTAATTTGTCCCTGTCTTTTCAGGAGGGTTGGACTATGTGTTCTCCAGAGGTCCCTTCCAACCCTCTTGATACTTTGATTCTGTGAATTCTTTCTGACTTCACAAGTATAAATCAACAAGTGATTGCAGTTGCTGTTGTGAGTTTTCAAAAGCTCTGAATATACATGGTACTTTTCTACTTAGCCATGAACTCTGAGCACAGTAACCGTGTGTTCATGCACAGTGTGATTGTGCATAAGACCAGATTCAGTATGTGCAATGGAGACCCTGGTGTTATTGCACATTTGATGTAGTATTCAATCTTCTGATCTAAGCAATGCAATGAAAGGGCTTGTGGGAAACTGTTGAGGCAGCTTTGAAGTTTACTTTATATACAATAAAGAGTTACATCCTACCAAAGGCAGCCTGCAGAGCTTGGTCTAACTGCCTGTGACATTGCACTTGAGCAGATCAGCTCCTAGAAACACATATGCAGACTCATTTATGTGGCCATTGTCAGACACACTAATTAGCAGTGGCAAGGTCTTTTTCAAAGTGGAGAAGGACCTGGCCCCATGGACTTATCCCTCTAGACAGCACTGCTGCATTCATTCAGTTCACTTAAAGTGCTTTTAAGTAAATGTACTTTCCTGTGCACTGCTTGCCAGTCCTATATGTGGTGAACACTAGTGGAAGAAAGTGCTGTGTATGTGGTTTTTTTTACAGAGGTCATTTATGGGACAAAAAAAATCAGTCTTCTAGATGACTCGCTTAGGATTTTAAAAACATGGCTCTTGCTAGACTTATTTTAAATATTGATGGCAAGATTTAGTCAAGGTTGTCTGAGGATAGCAGTGGCTTATGCAACTAGTCAGCACACAGCTATGCACTGATTGATTTCTCTATTTTACAGGGAATTTTTTTGTAGCCGATCCAAAGATCAGCTCATTCTTTCCCCACTTACATGTAATTTAACCTAGGTACATAATGAATTACAAAAATGGACAGAAATCATCATCCCATAAAGAAAATACACCTCTAATTAAAAACTATGTATATGGCTCACACTTTGCAGAAGGAAACATAAGTCAAGCATCATTCTTCTTGATTTGTTCCAGGTCACTGTTTTTCTCTGCCTGGCTGCAAAACACTAATGGATTGTCATGATAAAAATTCACTTTTGCACCCAACTGTTACATTGCACTTTTAATGTCTATTTTATTTAGTGCATCTAGATTCTACCCCACTCCGAGCAGCAAACACACCACACATTATTAGAATAAAATTTTTCCCTTTTGATACTGTAAATGAGAGAAGAAACTGTAGACAGTTTTCTTTGCAGAGCTGACAGTTTTAACATATGTTGGCATAATAAATTTGTTCAAGACACTTTTCAAGTGCACATTCCACTCAGAGTCAGTTTTCTAGACACGGCAGTGGGTCCCTCTAATCTAAGGTGGTTTTATTGGCATTAACAGAGAGCTTCTGTAGCAAGAGTGTTTAATAAAACAAAGTCAGTAGGGAAGATTTGTTGTGCTTCAAGGAATATTGAAGATGAGTACATGAAAAGGGAGCTAGAAATGTTTTCCTGATAAAATGGGGTCTAAGCAGATGTTTTCTAGTATAAGCATCATTTGATAACCAATGAAAGACAAGAGATTTTGGACTATTCTGTCATTGTGTTGTTAAAAAGAAGATATTAAAGAGGAAAGAAGGACATGAAAGAATAAAGATTGAAAAGAAAATGTCAATAGAATACATCTCCAGAGCAGATGGTCTAATGCAGCAATTACCAACCTTTTTTTCTGAATCTGACTCTTGTAGATCAAACATTTTCTAGAAGCCCCATGTATGAGCGTCGACAGTAGGTGAAAACATATTACTACCAGTTTAAAAACCTCGTAGGAATTATGATCCCTAGTTTGGAAATAACTGATCTGATGGAATCAGTACCAGTTATGTGCACTGTGGCAGCACCTTGAGGCCTGAGGTAGATCACTGTGTTACCTGAAATGAGAAGACAAATGTTGGCTCAAAGAGCTTCCAATTCAGTTATTAGATTGATGAAGTAGACTGAAAGGTAACAGAAATATAATCCTGAAATATGTATTAAGAATGAGAGTTACTGGCCACCCATCTATTGCTAAATGTTTCGTAAATTTTGTACAATTAATATTTGTATGCCATTCTGTGTTGCTGTCTCTTCTTAGCAAGTTAAATGATCTTTTAAATCTCTGTGATTATTTCTTGTACCATAGTGCCTGATAGTAGCACATCCAAGGTGCTCTTTGAAAAGCCCTGAGGGAGAGGAGGGGGATGCTGTATCTCCACAAACATGCTGTTCACAATAACTGAGTTTGTGGCAGGGCTGTCCATGTGATTCTTGTGATTCACAGCATTCGTCTGCTCTTCATCTCAACTTGATGAACTTGGGCGGCCTTTGTATCCTCCAAGCTAGCTGTACTATGCCTTGTGACACATCTCTTCTTCACACAATGTTCTAGAGGCTTAATTGTAAATATTTTGTCAAGGGCCCATCCTAGCGTTGCCAAATGTATTTTATTCCTGAGAGTGGTAACACTCACTCAATTCAGGCCCCTCTTGAATAGTGAAATTGAGGCTGCTAAATCAACAAAGTGCTTTTGAAAAATCACCCTAGCGAATGGAATTTTCAGGTAAACGTCTTAAACTTCTTTCTGAAGCATTTATGTTAAGGTGGGAATAAAAATGTAGCCTTAATTTGGTAAGGAATGGGGAAAGAGCAGCTTCTGAGCTAATAGTGAAGGCATTTACCCAGAATAAAGAAAACTAGTCAGCTAGGTTCTACTTCAAAGGACAGTTTCCCTTGTTTACATTGCATACATTTGGGAATAGATTCCTTCTTTTAAGGGGAATGTCCTAGCCAGAAAGCTGTAGACTTGAATAAAGGCCTATGATTTTTTCTTTCTGTCCTTGTGAAGAAGGCAGGTTTCCTTCATGTACTGTAAGTAATTTAACTGAGTAACTTTTATTGGGTAAAAAG
>WEIV01010467.1:57275-81178 GCA_013390005.1 Calyptomena viridis | reverse complement strand
TTTTTCTTTTTTTTTTTTTTCCCTTTTAATACTTTGTTAGGTAATATTTACTTGCTGCTTTCCAAACAGTTCTGTGGTCAATCACTGGCCATTGGAATTTACATTTGATAAATGGAATACACTGAAAAATACACTGCTTATAAATTTGGACTGACATGTGCTGAAGGTTTCCAGTGCAAGGGGGAAGTGCTACAACAAAAGAAGAGAATTAATTGATTTTCATAATCAGGAGGGGAAATGAGCAGTACACTTCACCATACTGCTATATGCCCAACCCAGCCTGGAAGTCAGCTATTTAATGCACAGCACATTTTTCTTTCTCTTGATATGGCTAATGACCTTGTAATTCTTATTTATGTATTCTGGTACCAGGGGCAAATATATTATCTGAGTGACACATTTATTTCCTTCAAATGCCAATGCTCGTACAAACCTGAAAAGGAAAAGGTACTAAACCGCAACATTAAAGAAAATAGTTTAGCTTGTCTGTAAATTCAACACAAACAATTATTNCTCATCACCTTATCTCTCTCCCCCTGAGTTGATGGATAAAAGGAACTGAGTGGAGACTGTATCGCTCAGCCTTTCCAGACACCACTGTACTCACACTGTTCAATTTTCTCCCTGTTGATTATTTACTGTCTCAACTCTATGGTGAGGATTTGTTTCATTGCATCAGTGAGATCTGGCGTGATGTAGGGTGACTGAAACTTACGTGATTCAGTTCCCTCAGGTCTGCACCTGGTACTATAGTCTAGCTGAAATAAATAAAAGATATTAAAATATAAGCAATAATTCATTGCTTTCCAAGGTTGCCTTTTACTGAGAATAAAAGCGTATTTCCATACCAGATGCACTCCAGAACTACACTGGGGCAATTGNTCCACAGGGAACAAAGACACCTGGCATTGAAGAAAACACAACCAAAAAGGCATCTCACTCTGTGATCCAGAAGCTTGGTGCTCAGCACTCAGTGTGGATCTGTGCTGTGGTGTGACCACCCCATGTGCAGTTCTCGAGATTGCTTTCCACTGACATTCAGACCCTTCTTTCCCCTACTCCTCAGCCCCATTTTGCTCTTTAAAGAGGCAACATCTGTTGAAGAGGGGGAAGCAAGGAAAGAAACAGCACATATTTGAGGAATTTATTTTCCTAAAAAGATGTTAAAATTTACACCAGATGACTCTGTTTTTTGTTTTTTGTTTTTTGTTTTTTTTTTTTTTCCCTGGGAAAATGTAACTTTTAACACCAGCAACAGTGGCTTCTCAGGATAAGGATGGGATTTCCAATCCCAGAGAAAGAGAACTGGATGTACAGTATATGGGGTAAGGAGTCAGATAGTCATGTATCTCCAGGTGTACATCATTGTACCACCATTTCTCCACATCCCAGATAAATGCCTCAGCTGCTACACTATGGGTCATTTCTTTTCAGGCCAGACAAGGTCTCCTGTTTCACTTCATAAACATTAATTGTTGTTCAGTGGAGCACAGACATAACTGTGTCCCCACACACCTTTTTAGCACATGACTAAGTACAGGGTGAAGATCTGTCTTCTTCCTTTTCAGCCCTATGATTACTTAAACTTACACAAAATGGAAGAGTTTTAGGCATACAATCAAATATGTCATCCAAAACTGGGCAAGATCGCAGGAGTTAAGAGCCATCATGTGAGATTTAGATGAATACTCAAGGCTTGTGTCTGACTGAGGAAGATGGGAGGTTCAGCAGCACCTTCTTTCCACTGGACACAGAATGGAAAGACACACATGATGCAGAAAAACATTGCCTGTCTGCTTCTAATAAAGAATGAAAGAATGAGGAAAGTTTTACTGCATGAATCAGGTAAGAGATGAGTCAGTGGCTGGTACTGAAACTAGTTGATTTTCCTCCTCTTTTCATCCTCAAAACTTTATTTAATGACCAACTTTATCAGTAGTAGACAACACATTTCTTTCCACATCAAACTATGAAATTATTCCAGAAAAATAATTACATGCCTCTATAAAGCATTTATCAAGCAGAATCCTTAAGATTATTGGAGGAAGCAAACCATTTCTAATTGTGAGCATAAAATGATGCCCAAGGCCCTTCAAATCAAGAGGTTTCAGGCAATCAAAGAAAACAGACTTCCATATCTATGACTTATCTCCTGGGATAACAACACATTTCCAACTCAAGTTACTCCTCTTATATGAATCCGACATTAATTTTGTGTTTCAAGCCTCATTTACTGAGAAGGTGGAAGTGTTAGAGTCTCTCAGAGCTGCTTTCCACAAGGGTGCACATCACTGAGAAGCACACTATGCCTTCTTTTTCCCCATGGAGAGGCAAATCTCTTATGGCAATGTTTTTTTTCTAGCTTCACAGCATGCACTCATCAAACATGTATTGTGGGGCGGCAGCCCAGGCTCCATGGAAGCCCATGTAGATACTCCTTGGCAGTAGCAAAGCAAAGTGCTGTGTGTACTCCTTGACTTGGTGAAGCTGCTGCAGCCCAGGGACTCAGCTTTGCCTCTGTGAGCATCACACTGTGCAACGTTTTAAGACATGATCAAGTAATTCCAAGAGACACTCAATTTATTTGCTAATTGTAGCTAATTTCTAATTTCAGCATTGCTCTTTAGGCTGCTATAAACAAAATGGATAGCAATTTAAATGTTACCATAGCCGTGTTACCTTAGCATTTTTACTGCTAATTATCTCAATCAACTTTTCTATAAACAGACATATTAAGTATTGAGAAGAACAAGTACCCACATCAGGAGTAAATTACAAACTGAATGATAATGTTTGTGGTTTGCGCTACAATGATTTACTGACACTAATTATTAGCTATTCCTGTACACCTGAGATATGCCTGTCCTACAGAAAAGCATTTATTTATTTAGCAGTCAACTGGACATCATATTCTATGCATCAGAGAAAACCTGAGATGAGACTGTGTCTTGTCTGCCATGATCCAAACTGTGCATCAACAAAGTTCTCTGAATGGAGGTTGGTACATTATTTAGAACAGCTAATAAAGTACCATGATTTAACTCTTGCCAAACAAGAACAAATTTTCTGATGAAATGAATTTTCCCACAACTGCATTTTGCTGAAGGTTGAAACTACCATATTTATTAGTATTAAAAAAAAAATAAAAAGGTTAAAAAGAGTTAAACAAGCCTTGTCACCACTGAGAGGGACACAGAGGTGGCTGGACTGCTGGGATAATCAATTCCTAAGTCTTGGCAATATATATGGAGAGAACATTGCAGATGTGGAGTCCAGCTCTGTAGGTGAGACCTGTTTCCTCTAGCATCACATGCCCTGCAGAGTGAATGTCAGAGCTCAGAAACATCCTGGGATTTAATATCCAGGTGAACCACTTGCACAAGGGCAGCTGCAACTCCCAAGAGGCTCTCACTGATTACAGGGAAGGCTCTTCCTTCTCCATGGACTTAGTGCTCTGCAAATTGAATACCACATTATTTTGTACACTGAACTGACTGCACAGGATTATTTAATTTGGTGCAGATGATCTCCGTAAAAGCAAAATCAGAAGGTAAAAATAAAAATGGTGTCAGTATGAAGGCAAAGCTGAGGAGACAGTTTTAACATTGAAAACTTAGACTGGAAATAAAGATCATGAACTTTGTACCTTGCTGTGGATTTTACAGTTTAAACACCTTGGTGCTCAGTAAAAGACAAAAAGTCTCAGACTCTCTGTTACAACTACTTTTCCATCAAATATACCTTTGATTTAAGAAGCTGGAGTGATAAGGTATCCAAGAACATGTAATAGTAGAAAGGACACTTCAGTGAGGGGGTATTTGCTTCCAAATAATCCCCTTTTGCTAAGAATTTCAAACCCTCTTAATGGACACATCAGTTCTGTCCATTGCTCTAATCACTGCAAACTTACACAAGCCAAAGCAACTCCAGGCATTTGCAATGTGTTGCTCTCCACCTCTTTTAAAATCACCTGATTTTTCCAAGAGAGCTGGGATTAGTACAGCTCTCTAATAATATAGAAAATCAAGCAGTTAATGAATTTTTCAATAATCTGATGCTTTGAGCCCATTTTTCATAGTTAGCAAGCCTCTGGGGATGTTACTGTACAACTTGCAAGGGTGTTGTAGCAGCTTTGGGCTTTATGAGTTTCCAAGAACTTGTGGACATTTCAGTGGTCCTTTGCTGAGAGGAATAATCACAGCCTGCATCTTCCAGCAGTAAGAAAATGGAAAGAACCAGCTTCAAAACACAGATGTGGCAGCAGGGTCCCCAATTTCTGATATACCCAGCAGAGTGTGTCACCTGGCATTTCTGCAATGGCTTCTGCCAGTGCCAGCACTTCAGACACGGATGTTCAGCACATCCTGAAACAAAGCCCCTGTGCTAGAAGTGGACTCTGATGTTTTATAAAACAGTGCTGAACTCCACCTGAGCAGCACTTCACAGAAGTAGTCTTTCAGATTTCAAACTTTCTTTTCTGAGTGAAGGCAGCAGAAGAGATGGAGGAGTTTTTAAAGCAGCTCAGATATCCCTGATTTATGATATCCCAGCGTGGGAATTCTTAAAAGTCAAGGATCCCAGGTTTTCTTCAATTTTCAAGGCAAAACCTACCAGAGACGGATATCTTCCAGACTACCCACACACACCTACAGCAGGACTGGAAAAGATTTTTCTATCATGAAAGAATTTCCACATGTTTCAGAAATATTGACCTAAATTTTAAAAGTTTTCACTTGCTGAAGCACATGCTCTTTGTCACCTCCGTCTGTGTTCTCTTCCAAATGTTTTTCTCAAACTGAATTACTGATGATTTTCAGAAGATCTGCTTGACGTTAAAAGCCTTTTTACTATATTTCAATCTGAAGGGTCAGTTTCAACTGAAAATCCAAACCTTTGTTGTAAAAATAGTACAACAAAATCTTCTGACAACATTAAAAACAGGTATTTGTTCTTATTTAGAAATTTTGCCAAAGCACAATCAACAGAAGTACTTTTGTTTTAATTTATCAGCTGGAAAAGCCTCGAAAACCTGCCCAGCAAACTTCAAGGGGTCCAGACCCTCTCAGAATAAATGTGGCATCTGACACATGGATTAAATTGTGGCTCTTCAAGGTGAAAAAAGTCTATGTAATTTCTGACAGAAGTTGCAATACCTGAAGGGCAGGAGCACATACAACCCAGGTAGTAAATTTACAACAGCCCCTCTAACACCATGGTGTAAAATAAAACCCACATGTACAGCAGGTACAGGAAAATTCATATTCCAATGAAGTTAAACAGAAAGGCAACTCTTAACATTAAAACACGCACAGGAAGATGATACTGTAGTTTCAGTCTTTCTCCAGTCAGCCATGAACCAACAAGGTCTAAATCAGAAGAGATTCTTTAAGGTACATTTTAAAAATGACGATAAAATCCTTTCCCATCTGAAACACAGGAGCTCTGTAGTTATCCCTTAGCCCTTAATGGATGTGGCAACTCTTCTACTACCCACACTAGAGAAAAAAATCAGAATGAATATAGCACACTTAGGGTTCTTGCGTTTGTGATAAGGACAATTTACATAGTTCCTGAAAACTGATTTTTCAAAGTAATTTATAGCCTGACATTTTCTTGTTTTCTAATGGAGTTTTATGGATATTCTTGCTTCTACGTATTCTCAGAGCTGCCTAGAGAGTCATATTTAATCAGCTGTGCTAGATAAAGTGCTCTCTCTGTTTTTCACTTCACATAGGAAGCTATTATAGACTGGGGAGCTGTCATAATCAAACACATCATATGGAAGAATTAATCACATGGTCTTGTTTTTGTTCATCAACTACATTTTTATCACCATCTTTAAATGCAGCCATAATTATGGTTTAAAAAATCCCAACTCTCATTTCTCAAAATAGCCTGTGCTATTTAATGGTGCACTTACAGAGCAAAAATCTTTCCATGCTGGGACAAAATATCAGAGAGACTTTCAGCTGACAAAAAAAAAAGAATTGAAAAAAGGAAGAAATCACATCTCAAAATCCACAGATCTTTGTTTTGTCAAAGATTTCAGGGTAAACTTCTGACCAATGCCTTCAAGTTACAGACCCAAAGGGGTCCTTGGTTAACTGATCCTGACATTATCTCTGTTACAATCCTTCCCTTTTGCTCTCAACTCCTGCTAAAAGCAGTTTGCAGATAATCTGCTCTTAGCAGATGTAAAGGGAGTGTGAAAAAAAAGTCTTGCATAAAAGCTAATTCTGTTACTAGGAGAATCTTCTCCTGCGTGTGTCAATACCTACCCCCTACTCCTGCTGCCCTGTAAGGCTGGGAGCACACAAAAGTGTTTGTGGAATAATGATTTTGGAGGGTTGAATTTCACTCCTTATGGTTTTTTCCTGACTCAAACAGCAAATGCTTAAATTGAGGAGAGAAGCAGAGATATGGAAAATAGACTAGGTACAGTCATATGAGTCTTTAGTATATGTTTGGCACCAGTATTATTACTTTATGATGATTATTTCTATCAATATTTTGGTTGCCCCAATGATGCTTGGAAGCCTGCTGCTTTTCTCACAACTCTTACAGTAGAGTTCCAGGGTATGCTGTTAGATCCTATTTCAGTGTAATCTAATGGGAGGTTTCATGGCAGACTCAAAATGGTACCTTTTCTTTTTCTTTACTAGGAAAGTAAACAATTTTTTCCATAGGTGTTTGACTAGCCTTTAAAATTTGTTAGAATTGATTGGAGTTTGACCTCTTAGCCTTGTTTCCTTGGGGTTTTCTGAAATTTACAGGTTAATAGCTCTCAGAAAACAAAAGCAGTGAATAATAAATGTTCTTGCGATGAGACGCTCAACTGATGCATGTTTTAAATATCTCTAGTGGCTCTTCAGTAGCAAATTTAGAGGCTGTCCTTCACATATTTCTTAGAGGTTACACAGAACCTCAAGCCAGTTAAGATCTCAGATGCGACAACAGTGAGAAGATAAAACCCTTCTGTTAACTCTCCTACAGAAGAAAATAGATAAGCATGAAGAAATTGAAATGTGTTCTAGAGAAACTCACACTCAGTAACTGCTATCTTGCTGTAAAGACAAACTTTGTGTGTAAAGAACAGGTCCGATAAATTAAAAGACTAGCTTCTATGCAAGGGACAAGATAGGATTTAAAATTATATTAAAAATATCCCATATGCTTTAACCACTAATCCGATCTGCATAAACCCATATTTTGCACAGCTTTTACAAAGGATAAAGCAACTCTGAAAAAGCATGTCTAGGGAAGAAGCTGATGATTTGATGTGTGAGGCAGATCTCCTTTGTGCAAGGAAAATTCCAGATTCTCTAAAACATCTTGATGATGGGGGATGGGGTTTGCAACAACCCTTCAGAGAGATAAGAGCAGCCTCACATTGCACAGGCTGGACGGTACCACACTGCATGGGCTTTGCTTTACACACAGATTTCAAATGTGCCCTTACTGGGATGCCAAAGAATAAAATAACCAAAACTCCAAAAGGCAGTGAATCAGGAATTCACTGAGGAGCTGACGAGAAGGCTTCACAGCCAAAGCAGAGCACACCAGGAGCTAAGCACAAGGCCAGAATGATGATGTAAAGCAGCCAGGACTGTGTAAAAAGAAATGTTAAGAGAGCTTATGCAGCTACCAGATTTCCATCACTGGGCTCTGGAGAGTGCTCCCCATTCCCAGTCCTGAGCTCTGAGGATTATATGGCTGCAAAGCAGAGCCTGCTTCTGGCAATCATGACATCTATCCATGCTGGCACAAGTTCCCTGGATGCCTGCCTGCTCTGGAGCAGCTGCCCCAGAGATGCACCAGGATAATTATCCAGAGCCTCCTCCGATCCCGACGGATCCAACTGCAGCAGGGTATCCTGCACACGCGACTGCAGCTCACCCCTGTCAGCATGTCCCTCAGGTGGGAGAGGATGGAGGAGATGATCCATTAGTCCCACAAAGCACTTAGGGAGCAGAATTTTGGGAGCTAGCAGCTTACAGGTACTAACAAAGCAGGCAACCTCATGGGCACAGTGTTTGAGAACCACTGGGATGTTCCGTATCGCTGACCTCAGGTGCAGATAAGCACTTGTTTATCCACCTTCATTCTGGTTGACATCATTGCTTAGGGATGGCATTAGGGTCTGACAGGCTAGAAAGTGTTGAGGAATGGGAATAGGGAGAAAGGACAGCCTAAGGGCAAGTTTTTAATTTTCAAAGGCTTGTTTTTCTTAGCAAATTAATGAATGTTGGCACCTCAAAATGCTCCAAGAGGCATTAACAGCTCCTATCACATAAATGACAGGGATAGAAACGAGATTGCTTAGAGGCAAACCCTTAAACTTCATAGACTAGAGATAATAACTCTACTTTCTCTGAATTTTCCTCGAGTCTGAAAGGCATTGCAGATCTCTTCTTTTGGTCTAGTACCAGATACATTGTTTTTTGCAAGTATAGATCATTTTTTCTGTACAGAGTTAATGCAATTTGGTATCTGTAATTTAGTTTGGTAATTCTCCCAGGCAGATGCTTCTCATAACATATTCTTTAAGAATGTTTGATGAGAATGGTTTCCTGCGTTCTTACAAATTGACTCAACTTTTTCCCAAATCAATAAAATGACTGTCAGTCACTTCTGTAAATCTGTCAGCACAGACAGTGTTTGGACTGTAACTTAAAATTCAACAAATTGGCCTCAGAAAAATACAATCTACACGGGACACATGAAACAGCATTAAAGACCAGCCTGTCATTCTTGTTCCTCACTTCTCCTTCATGTGATTACTTTAGGTTTTTCTCCTCACTTATCCCAATAGACCATAGAGAAAATCTCCCTCTAAATTCACATCTCAGCAAGGGATAAAACCATACGTACATTAAGCTTATATCAGAAAATCTGCAGCTGAGCTCCTGCAACATTTAAGTTTTTAGGAAAATACCTCTTTTTCCAGACTGTGCTTTATTAACCTGCACCAAATAACCAGGTAAGGCCAACTAGTCAATTCAGAAGCTTTCCCTGAAACACAAGAATCAGTATACTTGCTGTCACAGTCCAGGGCTCACTTGAACACTACTTAAAAGAGGCTCAAGACTAGATCAGCTGAGCATGGCAGCAGTCCAGACCACACTGAAGCTCTCTGTCAGATGCCAGGAGAAGATCAGCAAGAATACTGGAGGTCAGAGTAGGGATGCCTTGCTTGACATGTAGGTATTCCCATGATACTTCCATAAAAGTCTCTTGAAGAGTACAAAACTAACTCACGGAGAACACAACTGGAGCACTTTCTGAAAAACGTCACTTATAAAACAACTGCATTGACCACAGTTGTCATTGCTGTCTCAATTTCCACTAGTATACACCAAGATTAGTATAATCCTCATTCCTTCAGCCACTCGATCACTGCCTGAACAAACTGAGAGACATTCAGTCTATTAACAGTGCCAATATCTGCAGCATGGATCTGCTAACATTTGATTTCCTATTGGAAAGCCTTACCTAAAAATAGTAACTGGCACTTAGGCATTGTATGCCTTTGGCCCAGTTTCATTCCACTGAGGATCACAAGGCTTTGTGTTAACAACAATCAGTCCTTCAGATAACACAGCAGGTGCTGTTTGGTCTGAGGCCAATCCCATCCTTGCCCTCGACACGGCTGTCACTATGGACACTGTTCATAAATCAACAGCTCCTTCAGAAACCAACTTTTCTTCAACAAACTCATCTCCTCAGTGGGGAAAAAAAAAAAAGTGGTGAGTACAGAGGACCATAATTGATTAAATCCCATCACATGGACTAGTTTAAACACATCTCAGACAGAGCTAAACCCAGACTGTGGTATTTAGATGGTGTTTGTATGCACCTAGTTTAGGTTCAGGTTTGGGCTTTGGATCTGTGGTGAACTGAGGATAGTCTTTAGAATTTGAGGGGAAGAGCTGGTTTATGTTTCAAACCCCTTCTCATTTTAATTTGGTATCTCTGGTGAACAGGGATTAATTCCTCCAACAAATTAAAGCAGAAATTAGACTTTCAACCCAGAAACAAAATTAAAAGCCTCTGACAAAGCCAGGTCCTGGAACTGGAACATCCACACTTGAAATGCCTGATGGTGTTCTATTTGTATCACTAAATTACAAATTTGAACTCAGAAAGTAAACAAGAGAAATAAATTATACATCAAGTTTAGAATCATATACATCAATGCACATGGCAGGTGAAATACAGAGTCACAGAATGGCTAAAGTTGGAAGGAACCTCTGGAGATCACCTGGTTCAATTCCCTTAGGTCCAACACCTGGAGCTGTTTGCTCAGGACCAGCCCCAGTGACTTCAGAGTATCTTCAGTGATGGAGACTTCACAACCTCTATGGGCAACTTCTCGACATTGTATCAACAGCTAGATTTCAGTTAACGTTCTTCAAAATGGCAAATGAAATGTCTTTCACAATATTTAGGGTGTCTAAAGTAACCATAATCATACACAGCAAAAGTTCTTCAACTTTCTTTTATCCCCAAAGTGAATTCTCAGCTTTCTTATGCAATACTGTTAGTTCATACTTTCAGTCTTTTGATAACAAAATAATACTTACTGTGTGCTCAACCTTCAGTAAGAAGGCTGAAAAATGATAAAATGCTTCCTGACATTTTAGCTGAGACCACAGGGAGGAAGAATAAAGAGTGGAATTTATTGATGTTCAATTAGAATAAAGTCATTCTTGAACAAGAAAATATTGAAACAGACTGACTAATGGAGTGATCACAAAGGGTCTTTTCAAAGGACCATAAGTGGAGTCATCCTCATCTGTTTTACCACAACAGCCCCTTAAGTGATCTTTGCATATTGTCTACACTAAATCCTGCAGGGTTGCTATTTCATTTTAAAGAAAAAAGCTTTTAGGCTGCAAGGGATTCATTCAGTGAGAGCTATTATGCTTATTGTGGCTCTGCTGCAGAGCCAAGGGATTTACTATATGCTCATTAGATCCTGCTTTGTTTCAAAACAATCTTTTACAATGCAAATTTTAGCATGCTGATCTACTTAGAATAACATTTTCCAAAAAAAGGCTATTACAGGAAAAGCTTCTTCTAATGCAGGAACACTACAAACTCAGATTAATTACTAATATTTTAGACCACAAAAACATCTGGTGTGTCAGCTTAACTTCAGCTCTGAACATGGTTACAAGAAGTCACGACGACTCAGTGTTACAGGCACAGAGCTCAGAGACCATGCTTTAAAGCCATCATGGATGAGGCACATTTGTCAATTGGCTTCTTGATGGCTGGGGTACAAAAGACTTGATTCGTTCAAGCACTGGCACCTGAAGCACCCAGGCAGCAGCAAGCCTCACCAGCAGAAATCTGCATTCACCAGGACCTCTAAGGAAGATATACAAGATGAGAGGTGTAAGTTCTTCACAGCTCTGCTCCCTAACAATTTCCAGGGCAGCGTTGACAAGAAAAATAGGAAAGAAAGCAAGGCAAAAATGGGGAAGATGGCAGAAGTGAGCAGAAACCATTCCTGGAGTCCTCACACTGGATGCTCACACTCAGGGAGCTGTGGCAGTTTCCATCTCTTGTTAGCACTCTCTGAATTCCCACTTGGCAGCTGTGACCAGCACAGGTACTGATGCAGGGGAGGGGGCACTCCTGTTTTTCAAAGCATTCATTCCATCTTGTTCCTCCTCTATGACCTTCCCAAGGGAGCATTTGTATGAACACAGAACGATGAATACGAGGAGATAAACCTGATAGCTCATTCTTAATAGTTCTATAAATCTCACTAAGTCTTAGTGCTTTAAATGTACAGCAGAGATAATCCTGCTGTAAGGAATAGTGTGAACCCATCCCTCATGCCTACAGAACCCAGCCAGTCTAGTGACACTGCATTAAAAAAGGCATTCTCTCCTGTACTCTGAATAGCAGAACTCAAGCTGGAGCTAGAATTTATGCTGAAAACTGATCTATAGGAGGATAATTAATCAAATATCAGAGGTGAGCAATAAGAAAAAACTCGGTTCACCAGCATAAGTACTAACAAATCATTATAGTAATTTCAGACATCCTTTCCCATACACCCCTTCTAAATCAGATCAGCAAACTAAACATGCAATTTATATTAAAAAGCACACAAATCATCACCTGCTTAAAATGGACAAGTTCATCTGGTAGGAATAAGCACCTGCTCACTAAACCAACACATGATTACTGAATTCAGATGACGACCTGTTTTACACAGTAAGTGCCAAATTCTTAATAAACACAAGATGCAGATGTGTGTGAGAATGGCTTTCACTGGGAATGCTTATTTACTTCGGATGACAAACCCATGATTAATATTCTCCTCCCAGTGCTATGGGAAAGTGCCAAACGAGGGGCATTGCCATAAATGATTGGAATAAGCTACCTGAAACATGTCTCTGAAGTCTGAAAAACACCTCTGCCTACACTGCCCTTTTGCCCAGGCACTGTGAGCCTTGGCAGCTACCTGAGCTGCAAGAGGGACGTGAAAAAATGCAAAACATCCTCTGGTGAGTCTGTTCCAAAATGCTTTGAATTCACCTTTCTGAGTTTCAGACAGCACATGTCTGGAATGGCTTTTGGATACCTCAGAGGAAAGGAACTTTAACAGAAAAAAGTGCTATTATGTCCCAGTGATTCACTCTGCTTAAATGCTTTATTGCTGCTACTAATGGACAGGCATTAAAATTAATCATAGGCTCTGAAGTGGCTGACAAACTGAGCTATTTTGTATACCACCTAAAGAGCTGGTAAAGGGCTGCAATTTGCCAAAGAAAGAGGCTGTTCGTGATTTTGATGGACAGCTCCCTAAAGAATCTCCAAATTCTAGGACTGCAAAGTAGGCTGTCACATTCTTAGATTTGTTGCCTCTCCAGGGAAATTTAAAGTGAGGCCTATCACCAGACACAGCCTGGTACTGGCTCTTTTAATTTAATTTCTTCAGGACCAGTTGTTCCCATTTACAAAGATATAGATTAAGGTTTGGTTTAGTTGACAAATTCTTTTGTTTGGTGGGTTTTCTTAAATTTTTGTGTATTGTGTTGTATAATGAAAGCAACAGAAACTTATTGATGGTGACATATGCAAGAGTTTGCTAGGCATGTTTTTATTCTTTAAATTACCTAGGACACATTCCATCTAGCATAAGAATGTGAAAATACACATATACATTTGGCAGTATTTTTCCCAAGAGCTGCAAGTGTCCTCACAATTGAACACTGTAAATATTAGCTTCAGTTTATTGGGAAGATAGCGTCCCATATTATAAAAGTGCTGAGCAAACAAGGGATGTTCTTTGTTTGCAAGAGATTTCTAAAAGTTAAATATATAGAGATACAGATATGGCTTCAAACTGAACCAAAACTGTGCTTGGCATTTCAAGGTGTTTCGCAACCTAAAATATGGAATGAAAATTCATTTCAGATCAAGCATACTATTTTGTTTCAACAACATCTGAAAATACTCCTTTTGAGGATGTAATGTGTTCTCCTTTCTCAACAAATTAACTTAGATATAAAATACTTTTTTGCCAAACCTGTACTCTTTCTCAAGTAAATTATTTGGAAAATTAATGTTCCATTACAGACAAAAAAGATCATTAGTTGGTTACAAAGAAGACATTGACATTTACCTTTTGCCTTTTCATGGCTTCCTTAATTAAGTAATTCATCACCATTCTTCACTCCTAGGCTGGGAACCTACACACCAAATTTCTTCTGTGAGCAGATTTTTAAAAACTCTTCAATTAAAGACAGTTTCAATAAAAAAACTATGTAGAAGAAAGCCCCATGCTCTGAGCCATGTCCACATTCTCCACCTTGGACTAACCACTTTGTGCTAAGCCAAAGAGAAAGAAAATCTACAGCAAATAGAATTTCAACTAAATTAATCTCCTGTGTCAGACAGCCTCATGCTGAACCACGTGGTGACATCAATCACTCTGGGAATCAGCAGCAGCTCTGTCCTTGCCCTTGGAAGAAACTGTAGGACAGAGCTCAGCAGAGGTTAGAAGTGTTTTTGTATCATCCTTCCTTGCTCTTATCCTCTTATCAGGACTTTCATCCTGACACCTGAGAGTGATTCGCCAACACCCACTGTGAGCAAGGAGAACAGTATCCCAATTTCATGAACTAGGAAATGAAAACTGATGTTTTTCATGCCACCTCTTGATGACTGTCCTTATGATAATCCATTGCCTCCCTGCATCTCTTAGCATGGAAAGGGATAGAACAACTAGGATATGTTAGATGAGGATTTCAGAGAATACTTGGACAACTTGCTTATACAACCCATTCATCCCTCCTGCTCAGTCCTGTCCTTATTTCCCCTCCCCCAACCCACCACAGCATTCAGCCCCTCTGGGGGCCAAAATAAATAAAAACAACTCCTCTGTTACTCCAGTAACTTTTTGTTTCTGGAGAATTGCAGTAGTCATTAAATGCTACTTTGCTTCATTAAAGTCTGAATTTCCAAGAACTGAAAGAGACAGTGCCACAGGGTTAAGTAATTCTTCCATCACATGGTTGATGTGTTTTATCCCTGCTGGGTCAAAAGTGCTCTTCATTTACCAAGCTCCAGGTTTTATTCAACTATTTATTTGCAGAGCTTTTGTTGCAAACATTCCAGGCTGCCAAGGAAATAATAAAGAGTATGTACTATTCAACCCAAATACAATTCTGTTAAGGAAGCTTTTCTGGTAAAATGGGATGGATGATAAAAAAACCCCCACCAAAACCAACCAATCAGAGGGGCTATATTGCTCTGCTTATCATTTATAAGAAAATTTGAAAAAAATATAGCTTTACATCATTTTTACTAAGGCATTTTTTTCAGGACTTTCAGTTCATCTAATTTTGCCCTGGAGCATTTTCGCCGTGAGTAACACGGAACACAATCCACTTGTCTGTCCTCTTGTCTCTAAATAATCTCTTTCCATCTTCTCTCAGAGCCAGGCTATCACAAACAGCTAATACCTCTACAGAGATGAAGTAAGACAAAAGCAATAACCAGTCAAAGCCCCCAGGGATTCCTTCACTAGCTCTAACTACAGTGTCCACTGTATCAAAATCCTGCCTTGTTACCCTTTGTCAATGTTTACATGCTCTGCTGCTTCTACCTCTCCTGTTTTCAGAGGAATTCCAGCCTCATCACCTGCTTTGTCAAGTGATGGCAACAACTATTTGCCCATTTCCCCTGTCCCTGTCACCTTCTGCCAAGCACCTCTGGTCACAGCTACTGCGCTCTGACTGAACTATGCTGAGCAATTCCATTATTACATGAAGGATGCTGTGTTTAAAAAAATAAGTCAGGTACTCTCTAACACAGCAGGAGAAAGGGCTGTTCATGTCGCATTGCTCAAACTAAACTGGAGTGGTTTATTTTGGCTTTACTTTATAAGGTAAAGACCTTGTCCCACAGGTGTTTGTGCCGGTCCTGGTTCATTCCCCCTGCCCTCCATAGTCTCCCATCCCTGCTGCTTGAGCTGGTCATGCAAATGCCCTGTAAGTTGAGTAAATTGTAATTCAAAATTATCTAGGTTAAACATTTAATAACAGAATCTTGCATAATTTTGACAGATTTGGGAAGACTAAGCATGCAGCTGAAGTTCAAGCAAACGGTAACCTCTGTTCCAGATTGAAGATGAAGAAGAGACAACATATTTCTACATAGCTATGCTGGCAACAAAATATCTGACTGTAATTTGTGCTGGCATAGACCTTTTAAAGGATTAATTTCATTTTTTTAAAAGAGGAATATTGTGACTGTTAGTGTATGCAGCAATTATGACAACTTCCATCTAGATGCTACATATGCACATATTAAGATATGAGGAGCATTTCATCCTTGGAAAGATGGACATGGACAGATAGAAATATTTCCTCTCACATGCCATAAACCAAAATTTGAATATAGGGAAATAGAATGTCTTATTCAGAGTCACATCCGAGCATAAAGCAGAGACAGAAAAATGAAAATTCAGGTTTTCCAATTTTTGGAAATCTTTAGCCAGAAGATTATCCTAACACAACCAGCTATGGTCATATTCTGGGCTCTGCATGGAAGAGGCAGAGAGCTGCTACTCATTAGTGGATCTATACAGGATTTCTCACCCAGAAACATCAATTCTGCTCAGTATTTCAAAGTTTGTGTTCAATCCAGTCTTTTTCCACCCTTATGATTTTGAAGAGCACCCCCTTGGTGCTCTGACAGGAATCAGGAGCTGAGAAGAACAGGCAGCCCCAGGTGACCCACAATAGTGCTCCAGAGAACACACAGCCTGTCCATGAGCTGCCCCAAGGAGCCCTAGGGGTCCCCAGAGTGACCACGGAGGCACTGCTGGGTTTGGTGGGAGACCAGGGAAATTCAGAGAAGCCAAAGCAAATAAATAGTCTCTGTGGAATAAGATGAAAGTAATGAATCATTGCCTTCCAGTTAGGGAAATAGCCTCTTAATTTTTTTCCCCAGTGTATTTTAACTGATATAGTCCTTCCTGATTAGAGTCAGTGATTACTAAGGGTCCCCCGAAAACAGGTGAACACATTCACCTGCTGAGAGATACATACAGGTTATGAGAATATAAACACACTGCTCTTAGAGATGTCGAAATACTGTCTCTCAATACCTACAACAACTCATGTCAAAATGCCTCGGGGAGGGCTCAGTAGCACCATCTGCCCCCTTGAGAGAACATGTCACATACATTCAATGTCTACCTGCATTCAAGTGCACAGACAGGTAACACAACTGAGTAGAGCATTGAAAGGTGGCACCCAGAGATCTCTAGAAAGCTCTGCAGGTAAACCTGTCCCACATCTGCACTTGCCAAAGTGCTCAAACTTCAGGTGGAATAAAGTTTGTGTGAATTGCCCAAGGAAAAGTACTTGTATTCCTCTGACAAATTAACTCTATTTCACTAGTGTTCAACCTGAACAGCAGAAGCATGTTTTTAAATCTCAGAAATGTGCAATATAGTGAGACTTAAGAGCCCAGTCTACTTTCTGAGAAAAGTCCAAGAGACAGTTTGATAAGTAGCTTGGGAAGAAATTCCTGGTCCTAGCTCTTCAATGCAGCAGAAGCAGACATAGTGAAATATAATAATTGGTAGACAATGATAGAGAAATTCTGACTTCAGAATATATTGGAATTTTTTAAACAACAAAGATAATTAAACTTTGAAGAGCTTACTGGCTCACTGGGGAATATTCTCTACTACTTTCAGGGTTATTTTTGCAGTGAAGGTAGGAATCTCCTAAAACCTACCAAAAAACTCAAGGAGAAGAGATTGAACTCTGTGTAAGCTGCTAGGTCAGGACCTTTAGTCAGTTTAATTAAATCCATTAGCCAGTTTAATTAAAGAAACCTGTGAGAAGTTGGGGGATTTAATCTTGTATATCAAACTCAAAAATTACTGAGGAAGAAAATGGCTCAAAAGAAGGTCCAACAGTTGGCAAACTGTACTGCAATGTTTATAAACTACATAAGACTTTTATGGATTAAAAATTAATCAGGCAAGCTTCCTAGACTGGGCTAAATTCAGTCTAGTCACCCTTTGATGCAGAATTAGAATTTCTTCAAACAGTATTTCTTTCCTGAAATTTCTTATGCTACAATTACTATAACTACAGGGCAAGAGATGCAGGTGGAGATTAATAACTCCTTCATGAGCAGAAAAATAATGAATACACAGTGCATCAATTTCTGGTAATCCAAGATACAAAAGAACAATGTCTTTCTCTGCTTGTAATGACTAAAGATGTGCAGTAAACCAAAAGTTATTAGGCAGAACAAAGTTAATGCACTTGTGAGCAGTACAGTCATGGTTTTATATTAATAAACTCAAGAGTAGGCAGCAAGTAACAGCTACTACGAAATAGGCACCAAGGCCAGAACTGAGCACACTGTGTGACAACACCTCAGCAGCAAATGTTCTGTGTCTTCCTCAAATAGAAATTGGAAACTTTATTTTTAAGCTAGCCCTTAGGACAGTTGTCATCTAATGACAGGTTAAAAAAACCCAACAAAACAGGCAAAAAAAGCAAGCAGAGTTACTGGGAAGAGAGCAGGTGAAGTGAGTTGCTCCCAAGTCCACCCTCTCTAACCAGCAGAGCAAAGCCATCTCCCAGCCCATCAGGGTGACTGCATAGGACTGCCAGGGACCCTGAGGTGTCTCTGGAGGGCAGCCCCAAAGCATCATCCTTCAGACACACTAGTTCCACACACCCTGGTGAGCTCCAAATGCAGCTTGTGGCACAGCTGCACTGCAGCCTCTGGGACTCAGAGGGTCCGAGGACATGGAAAGTCTCAGGACCCAGAAGGTTTCAGGACACAGCATCCTGGTGGGTCTGTGAGCCTCATCAGTACCTGTTCACAGGCAGCTTCCCAACTGCCTCTGGAGCAGATGTAAGGACTTTCCCTGTATCCCTGGGTGGACTATCTCAACTTGGACCTTATTTCCAAACTGTGTTCCATTTTTAACCATTGGATTGCATTTTGCCTTCATCTGCCGACATAAGGAAAACTTGCTGGTAGAAATTTTCTCTTTTACATCCCTTGAGATCATTAGGAAATCACTTCTTGCCTTCACTGCTGATGTAGAATGGCATTATTGAGGGCAGGAAAGCAATTTGCAATTGCCTGTAGTTCCAGATCCAGCCAAGCACTTGACTGCTTGCTTAACTACACAGCTCTGTTATTACATTGACTAAAGCAGGACCACTCACACAGATAAAATTAAATGCCTGGTTAAGTGCCTTGTAGGTTTTTGGCTTGTTAACAATTCACCGCAAATACCTCAACCTGCTCAGACTGTTGCTCCTTCTCACTGTAGTGCTTCCTGGTGCTAACCAGAGTTTAAAAGCTTCTTTTAACTCCAAGTGGAACAAGTAAATGTGCTCCTGAAAACACCCATGAGGAGACTTGTTGAAGAACTTGCTACCTTTCCTACTCATGTAATTTTCATAACAGAGCTGTACATCACACTTATCTCATTAGCAATCATCTCCTCAGGCAGTACATACAGTGTGAGTGGGTTTTCCTTTTTCTGATTTACCTAGGAAGTCTTGCTGTCTCTAATTTTCCACGAATCTCATGAACTGCCACTGAAATCTTTATAACTACAGTAGCCTGGAATGTAATGTTCTAAGGCAATTTTATACCCAATAAAACAATTTAATACCTAATAAACTTTATGAAGAAAGTGGCACATTTCTAAGCAGTGCCCCATGGTAATGAAATCAAGCCAAAGGTGCTTGAGGGAGAAAAGCTCCATCTCTGTGAGCAGCAGCTTTGGGTATTTGCTGACACTTAAGAGTGGACATGGGAGACCTCACATACCAATCAGTACAATTTAATTGGCCAGCCAGATTTGGCAAATATGTAGCAATGGGTTCCTCAATGCAGAATTACTAATCCTCGTAACAACAGACATAGCACCCTGAAATGTACTAATGCAGATGAGGACAGAAAGTCAAAATGCACTGAAGTACAGTGAAGAGGCAAGGAGAGCTCCTCTAACTGTTCAACTGACAGGTTTGGTTTGGGTGAACTTCCCAACAGCACAGACTTGACTTCCTCAGAACAACAAGGCTGGAAAAAGCACAGAAACAGTCTCTCACCTTTCTAGTACAGCGCTAAAGCCTGAAAGTGCTGATATGTGAAAATGAGAGTTAATTTTGCAAGAACTTTCTGGAGCACTCAGATGGTGACTACCAAAATTTTGTGAAGAGATGATTTTTTGATTTCATTTAAACTGAGAATAGCATAAGTAACCTCAAGATGAAGCTGGCATTCTTGAAAACATAACTTCACTTTGGAGAACAGTCTCATCATTTTGCGCCACAGAGCAGCTTGTAACAGATCTAATCAAATAATTGTAATATGCTTCAGCTAGAAAGGTAAGGAAGAAAAACCATGTGTAAATGAAAAGAAGATGGGTCACAATAGTAGCAATGACTTATGAAGGTTATTTCTCATATCTGAAAGCCCAATAACTCACAAGTACTCCAGCCATAAGTGAATTATATGAGTCTTTTGTACAAGTACAATTTTCCATTATGCACCTAGTCTGATGCACTGTAACAATTTGTCTCTCTTCACAAAATCACAAGGAATACTTCCCAGAGAACATCAAGAGCCACAGAGAGTAAAAAGCTTCCCCACCTGTGAAAATGCCCATTCTTCAATTACCAACACTTCTCTACATTTAAAGCTGCCTAAGTGCTTAACACTCTCCTTCTGATGGCTTTGTAGGAAGCGTGACTTATATCATTAACATACAGTCTATATCCTCTGTTTCCTTCTCTTTTTTTTTTTTACCTCTTGCATCGTTCATACAAGACTAAACTGGACTTTCAGTTTGGCTGTTGTAAATTTACAACAATTGACTCCATTGAAGTTAGTCTGAAACTATACCAGCCTAAAGGCAGCAGGTGGCCATAAGAACAGCTTTTGTGCTCCTCTCTTGTCACCTGATTTGTCACCACTACTGGACCTGGAAATGCTCTGTGAAAAACAAAGAGCCCATTGCTAACAAAACTAATTGGATATTTCTACAGTTCATCCTATGGATCTCTTGCAGTGGTTCAGATGCTGTGCTCAGCTTTGTAGTGAGCGACTTCACATTTATAAACTTATCTTAAATAAAATGAGCTTAAAAATGAAATTTTACATTATTTTTATCTTGCGGAGAAGTTGTATTGTAAAGGATGATTCTCTGCTGTCAGGGCAACAGCACAGATAATAGATTTTAATCCCATTTCCCAGTTCCTTAACTGACACTTTCAGAGTTTGAAGAAAAAGCCCTCAATGACATAAGGACCATACAGAAGTAGGGACCTCTGAGTGACCTCATTCCAGATAGAAAACTTCTTCAATTCTAACCTCTGATTGCTTCAAAGACTAATTCAAATGGCACTCCATGAGATGTTATCTAAACCAAAGTGGAAGATGCCAGCTCTGGTTCTTCACTCCATCTCTGGATACCACAACTTGAAGAAATTAATTTGTAGCCCTGAGACATCCAGTCTTGGTTGAGTATCAAAAGTCTGTGTTTTATACCATGGCAACAAAACTTGCACATATTCCCTCCTGTCCATATCCTGCTCCATCACCCATTTCTCCAGTTGCAAAAACAAAATGAAGAAACAGATGGGTGAACCTTTGCACAGCCTTTGTACCCCTACAGAACTGTACATGTTGCAAATTGTTTTTTTACTTCTACTCCTTTCAGGGCTACTGTGCATACTATCATGAATGTGCAGTACGGAAAACCATGCTGATTGTGACTGTGGCATAACAGGTTTGGTGAGTAAATCATATGCTTGGGCCTATGACCAGAATGGAAAGTCTGTCTCAATACAAAATATCAATATACCTGTGTGATTCTTCCAGCAGCACAGGAGCTGTGAGTGCTCCTTCCAGCAATAATCTGTAACATCCTTCCACACACGCACAGTTTTAAGCATTTTCCCTGACATGACTGAGAATTTAAAACTGTGCTCAAAAACGTTTGCTATATGGGGATGGAATTAAGTCTGCACTTGCCCTGGGTGCTCTTGCATCTCTGTGTGATGGATATCTGTAATCATCTCTCACTTAATCAAAACACAACTCAGCATAGCTGTGATTACACAATTTCAAATGACAAGTAACAGTCCTCATCATTTGTTTTGATGAATTCTGATTTCTCTATGTAGATAACATGGTTAATTTGCTATTCAGAAATGTCATCTAATCATTGAAGAACATTCTGAATCTGACCAGGAAAAAACCGACCCAACAACAAAAGTGAGAGTAATCAAACAATATTTGATAAATGCTGTGTTTTGAACAATTTTGTCCAAAGTGCTGAGCTTAGCAAAAATAGAATAAGTTAGCAAAAAATGTACTAATCAACAAATGGAAAAAAAACCCCACCCCTATCTTGTTTCACGTCTCTGATACTTCACAACATCTACAAGTTGCTGCACAGGAGGTAGTTTTCAATAAGAACTTACAGTCGTTTTGTATTCTGAACAAATTCACTTGCTCAGCAAGAGAAATGACATTAAACTGCTGACAAAAGATACAAAGCAGAGCTGGTTTCAGATATTCATGCTTTAGACTGTGTCAAAAGCAGTGCAAACATTAATATCAAACCATGACTACTTCTAATAGAAACCATGAGAGAAGCCAAAATAAAATGTGTTTTCTAAAGCAAGAAACTGAAAAAAAAATGTGTCTTGGGATGATAAAGAGACTGTGGAAAATTCAGGTACTGATTTCATGGGTATTAACTGTGCATAATATATGTATGTAAGAAGACAGCATAACCTTGTGGGTACAGCATTTTCATAAGCCTGGGAAGCAGAGCTGGCTTGAATCCTTGGTTCTGCCAGAGTATTCAAATAAGACACCCCACACCTCAGTGTAGTCCATGTGAAGGGCAGATACATAATAAAACTGAACAGGAGAAACAGAAGCTGAAAAAATACACAGAAGTTAAATACCCTGGGGTTTGGGTTGGTTTTTAAAACAACAACATAGGTATTTTAAAATACTGACAATCTGTTCCTGGATAAGTAGGCAGGACTTTCAGTGTTGTTTTGGAGTGTTCTCCAGACATCTCTGATTATGGGGGTGCCTCAGTTTGCATATGGCAGGTTGGGGACTCCTTAGAGCCAACAAATGCATCTCTTTTTAGCCACTACAGTTATTTCCCAATTCAGTAACAGCAAGAAGATGCTGGCTGAGCAGGGTGACCCCCTTTCTGCTGCTACCTATTTCACCATGCTGTGCAGCACGTCATGTTGTAACCACTGCCTTTTGTTAGATGGATCATCACAAGTATAAGGGCACATGCCATTAAATACAATTCTGCCTTAACTGAAGTGCCATCTGTGAAATGGTTACTACTCCCAGCAATTTGAACAAGACACATATTAGGACAAACCAGTATTTTATGTCTGCAGTGGATGATATCTACACCAAGAACAAAGTAGACTGTATTTTTTTAAGTCTTTGATCTTCAAGGACAGCAATTTAAACTATTTATATACAGTGAACATTACAGTGTATACAGCTTTCATAATTTTCAGCCATCCTCAGCCCCAGAATAGTCCCGGTGATACCAGGGTGATCATCAGGGTGATCCTCTGCTTTCTCAGTGTTTCCTTATATAAAAATGAAAAGTGGTGTCACTGGGAGAGCACAAATTGACTCTCAAGTAGGTACAGAAGAGGAAGTTCAGTGAAGCTTGGAGAAGAAATCATTTAGTCATTGGCTTCCCTTTCCTCTTCCAACCTTGGAGAGAACCAAAGCATTTTCTCCCCAGCTGCTACATGGTCCCCTGGGCAACACTGGCACCTGGGGTGGGTTTGAGCACTCACAGTTTGCTTCAAGTTCTATTAGCCTGGTCCATCTGTTGGTGTAGAAAAATGCACTTGCAAACACAAGCACTGGAAGTGCTTGGCTGTGCCATCAGTGAGGTGATTACCTGCACTGGCATACTGTCAGGCAACTCCTGCACTCAGACAGAAAGAAACAAAATACATTTTCATCAGCTGAAATACAAAAACTGAACCTATAGAGTATCTGCTTTGTGAAAGTGAAAGAAAAGAGGAATAAAACCGAGAGAAACATTACGGCTTTAAAATAGTAAAAGCCCTTCTAAGAAACACACACTGTATTTGCTGAAATGTCTGCAGCATCATTTGTCAGCTATGAAATTTTAAGTGAGGATCTGAAGGTACTGAAGACAGAGTATGTACATGACACTGCTCTATTTTTCTTTTTCTGAATGCCTTACAGTGCTTTTAGCACAAGAAAACGTCGATGTGGCAATCACATTTCTGCCAAACACATTTTGGGCACTGACAGGCAGCGCTTAGGGAGCCTGTTGAGTGCAATTAGCA